>JAQHUG010000079.1:7733545-7747240 GCA_028555095.1 Dicrostonyx torquatus
TGTTGTCATGATGCTTTTCAGGTTGTTGAAGGAATTCTTGCATTGGCGCCTGCCCATCTCTTCCCTCAAATGCAGCCAGGAGAGTCTTGGTGTCTTGGTCCAATCTTTGCTGTGACTGATTGTGTACTTGGGGATTTTCTTGGTCTGCCCTCTCTTAGGACCCCTCAGGTCTCTAAGGACCTGGCAGATGGAAAGGAGTAACTCTGGAAGTATCTCCTTAATGTAGGAGTAGGGAGTCTTCCTGAGCCAAGGACCTGGCAGACAGAACAGGCTTGGGGGAGGCAGGGTCATGTTGAACAAAGAAGCTGCTGCAGCAGGAGCTCAAGGGGCCCTGTACTTGTCCGGCTGGGCAGGCACACACTTACCCCCTGTACTGATCTCCCCAATACAGGAGCAGGGTCAAGTGGAACAAAGAAGCCCCTGCAGCAGGAGTTGGAGGGACACCATACTCGACTGTCCGGCCAGGCGAGCACACACTTACACCTCTGGATCCCCTCTGTGCAGGAGCAGGAAGTCAAGTAGTCTCAGCAATGACTTTACTTTCTGAAGCCACTGTTTTGAATTAGTTACTTTTATTTTTATCATTGTGACCAAATACCCATCAAGAAGCAGTTTATAGGAAGTCCTTCTTTGTACCACCAGCTCCCAAATAACAACATGGAGACTTATTAATTATGAAAGTTGGCCTTAGCTTAAATTAACCCATTTATTTTAACCTATGTTATGTTTCATGGTTTGTTACCTCATCTGTCCATATTGCTCATTCTGTTTCCTCCATATCTGACTGGCAACTCTGCCTTTCTTCTTCACTGGGTCCTCTCTGTTCCCAGAAGTCCTGCCTAACTTCTTTTTGCCTATATTGGCCATTCAGCTCTTTACTAAGACAATTACAGTGACACATCTTCACACACTGTAAAGGACTATTCTGTAACACAGTTAAAGTAAAAAGAGATTCATTTGGGCTCCCTATTTCAGTCAGAGCATCATGGTGGTAGGAGTGACAGTTGCAACAGGAGAATGAGGAAGCTGGCTACACTGCATCAGCAAAACTCAGGGAAGTTAAGATGGAGATAAAACTGGGCCAGATTTTAAACCTTCATGGCCTCTCTTGTAGTAGGGGTATCTCTCAAGATACTCAACTTTCTACAAGCTGGTAGTTGACTGTACTGCATATTAGACTTTAAGGAAACAACAGTCCTTTCCATAAAAAGACAATGCTTTTTTTCCTTTAACAAGAAAGAAAAACAAAGAAAGAAAGAAACAAAGAAAGAACCAACAGATTCCCTGATATGGAGAGCATCCACATCAATATCTAAGTTTCCAGAGTTTGATTTTATTTGTATCTGCCATCACCTCAGCTGCATTTATTCTAGTCTGAATGCAAGTTTGCACATCTGCATATTTCTCTTGTAAACTTTGAGCCATATAAAACAAGAGTATGATAAGCAGAGGTGATGGCGAAGAAAAGGGTTTTCAGGAGAATGGAACTCTCCAAACTGTCCATAGTTGTACCCTTCCATAAGCAACTTCCAGCAACCTCAGTTTACTTATGCTGACCACTTGAACAGTCATGCTTTGGCTACTTGTGTCATCTGAGTATGAGATGCTAATTTTATTGCAAAGAATCACACAGTAGAGTTATTAGGAGACAGGCCCTTTTGTCCTCTTTACTGTCTCCAGCCATGAGATTAACTGATCTCCTTTATTGCATGTTCCTTCCTAGATATACTGTGCTTTCATAAAGTTTTGATTACAAGTAGTCCTGAATGAAGTGTATCAATCATGAGTCTCAATTAATCTTTCCTCCTTAGAAGCTGGTTATCTCAAGAATGCTGTCACAGAAATGAAAGGTTGATTTTTAGAGGGACAATAAACCCTAGTGTACCTATGGATAAACACTGGATGATTTTTCAGTGCAATATAGGATATCATACTAGCTTCTAAGACCGTTTTAGTTTTGGTCATTATTGGTCTGCATCACAGATCACAAAACCTGGAATAAGATTGTTCATACCTAAGAAATGATGAAAATAAAATCTATTCAAAAAAATGAATGCAGGCCAGGCGGTGGTGGCATATGCCTTTAATCCCAGCACTCAGACAGAGACAGGCATATCTCAATGAATTTGGGGTCAGCCTGATCTACAGAATGATTTGCAGAATAAGCTCCAAAGCTACAGAGAAACCCTGTCTTAAAAAACAAAACAAGGTCAAATACATCAATGCCCAAACATGTAATTCTCCTGATNTGTGTCTCTCTTTTCTTTTCTCCCACATGTAGTAATAAATGAACAATGTTATCAAGGTGTAATGATAACTTCGACTAATCAAGTATTACACAGTAACCTATCAGGCTGTGACAGAAAGTGCTTCCAAACCTTTGTACATGTAAGACTTCATAGAAATTTATATGGAAAGTTGTAATACATTGTTGACAGTGGTTGGATTTATCCATTCCCACATTGCTCATTCCAGTCTACCCCAGGAAGAATATTTCAGTGAACATAGCTCTCCTAGGAGCCCATAGCACAACACAAGCCTGTTATTTTCTAATCCAGGATCATGCTTCAGCCCAGCAGTTCTACTTGCATACACCTGACAGATCCTTGTGTTCTTAATTAGAACAGTGGCATAGCTATCGATAATTAAACTTACACCTTCAGTTTTCTCTTCAACTTGTAATGAGTTCAGATTCAAGCTTTCCAGACCGTGTCTGCTGCTTTGTGAACTACGTCCAAGTGCACTTACCAAACTAGTTTGATATCCTGTGATAAGTATAGCATGAATCCATAAATGCTGAATCAAATCCAGAAGAATTTTCCTCCCTGGAACGGACCTATAAGGTAAATGGTCGAAGAAGCCTGAGCCAGCGACCTCTGCCAGAGTAGTCCTGAGCAAGTGACCTCCAGAGAAGCAGGCACAATACAAGAGATTAACTGCCAAGGGAGCAGGCCCAAGTCAGAGACCTCTGTGGGTCTGGGCCCAAGACAGGGACCTCCACAGGAGCTGGCCTGAGCCTGGGGCATTCACGGGAACAGGCCTCAGCCAGCAAACTCCATGGGAGCAGGCCTGAGCCAGCTACCTCCATAGGAGCAGGTACAAGCCAGCAACATCGATGGGAGGAGGCCAAAGCCAGCAACATCTGCAGTACCAGGCCCAAACTAGCAACGTTCATGGGAGCAGGCATGAACAGCCTCTGGGATTGCAGAGCAGCTACTTGGAGTGCTGAGTGACCTCCAGAGTGACTAGGACTCTGGCTCTGATTGCACCACAAGGAGCAACCATCTGGCACCTGGAAAATTGATCACTAAAGACACAGCCCCAACTATACCAATCAGAGGAAAAAATGGGTAGACAGGATAAGAATACACTCAAAACCACAAAGAGCAACACAACACCAACAAAAACTAGCGGCTCTACGACAGTAAGAGTTGAATGCAAATCAAAACAACTCTGAGATTCCATCTTATACCTGTAAGAATGGTGGAGATCAAAAACAATGAAGACAACTTATGCTGGAGAGGATGTGAGGTAAAGGGAACACTCCTCCATTGCTGATGGGAGTGCAAACTGGTATAGCTGCTTCGGAAATCAGTATGGCGATTTCCCAGAATATTAGAATAAAATCTACCTCAAGACACAACACTTTTAGGTACCCAATGGATGCTCAATCATACCACAAAAATATGTGCTCAACTATGTTCATAACAGCATTATTTTTTATAGCCAGAACACAAAAACAACTTAAATGTCCCTCGATGGAAGAATGGATAAAGAAGTTGTGGTACACAATGGAGTACTATACAGTCGAAAAAAGATGACATCTTTAAATTTGAGGAAAAATGGATGGATCTAGAAAACATCATATTGAGTGAGGTAATCCACACACCGAAAAACAAATATAATATATACTCATAAGTGGCTTTTAGACATAAAGCAAAGAAAAACCAGCCTACATTTCATTATCCCAGACTATCTAGGCAACAAAGAGGACCCTAAGAGAGACATACATGAATCTAATCTACATGAGAAGTAGAAAAAGACAAGATCTTCTGAATAAATTGGGAGCTTGCAGCTCATGGGAAAGAGTAGACTAGTAGGAGGAAGGAAGAGAGTGGAGCGGAGAAAAATATCTTGCTCAATAAAACCATTTTCAGAAAAAGGTGAATGATCAGTTCAGAGAGTTTTCTTTTTCATTGTTCTTTTCTCCCACTCATTTGCTTATGAATATAATACAAATAATATATCAATAGTATGAAGTATGACCATGAATAAAATTACATTTCAACATCTTGCTTTATGCTATTAAGTAGAATAAGAGACCCAAGAGAATACAACCATATGGTCATAGCAAATGTAGCCCTTCTAAACAGGGCCAGGGAAGAAATGCAGATAAAGAGGGCTCTGGAGTTCTATAGGGTGCAGGGCTATCACTTAATTTAGTGCAATGTCTTCATATAATTTAGCCTGCATTTCTCAGATTTCTGTTCTATGTTTTCATGATGCATACTGTTTCCATAGACCCAATGCCTTTATTTTATCTTGCCTACATGTATGTCATTACACCATGTGTATGCCTGAGGCCCAAGAAAGTCAGAGAGCATTGGATCCCTGGAACTGTAGTTTACAGATAGTTAGGAGCTACCATCAAGGTGTTAGGACTTTGTCTTAGGTCCTTTAGAAGATCGGTCAGTATTTTTAAGTGATTAGACACCTCTCTAGCTCCAAATCAATAATTGTCTTTAAAAATCTGTCTAAAATACCATCTTGTCCAACTGTACTAATATCTGGATAAAATCTTTTACTTTTTCTACTTTTTTCCATCCAATTACAGCTCTTGAACAATAATTAAAAGCAGAACTTTTAGAAATATAAGTACAAAATACTCTTATCTGTGGTTAGAGCAAACCAAAACAATTATTCATTTTGTTAATTATGTTACGTATTTGTTCTTTTAACATGTTTGTTTTGAGAGAGTAAAACATTGCATCTCTACATCCCCCTGATAGTTGTTTCTTATAAGAAGAAGCATAAAGTCCTTCCTTCCAATGGCTCCTATGTGGAGCATACCTATTCATTTTCTTGTTCCATTTAAACACACAAGAGTTCTAATAATTACAACACTGCTTGTCTAGTGACTCATACATACTTCTAGCTAGCTCTTACATCTTAAATTAACCTATTTTTATTAATCTGTGTATCACCATGAGGCTGTGGTCTACTAGTAAGTTTCTGTCATCTTTTTCCTTTGGCAGCTACATGGCATCTGTTGGACTCTGTCTATTCTCTCTCTATATCTCTGTTTGGATTTTTTACCTGGCTCTATTTTGCCTTGTCATAGGCAAAATTACCTTCTTTATTAACCAGTGTTAATGAAACATATTCAAAGCATACAGAGGGGGAATCCGACATCATCTTTCCCTCTTCTGTCTAAATAAAATGGTGGTTTTAAATTTAACATACTAACATTGCATATAGCAAAACAGTTATCAGGCAAGAATTACATTTACAATAATTGTATCTAACTTATCTTTTATCATAACTAAGGAAAACTATAACTATGAAGGTCTTCAGCTCAATCAAAGACCCCAGAAGGATATACAATATCACCTAAGTAAACAGGAAGTATATTGTAATCAACTTCCAAAGTTCTAGAATTGACAGAGATGTCTTGCTACCTGGACAGTCACCCAAAGTTCTTTTGTAACATTGGGGCATCCATCTTCAGCCTATAGGTCCATAATATCTGGCAAACTTTTCCACAAAGCAGGAAATTTGAAGATCTGTCTTACCTTGTAATAGCAAAGTTTGTCAGTTGCTTTCTTCTGTGTCCTGCAGAATGTCTGGCAGACTCTTTCATGAAGTTCGAACCCTGAAGGACAGTCTCACCTTGTTTAAGCAAACTCAGCAGTCATTTTTCTGTGGATCCTGCATGTCCAGTTTATATAGTATACCATCAAGCAGTCCTGGAAAAACAGTTTCTTGCCCAAATGACTAGCCTTGTCACATTGAAGGCAAATTTCATAACGAGTTTTTTAATACCCATCAACCTCTCTGAAGTAATTGGTGCTNAAAAACAAAACAAGGTCAAATACATCAATGCCCAAACATGTAATTCTCCTGATGAATAAAAATAACTCTGAATATATGGAAAATTGTGCTAATTATGTGCTTTCCCCCTTTATTCCCTGGTGCCTTTGGTGAATTAATTATCGGACAATACACCAGAAATTAAATGCTAAATCTTCAGAAAAAAAAATCAAAATTTCTGTAAAGGCCTAAGTTATCTCTTATTTTCAAGATGGAGATCATGAAAATTAAAATGATAAGTTAAACCTTACCTATTGCCATACTTTCTAGTTTATGTTTGTAATCTTGGCACTCTGGAGACAGAGACACAAAGATTAGTTTTGAGTTTAAGACCCGGCTGAGGTATACAGCAAATTAATTTCACACTAGCCTGAGGTAGTTAGCAGAGCTCTGCCCCCAAAGCAGGAGGAGGAGAACAAAGAGGAAAAGGGAGGAGGAAGAAGGAGCAGAGAAGGAAAAGCAACAGCAACAGCGGCTTGTTTCTCTATCAGTGTTAGTCAGTAAAGAAGAAGAATAAAACCCAGGACTCATTAAGATCCCACTCCAGTACCAATTTATTTTGTATTTTCACCTATTTTAAAATTAGTAATCCTTTGAATGGCATGAACTAAATACAGTTCACTAAGTTAGACTGAATGTTGGAACAATATTGTCATTGAAATGCCCAGGCCACATTCCAAAAGATTTGTTTTAGAAAGTGCCTCAGACTTCCCATTATCTCTCAATTCCAAATAACACAGAAGAGTGATTTTACTATGATTAATTTTGTAAGTTTGTTCATCTTCGTTTCTAGTTGCACAAATGGATTACTACTCCATGTTTATTTTCTCATTATGTACTAAGCATTGACTGAGGATGTGTTGTTCAATACAAGTGCTTGAGACACAAAAGAAAACAAGACATCATTCTTTCTAGCTTGAAGCTCAGAGCCCAGTTAAAGAGTCAGACAAAATGCAGACAGATAAATGTGTATCTCTTCTTATGGAAAGTTTTTTTGAGGAAATTGGGCGGTGAATATGATGGAGAATGGGAGGCTTGGAGAGTGTGTAGTAACAAAGTTATACAGAGGTAATAAGGTAATCTATGAGAAGATCCCATGTGGAATGAGACCCAAAGGAGAAAAGGCAGTCAGAAATTGAATAGACCAATCCAAGCAAAATACAAAAAAGTAGTTACCAGAAATGAGAAAGACATTAAGTTGAAAAACATGAAAAAAAAAATGAAATCAGACTAACAAGGCTAGATTGCCAATGGTGGGATTTCATCCTGTTAACAGGACTTTTCCCTCTCTCATTTTTGTTCTTTGTTGTATGGATATTTTGAAGATATTGAGCTTCTTTCTTTTTGTGTCTTTATTATTGTGAGAATTGAAGTTTTTATAAAAATAATTTTTATTAAAAACCTTATATTTAATATAGTTGAGCATATTCGTTCTACTCCCCCATCTCCTCCCAGCTCTTCCCTATATTCCTACCTATCCAACTTTGTGTTCTCTCTCTCTCGTTTATTCTCTCTCTCTGTGTGTTTCTTTCTCAAAATAGGAAAAAAATACAAAACTCCAAACAACAAATGAAAATCAAAACAAACAATAAACTAAAGATAAGAAAATCAGTAAGATATAAACAGACAAGCAAAAAATAAAATTAAAATCAAATGTACACACACACACACAGCAATAAAACAAACAAACAAACAACAGCAACAAAATAAAACCATGAAGTAAAACCATGGGCTCTACCGTAAAATGTGATGAGAGGATGAAGGGTAAAAGGGATGAAATAGAAAAACAAACAAACATAAAACAAATCAAGAAAGATTTAGTGAAATGATAATTTAGTTTTTTGAGAAAATCAACACAATTGACAGCCCTTTTGCTAAATTAACTTAAACATAGTTTAAGATGATCTTAACCAATTTAAATTGAAGATGGAAAGGAGAAGGCACAAAGGAAATACAGCAAATCATAAGAACATACTTTAAAAATCAGTTCTCTCCTGAACTTGAAAACTCAAAAGAAATGACTAAATTTTTGATATAAATGACTTACCAAAGATAAATCAAGATGAAATAAGCAACTATACAAGCCCACATACCCTAATTCCCTAGTTAAATAGAATCAGTAACAAAACCCTCCCAAACAAAATCTCAGGCCCAGGGGATTTAATGTAGAATAGAATTCGACCAGACCTTCAAAAAAACTAATGTCAATACTTTAAATTATTCTGCAAAATAGAAACTAGAGGAACATTGCCTAATTCTATGTATGAAGCCATAAGCCACACAAACTCACAACAAAAAAGAAATTATAGATCAATATTCCTTATTAACTTAAGATTCAAAAGTTTTCAATAAATACTTGCAAACTGAATTCAAGAACAGACTAAAGGGATTATCCACCAAGATCAATATGGCTTCATCCAAATGATTTGAAGATTTTACCTAGGTTATGATGAGGTTACTTGTTGGTTAGACAACAGTAAGCTTCCTTTCTCATAAGCAGTGAATCATTTTGCTGAGGTACTAATCACCAAGGTGACTTTGGAATTGACCAGATAATGATGGTGGATCCCTTAGGAAATAAATTGTTGCCCTAACAGCCTAGGAGAGCTTCTCTTTCCTTGGATCATGATAGGAAGATAAGAAGGTCACTGTATGAATTCAGTGATCAATCAGATACATTGTAATTGACTTGATTTACAGTACTTCTGGTTCAATATTCAGGACTATGAGAAACAAATTTCCACTTGTTACAGCAAGTTCAAAGTACTGGCATTGATAGCTATAAAAGACAAGGCATTCTTAGTTCTTAGCTGGGTGCTCTCAGTTCCAATTCATGCTACTATGTGTGTAATACTCAGCCTATTGTGATCAGGGATAATAGACAAAAATGCAACAGTGCCAGTCTTGCTTGTTGAACCGTAAGTAATAATATTATTTATTCCTCATACATGCTATTTGGGCCATATTAAGCATCTATGAATATCATGAGTAATATTATCATATAATCAGTATAGAAATCTGATCTACCTAAGATGGGTACAATGTCATGTGCCCATATTCAACACATGAGATGCAGAGATAGGAACATCAGATATTTGCGTTCAGCAGTAGAATTTTATTCCCAGAGATTACAGTGGAAAACCAAAGGCAACAAAACAAAGTCATGTTTGTTAATATGTTACATCCTCAAAAGAGGAAATAAAATATAAAAAGCAAATCACTGATTTGTAGAGTTTAATCTAGGGATATGATGGAATGTAGTCCTGTTAAAATTTAGACAGATTTTTTTTTTTAGTTTTAATGAGGGAGAACGTAAGAAAATATCATTAGTATTTGGTTTTTACCAGAAAATAGGTATACATTTATCATTTGATTACTTCCATAGGGATAATATGCCATTTTTAGAAAAACCCTCTCTATCAGTAGATTACATTTTTATTTTGAATTTGCAAACAAACCTTTAGTTTTATGATACATTCCTGAGGAATCCTTTGTGTCTAATGATCTATACCATAAATGTACTTTTCTTAGACCTTTTCATACTGAGATATTAAAATGCATAAACACCAAAAGATTCCATTTCACTATGACAGAACACTGTATGTTATGATGTATTTCTTGAAAACAGTCATTTTGGGGAGCTGGAGAGGTAACTCAACTCAGCAGTTAAGAGTGCTATTTACTCTCTTAAAGAATCTTGGTCTGGTTCCTAGCCCTGAAGTTGCACAGCTCAATAATTTCTGTTTTTTCCACCATAGTGGATCTGACACACTCATCACCTTTGTGGGTACCTTCATACACCTAGTGTATACACACACACAAACACACTATAAAAATAAAAATGAAGCAAAAAAAATGTCATCTTAATAAGTTGTTGAAATCCCAATTTTTGTTCAAAATACAAACTGTGAAGGACAAGAATCTTATTTAGATTTTTGTTAGTTTCATACCACAATAACTAACACTTGAAATAGTCAACTGATAGAGAAAAAAGGTGTGCTTTGACTCCCAATTATAGATTTCAGTCTCTGTCTGATTGTCCAATGCCTTTGAACCTCTTAAGGCAGATTGGAGCAGTAGAATGTGGCAGAGTCAAACTCTTCACGTTTTTGCTTACTGTTAACACTTCCTTGGTTATCAGCCTTTTTCAATTTCTGGCCATAAGAAAGCTATAGTTCTTGAAGCTTTCAATCCTGCCTGCTGCTGCTCCATGCTTGGACCAACCCTGGAATACTAAGACCTTTGGGATATCCAAAGGAAAACACAGTAGAAAACTCCTCGGAACTAGGAAATAAGAACAGTAACATGGGGGAAAGAAACAAAAACATGGGAGGGCTTCCGTAAATTTGGTATACTTTGGTAGATTAAGTGCTTAAATGGCTAAGAAAAAAAAAGGAAGAAATTGTAGGAATACAATTTGACTCAATCTAACCACTTCCTTCATGTTTGGGGAACTCTTGCCTACAATGTAGACTTAGAACAAAGAAGTTTGTCTTGCTATAGACTTACTATAACAGAATTATTTTTCCCTAAACTGTTCTCTTCAGTTGAATTTGTTTTTGAAGGTTGGCTGAAGGACCAGCATATTTTTTCTTAAGTATATCCTTTACTGTTACAGATGTTAGGGTCCTATTGCCAACAGACTTATTTTAAAAGTAAATCAAACTTCTGGATGTATGAAGTTCTTTAATATTCTGTGAGATACGTTTTCAACCTCCCCTGGTGAAATCTTCCATGAATGATTATCTCACTGATTAACTGTGGAGCAATGATTTATTCTACCTTGAACTTCCAGCCTAAATATAATCATCTCATTACTGGCAACAAATCACCTGAAGAGCAGTTACAGCTAGAAGATTTCCTCACAATCTGGAATCAGACACTGAATACAACTTTCCATCCTAACTCCTTTTATCATGCTACAATGAAGCTGAGCATTAATTTACTTCCCATCTGCCTGCATTTCTTGTTCTGTCTTCTGCTTCCTACCTTTTTCCTCCATGGGAATATAAACTCTATATTCCAAATCTCTTTCTTCTTTCCCTTTGCAGAGTTGGCCTGTGCGTGTTGAGGGAGACTACAGTAAAGGACCAGAAATCCATTAGCATAAAATAACTCTCCCTTATTCAGTTACTTTTGCAATGTTAATTTTCTTTAAGAAAACCTTGTTTATCTTTTTAAACATCTTCCTTTAGAAGTGGACAGTAATTTGAAAAATTGCAGAAAAAAATGCTTCCAGAATTTACTGAAGGAATGATTTTAAACATATTCACGTAACCTTGGTCTATTAGTTTATTAATGAATATGTTATTAGCTTTCAGCCCTTTAGATAATGAAAGGTGTCAAAGCTAACTCATGGTGTAAAGATATCTATTGAATTGCTGGCTTTTAAATTTCAAGTGGGGTAATTATCAATTTGATGAAAACGTTGAATCCTAACTTACCTGTTCGGTTTAGTTCACAGTCCAGTTCTCTCTTGGGTGTTGACTGCTTCAAAGTTCAGTGCTTACACCTGCCAATTTGTGGATGATTTTCTCCAGTGACTTGAACTACAACCTTTCAATTCATCAATATGTAAATTTAGGGAAATAAAAAAAATAATCTTCATATCTTCAAATTGGAAATCTTGAATGAGAGATTAACTTTCAAAGAAACAGTTACATTAGCTTGAGGGTGTTAGTATATACATAGTGGCAGACACAGGCTTAGAGAGAAGTTTAAGAAGGTACAGAAATGTTACTATACATTATAGAACATTCCTTTTATGCTGCTGCTGTAAAATTTACTCAACTATGANTCTTACATCTTAAATTAACCCATTTCTATTAATCTAATTATCATCTCGAGGTTGTGGCCAACTGGTAAGTTTCCAGCATATTTTTCTTTTGTTAGCCACATGGCGTCTTTTGAACTCTGCTTACTCTCTATATCTCTGTTCAGATTTCCCTCCTGGCTCTATTCTGCCCTATCATAGGCCAAAGTTGCTTTTTTATTAACCAATGATGATGTGGGAGTCCCCTCTATATTTTGTGATTATCATTAATGAATTAAGAAACTGTCTTGGCCTCTTCATAGGACAAAACTTAGGTAGGCATGGAAAACAGGACTGAATGCTGAGAGAAGGTAGGTGGAGATGAGATGCTATGGAGCCTCCTCCAGAGTCAGACATGCCAAATTTTACCTGGTGAACCCCTGCCATGTGGCAATACACAGATTAATAGAAATGGGCTAAATTACCATTTAAGAGTTAGTCAATAAGAAGCTAGAGCTAATGGACCAAGCAGTGTCTTAATTAATGCAATTTCTGTGTGGTTATTTGGGGGCCAAGCGCTGGTACAAACAAGCAGTCCCTGCCCCCTGCAATATAATGGTAATAAAACATATTCACAGCATACAGAGGGGAATCTCACATCATTCATAAAGATCTTAAATTAATTTTTTATCTTTATTCTTGCCATCATAATATTTTTTCATGAACTTTTCATCCTTCTATTGGTCAAGATTCTTGTAGTTACAAATAATAGAAAAATGTGAAATCAGCTCACATAATTTATTTACTCCTGGCATCTTGGCTGCTTGGTATAGAACACCTTTCTGAATGAAAAGAAAAGACAAAGGCTAGAGGTACCAAATTCTCTTGGATACTGTATATCTCTGCACTCCTTCTCTGTGCTCTGATATTCCTACCACAGCCATGTTTCTTCTACTTAGAAAGTTTGGGTTGCCCAAACCATCTATTTTGCAGCCTGACCAAAAGTCCATTTATTGGCATCTTGTCATCCCCAGAGAGGAGGGCCTTGGCCACGATTCACCTACCTCATCCCTTAGACTAGAGAGCACATGCCTGGCATATGAGTATTACTTGTCTGAACCATATATAATTTCTGTGTTTGTGGAACACAGGTGTATGAATACAGACTGCCTAATATAGTTTTAAGGGTGAAGACCTATACCATATTACAGTCTTGGGGTAAAGTAGGATTTTACTCTGACCTCATTTCTTTTGTCTTCTTACTGTTGACCTTTTGCTATGACCTTGGGGAAAGGATGAGAAACTATCAGAAAGTTGAAAGTATATACTATGGTTCCAATAAACATATATTTAATATTTTAGGTTTGAAAGTAAGGTCTTTATTACATGTGGACTTAACCTAAGAAAATGCCACTGGAGTGATAGTAAACATGATCTTATCTAACTGAGCCTATTTTACAAGCCGCTGATTTCATCTCTAAGCAACTTAAAAGTCTTATTAGTCTCAATTAGAAAATTCAATGAAGACATAGATACAGTTAAGTGTGCTTTATTTTTTAAATGAGTTCAATAACTTTATAATTCTTTTAATAACATCCTGTACACATTGGCTGCTTTAATATGTACAGCAATACCACATGGGAAATACTTTTTTTAAATTCAAACATTTTATTTTATTTTATTGCTTTATAAAATATACCACTCAAAGTTTCCACCTCCTCCCCTCCTCCCATTTCCCTCCCACTCCAAGGTCCAGTGCTCCAGTGTGGGTCTCTGTCTTTATCTCCATCCATCACCGGATGAAGGTTCTATGGTGATATTCAAGATATTAATTAGTGTGGCTATGGGATAAG
>JAQHUG010000079.1:7750680-7772212 GCA_028555095.1 Dicrostonyx torquatus
GTAATTCTGACTTTGATGTTAATACAGCACTCAAGAGGCCTCCAGTGTTTCAAGCCCTTATGCAAACTCTAGTTGTAAGCATTTAGAGCTCAATGAGGAAGTATGTAGATAGGGAAAAACTCTCCCTAAGTAAAAACTGACAATTTGGGAAAGGCATGGATTAAGATCCAGTTGCTATTAGAAAATCTCCATTTAGGACTATAGAAACTGGGAAAAGATTCCTTTACAAGATTAAGTATTCAAACCTTAAATTAGTTTAACCAAGAAGGAAAAGTTTAACCCAATAGGTGTTCTGGCAGGAGCCAGCCAGGAAGCAGAAAAACTTACTAGGTTTGCTTTTATAGAGGAAGGGTGAGGAATGTTTTAGAGACAAAATGAGAAACAAGGAGCCACAGCAGGTAGCTAAGAAAAGCTTCCTAGATGAAAGGAAACCTTCTTATCTGAGATCAGTGACAGAGACAGAATTCATCTGCTAAAGATACCTTACCTAATACCTAGCATCTGGATATTAGACTCTCCTAAAAATCACCAAAAGAATCTTTTCTCACTTTGTCAACTGACAATATATGACCCTCTGAATTGCTCTTTGTTTGAAAAATATATATTGAAAATGAAAATTCAGTAAAGTTGCAGCAGATTCAAACCACTCTCTTGTGTGCTGGTCTGTCTGTCATTCGTGCTCTCCTGGGAACAAGGCCCTGATTCCTCAGGGTCTGTGGAGCTTCTCTGAGCCGGTCTGTGGCAGTAAACTGATTTTATTTTTAAAAAAGAAGCCAATAACATACATGAAGAAAAGGAAACATCTTGGTCAAATCAGTTAGTCGCATGTAGAAGAATTAAACTTGACAGTCACATCTCAGTTGGTCAAAATTGAATTCCACATGGATCAAGAATTGCAACACAAGATGTGATATCCTGACTCTGAAGAAGAAGAAGAAAATAGGAAATATGAACTCATTGACACAGGAAAGAACTTTCTGCAGAGAATCCTAATAATACAGGCATTAAGACCAAAATAAACATACAGGACCTCATAAAACAAACAAGTTTCTTTACAGCCAAGGACAGCATCATTCAAGTGAAGATGCAGTCCCTAGAATGGGAAAAATGTTTGCATCTGACAGAGTGCAGAAAATAAGAATGTAGAATTCTAAGCCCTAAAGAGAATATATATGCTGCATCTCTTTCCTACCTCAAGACTCAGGGAATATTGTGCAAGTGGAGGGCAGTAGATGGACATACAGCATGGCAACTAGACATATAAAATTTCAGTACTTGTGACAGTATCTACAAATCTGTACAAGCCCAGGCCAGATCAAATCCTGGAAAAGGAGTGTGTTGGGCACACGATCTCACTGTAAGCTGTGAAGTTAGTGGCAATTACTGGCAACTGTCACAAGAATAGGCAGTTTCATTTGAGAATTTTGTCCCTGGTAAGTCCATCACTCTCCAGTTAAAGATGACACATCCAATGATATTTGCACAGCACAAATTGGTCTTGAAGAATTTTTTTAAATGGACAAAAATATACATGGGTAGTGAAGAGGCAGATGGATTTTGAAAGAGTTTGGGGGAGAGAGTGAATATAACTGAAACAGACTGTATGAAACATTCAAAGCACTAGGAAAATATATAAAAGAGAGGATAGACTTAAGAGGGAAAAGTTACTGAATGAACTACTAGTTGTTAATTAAAACAAATGAAAAAACCTTTTCCCACCGTTCTAGTTATAATTCAGAATTCCACAGATTTAGAAAGGTTTAAAGAGGGAAAAATAACATTAAAGACAGAACAAAGGACCAAAAAAGAAATGAAAACACATATGACAAATAATCTCAGGGTGGTTCATAATAACAATAAATTTAAGAGAGACGTCGGAAAAAAAAAACTATCTTAGTTCCAGATTATTCCCTTTGATGGAGTAAGGTTCAGTGCATATGCAATCGAAGACAATGTTATCACATTGCCTGAGAAAATTAATGAAGGATACATATGAGTAAAACAAAACATCATCAAAAACATGAATATATGGTTAATTAATGAACACTAAAAAACAAAACCAAGTGTGGTCACACATGATACTCCAACTTAGAAGGCTAAGCAGAAGGCTCATAAGTTACAGATTAGCCTGTGTGACATAGGAATGACATGCCCAAAAATTAGTACATAAATAAAAGGATAAAAAAAAGTAGGTAAAAACATAGGCATCAGAAGCTGGGAAATATACAGGGAAATAGGAAAAATATGGGGGATGCTTTAATTAGGGAGAAGGGAGGTCAGTGCAGAAAGAGGCTGAGGAGAGAAAAATAACACCATGGTTAACTGATTAAAGCCTCAAGGAATTATTTTATTGGATATTCACACAATTATATGCAATACATACAAGAGTATGTACATGAATAAAGCTATGCTAATTTAAATAATAACATTAGGAGACATAGACTTTAACAGAAAACCCAGTATCAGACATGAAAAACTTCTTCTGGGGGTTGATCAGGAGAGTTGAAGTAACTCCCAAAGCAGTATAGAATATTGCTGTTGCCTTTGGTTTGTTCAGAGGCTGAACATGAGTCCCGATTTCTGAATACATAGAAAAACTAAGGACACATTACTCAGAAGATTTGCGATAGAACTAACCTCAAAGCTTCTTTCCTGTATGGTCTACCTTACATTGTACCAGAAAGTATTATGGAAACTTTCAAAGGAGAGAAGCAATCAATAGCTCTGCATAGCTGCAACAACCATGAACCACGGCAATGACCAACATGGCAAAATTGTCAACACCCTCTTCTGCCTTCCGCAGAAACCAGGTACCCACATGGTATACAGACATACCTGCAGATAAACTACCCATATACATAAATAAAGATAATAATAAAATTTTAAGAAGAATGCGTGAGTAATATCTTGCCAAATATATGAATTTCCAAATGGTTTGTGGTAAAAAAATAAATCATTGCACAAAATTTTGATGCATAGTTAATGCTGCGTCTTTATGATTTTCATGAAGAAAAAACACAGGGAACATGAAACATAATCGAGAAAAGAGCTCTTAACCAACCATATTTTATTTTTCATTAAGATCATAATTAAGGACAATCAACTCCTCCCTGCAGGAAGCTGCTGCAAATAGATTTTCACATCAATTGGTGACCAATATTAGAGGGAGAATTGTGTGTGTGTATGTGTGTGTGTGTGTGTGTGTGTGTGTGTGTGTGTGTGTGTACGTGTATGGTGCATGGACCTGTTTGTTTGGTTCTGTATACTTGGATTCAAGGAGGCCTGAGGGTTATATCAGTTGTCTTAATCAATTGCTCTCCAGTTTAGTGTTGTTTTCTTGAAACAGTATTCTTTATTGGACCTAGAACTCATCAAAAAAGCTAGGCTGGATAGCCATTGAGCTCTAGTGATTGGTTTTCATTTGCCTGTTCAGGTTTGAGACTGCAGACTTCCATTCCTATGACCTGTTTTTGTGTGTGTGTTGGGGGGTACCAAAATGCAGGAACTCATTTCTGCATGGCAAAGAAAAAGCTGAGCCATCTTTTTAGCATTCCATAGAAATGATCTTATACTTCTAAAATGATCATGTTTTAACCATTTTTTAAAAGGTGAAACACTGATAATATCCACTAAAAGAGAGAATTAGGGTTCATTTAAAACAGAGAAAATACTGCATTTACTTAGAAGTCAGAGGGAACTCACATCATAAATTTGTAAAGAAGTTCTGATGTTTGTCTAGATAGCGAATCACTGAGTTCTGTTCTGCTTTGTTCCATGAATTTTTAAGTGAACATGAAGTTCTCTTAATTATGGGATGGAAAGGCCTCATCAAAATAAATACTCTTAATTAACTCAAGAAGCATCTATCCTGCATACATGAATAAGTATAGGATAAATGGAAAAAATCTTTCAGAGATATGTCCCTAAACCATGCACATGATCAAGTAAATTAAATACAATAATTTGTTCAAAAGACAAATATTAATGACAGGATAGAAATACTCTCAAGCCACCCAAACCAACTAATATCTAGCCTTACATAACTGAACAAATTCCAGCTCATCAATAAAATAAAATAATCTGCATTCCTTTCACAAGGTATACTTTTATGAACCAGTATAACCGACAGGAAAAACAATATTGAGACAAAAAGTCACAGAGTAACTGCATTTCCAATTTATATTTTAAATTCACTTTATTCATATATTTAAATGTGTCTATAAATATGTATAAATCTATGCATTTTAATAGCAATTACCTCAGATGGATGAAAGCCAAGAGCAGAATAGAGGTGCCCTAGGCAGTGACTGTCATAGAAAACAACGAAGGCAACAAAAGAAAATCTTTTTCTACAAAAGTGACTGAGGGAGAATTTTAGAAATCAGCAAGAAAGTGACAGGAACCCTGAACTGTATGAAGAATCAAAAAGACAGCCAGAAGAAAGAAAAAGGAGAGCAGAGCTTCTATCGAGCTCCCCTGTGGGGAAGCTACCATACTGTTAGGAAAAAAAAAACAAAACAAAGAGTTCCAACCACAGACAGTCCAACTTCAGGGGTGTTCTGCAGTCTTCACAAGTTTTTAATCCAGTTTGGCGTTTGGCTGGTCCTGACATGGATTGAGCCTCCCCTGCTCCTAGGACCCAAGCCTACAGCAACCCCTCTGCCAGCTGCCACCTGCCTAGAAAGCCCATTGACATTCTCTAAAGCTAAAGTGGACTGTGCCGCAGTGTGTTGCCGGTCGCCTGCTGGATCTACAACTTCAGTATCAGTGGCCACCATGGACATAGACCTAAGTTCTACTCTCAAGTGTTCCATGGAAGTTGGGAAAGGTTTTCTTCTAACTTTCCTTTTGCCTGTCTATTGGAATCTGGAAAAGACCTCAGCTATGACTGGGGGTCAAGAAATATGGGCATCAGTGGCTCCAATCCTCAATACTGCTTGAAGCAGTCTGACAAGAACTATTAAAGGTCTTCTTCATGGATGCTAGACTTAGAAATGTGGATACAAAATTCCAAAGAGTCACCCTATCTCATACCTAGGGAACAGACATTCTCATCCATGACCTGCAGCTCTATAAACAAGGCTGCCAATGACATAAACTTTGTCCCAAGCAGAATTTGCCTTGCCAGACTCAAGGCCATTCCATCCATATCCTGGAACTCCAAGATTACACATACGAATGTCAGCCCAAACCCCGCCCACAGGATCCATAGGACTCTTCCATACAATGGCTGTGGGAATTCATACAACCATTACAGAAAACAGTATGGATGTTCATACATATATGATCTTGTAAAATGGAAATATTAACTAACATACGTTATAGATTATAATACACTATACAAGTTCCCACCTCATTAAACACTCTTTTGAATGTTACTTAAATGTCTCTGCTACATTATTTGTTTCATGAGTGTGAGAACACTTTCTCAAGCAATTCATTGTTGCAGAGATTTTCATAGCAAGTGTCTCAAATTTTTCTTAAAATAAAATAGGTTTGGTTCTTGCTTTTATTTTTGTTTTGAATAAAGTTTATAATTTTAAAACTTTTGTTAGATCTTTCACAACTACCCAGAAGAATTTTTTAATTTTATTTAATTATTAAAAATTTCCACCTCCTCCCATTTCTCTCCCCCTACCCTCACTCCTCCTAACTCCTTCCTCTCCAGTCCTAAGAGAAGTCAAGCCCTCCCCCCTCCATCCAGGTCTAGGAAGGTGTGCATCCAATAAACAAAGGACATTGAGCCTATGGTTCGTGATCCTAGAGAAGCTAAATAATAAGGTGAACCGAAAGAAAAACATATATTTATCCTCCTGGAAATTGGAAGTAGACAAGATTGCCGGGAGCACGGAGGTGGGGGTGGGGTGGGGAGAGAGAAGGGAGAAGGGGAGGATTGGGGAGAGCTTGGGGGAATGGAATGGTTGAGACCCAGAAAAACTTTTACCATGACCAGCTTGTATACAGGCTACTTTCTCTCCTCACCTTGGACAACAGTTGTTGCATAAATAATACACATTTCTACCATTTAAAGGAAGCCAATAGTAAGGATTCAACAAGATATCCTCACGCTGTGCACATGGAACCAACTGGTGTTCTTGGAAATACTTAACAGAATGCATAGCATTTACTTAAGAGTATGTTTCTGACCTTTCCTATGTGCTTAGAAGTAGGTCATGAGTAAGGAACTACTGTAGCCCAGCCATGCTGTAGGTATAACCCAGATAACAGTTAGTGTTTCAATCCTTTGAGATTCAAATTAAATTAATTCCAACCTCTGTCTCCTTCTTCAGGAAGAAAAATATTCCCTCTAAGGGGCTTGAATCTCACCTTCATGGTCACCTTGTTATTGCTGCATTTGAACGGTGCCCTTCAGTGCCCTTCTCTCTTCAAACGCTTACAGAATTGTCCTCCCACCTCTACATTCCTGATGTACCCTCAACCACTCTCTTAGCTTATGATATACATGATGCACTTATGATATACATGATGGGTGTGCTGAGAAGAGACGAGTTCACACCCCAATTCTGCACAGTGAATGACATTTATAAAGAATTAATAACAATGGGAATTACATGAGCCAGCTTCATTTTTATGAGTCACCTAGCTAACACTTCATGTATTTCCCACTGCGTTCATTGTATTTAAGGCCAGCAATTGGTGGTGTAGATATCTATCTTCAATTTGTTTCTTTCTTATTGTGCACTCATTTCTTTGCTGCTCCTCACTCTTTTCTTCATGTCAAATGTATTTTTCTTCAGTGGAATTTTTTCTTTCTCAAAACCTCCTTCCAGAACCCAAGGGAATCCCTGTTCATAAGTAAATGTGCCCCTTGGGGATGTGCCTAGATATTGAAATTTTACTCCTAGAGGGTAGACTAACATTTATTTATAAGAACAAATTCTACATTCTTACTGTGCCAAAGAGAAAATACTAGGAAATGTGGGTTATTCTAATGAGGAAAACTAATCCCAATTTTCCAGGAAAACTGCTCTATACATAGCCTCTCTTCTCTGGCCTTATTCTGCTTTTAGGTGTTCTTTCAGGCCTCTTGCCAACTGTGGACTGTGGTTGCCATATCGCATGCTGAGATGCTTATGACTAAGGAAAAGGTGATTTTCTCTGTACTCAGAAAGCACGGGTAGATCAGGCACACTGCTGTCGCTGTTGTATCTGCTCACCCTGTGGATCATTACTGATCAGAGCTGTTATTTCTTTGGAGTAAATATCGTGCCCAACTATTTTTATGTTAAGCCCATAAATGTTGATTTTCTTGGACTTGCATCCTGGATATTTCCTAATCAGTGTTAGGCATGATTACATAATGTTTAGGCCACTTTTCTTGGTGGCAAAAAATTTTAAGTTAAATTGCCATAAGTAAAAAAAGAACTCGGAATCTATGGAATTATGTTGTCAGGAAACCCAGCAGTGGAATTGATCCTCTACTTTGTCTGTCTCCCTTCTTCTTTCACTCCCTTTACATCCCTCCTCTACTCCCTTTCCTCTCTTCCTTTTTGTCTCTTTTCCTCTTCCTTCCTCTCCCACTGCCTCCTTTTATTCTCCACCCTTCTCTCTTCTTCCTATCCTTCCTCCTTTCATAGAGGCAATAATGTGTGTTGAAGTGCTGGTTATGAGTAACCTTTACAGAAAAGAAGGCAGGATTGTATCATAGAGAAAGGATTGATTCTAATTCAGCTATGCCTCAGACTAATTTTATATTTTTAGACATTTATTTTCAAAATTTATTATTATTATTATTAATTATTTTACATCCAAATCACAGTTTCCCCTCCCTCCTATCTTTCCAGTCCCCCCTCCACTTCCCCTCTGCCCCTCATGAACTCATCCTCCATTTTTCTCCAGAAGAGGGTAGTATCAACCAAATATGGCATAGCCCATAGCAGTAAGACTAGAAACCTCCACTTTTATTAAGGCCAGAGAAGGCAATCCAATATAAAGAACAGGGTTCCAAAAGCCAGCAAAAGAGTCAGAGGTAACTCCTGCTCCCACTGTTCAGAGCCCTGCAATATGTCCAAGCTACATACCTGTCAGTCCCATGCAGGCTCTCTGGTTGTCAGTTTAGACTCTTTTGTTCTCTGTGAGACCAGATTACTTGATTCTGTGAGGTTTCTTGAGATGTCCTTGACTTCTCTGGCTCCTAAAATTCCCACCCCTTCTCTGAAGAATTGACTGAGCTCCTCCCAATGTTTGACTGTCAGTCTCTGCATCTGTTTCCTTCAATTGCTCTCTGATGATGATTGAGTTAGACACCAATCTATGAGTACAGCAGAATATCATTAGGAATCATTTTATTGGCTTTTTTTCTGTCATATTTAGTCCTATCTTAGGTATCTGGGCTGTATGGCCTCTGGTCCTTACCCTCCAGGCAATGTCCGAGCTAGGGTCTTTCTTGTGGCATGGATCTCAAGCTGGAACAGCTTGATTGGTCACTTCCATAAATTCTGTGCCATCTTTACCCCAGTACATCTTGTAGTTAGGACAAATTGTAGGTCAAAGATTTAATGGCTGGGTCAATGTCTCAGTTCCTCCACTGGAAGTCTTGCCTGGTTATAAGAGATAGCTAGTTCAGGCTCTGTATTCTCAATTTATAGGAGTTTTAGCCAGGGTCATGCTTGTATATTCCTGGGAGTTTTCATTGCACTAGGATTCTAGCTTGTTCCCAAGATGCCCTCCAAATAAAAATTATCTCTCCTAATAAACTCTCCCCTACCTGACACATTCTGTTCCCATCACCCCTGCAACCCCATCCATCCACAGTTGGTGACTATTCCACTTCCCCTTCTGAAGGATATTCGTGTCCCCTCCCACCCTGAAGTTCTCCTTTTCACCTACCTTCCCTGGGTCTGTGGATTGTAGCATGATTATCCTTTAATTTACAGCTAATAACCACGTAGAAGTGAGTACATACCATTTTTTTTTGTGGGAGGGATCTGGGTTATCTCACTCAGGATGATTTTTTTCTAGTTCCATCCATTTGCCTGCAAATTTTATGATGCTATTTTTTCTTTAACAGATGAGTAATATTCTATTGTGTAAATGTACTACATTCTCTTTATCCACTCTTCAGTTATGGGTTACCTAGTTGTTCCTGTTTCTGGCTATTGTGAATAAAGATTCTATGAATATAATTGAGCAAGTGACCTGGGGTAGAATAGAGAGTCCTTGGGGTTACTCCCTGTATCTTCTTTTTTTAATTATTGTTAAAAGGGAAAATTTACATTTATTTCCCTTTCCCGGGGCCTCCCGCTCCCCCACTACCCCACCGCCCTCCCCCTGCTTCCTTAAGATGGGGCAGGATACCCTGCCCTGTGGGAAGCCCAAGGCCCTCCCCCCTCCATCTCGGTCTAAGAAGGTGTTCATCCATATAGAATAGGTTCCCAAAAAGCCAATACATGCAGAAGAGATAGGTCCCTTTGCCATTATCATTGGCTTATCAGTCAATCCCCATTGGCAGCCACATTCAGAGAGTCCGGTTTGGTCATATGCTCATTCAGTCCTGGTCCAGCTGGATTTGATGAGCTCCCAATAGATCGAGCACACTGTCTCAGTTGGTGGGCCTGTCCCTCACGGTCCTGACTTCCTTGCTTATCTTCTCCCTCCTTCTGTTCTTCCACTGGACCTTGATAGCTCAATCCCTTGCTCTGATGTGAATGTGGGTCTCTGGTTCTATCTCCATCCATCATGCAAAATTTCTATGGTGACGATCAAGATATTCATCAATGTAACTATGGGGAAAAGTCAGATCAGGCCTCCTCTCCTCTGCTGCCAAAGTACCTAGCTGGGGACATCCCTGTGAACACCTGGGATCCCCTCTAGAGACAAGTCTCTTGCCAATCTTAAAATGACTCCCTTAATGTAGATATCTTATTCCCTTCTCCAATATCCACCCTTCCTCCATCTCTACCTTCCCATACCCCCAGGCTCTCCCCAGTTTTTCCCTTCTCCCTTCTACCCCCTGTATCTTCTTATAAGCTAAAACCCAGTTAACAATGCTGTTCATCAGAATTAACAGAGAGAACATTTGATTTTCAAGTGTTCTCTCTGTTAATTCTGGCTCCATTTGTTCTAAATCAAACAGAAGTAAGTTCTACGTGCTGGAAACACTGAAATGTTGCCGGACTCAGCAAAGACTAATGGATTGCAGTGATTTTAGATTTTGAAGTTTCTTCGTAGATATAAAATGTTTATTACTAGAGATGATAAGAGGGAAGATTCCATTTCATAATATCTAACTTCATTGTTGAAGAAGGCATTGTAATTTTTAATGATTATAAAAACAATGTGATATTCTTGTTGGATTGTTCATATTAAGTTCTGTTATGCCATAGAAGCGCCTTTGCAAGCATTTAGGAAATAAGGCGTGCATGAAACTAGTAAATGGTCAACAACAATGAGAGAAGTTGAAACAAGTGCTTATGGGAAGCTAAGAAGTACTGATGAAGGAACAGACTAATTAATTACACCAAGAACTCACAGAAAGTCGCTGTGGTATTTCCCGTGATAAAGCACAGGTTGAATGCAGTCTCTGTATCTTCCTAGCCAAACAGGAAAGGCAGGCCAAGCTTTGCCAACTGACAACAGTCATTCCGATACTTCCCAGTAACTTTTATACCCAGATGAAGACTAATAATTTCAAGACACTCACATTTTGATTCCAGTTAAGAAGGTTTTCTCTCCTATGTTGTCATAAAGGAAAATTTGAAGTAATTTTCTATCATTTATCACTTTTCATAGAAAATTATACCATACTATTTGTCATAAATTAATTAGCTCATTTTTCTAGGAAAAAATAGTTAAAACACAAATACATACTTTAAAAGTCTTACATAATGTGAGAGTTTATATTTTTATAATTGTCAAGACTGTTTAAATTATGATCAATTGCTTTAAAAGGTAAAAAACATGAAGGCAGAGAAAGATAAAAGGAAGAGAGAGAGTGTGTGTGTATGAGAGAGAGAGAGAAAAAGAAAGAGAAAATATTGTCTGAATTCAACTTCCAGATTCCAAATTATGTAATTCAGGCATTTTGGCATGAGCTAAACCAAGCACCAGGGAGGCAAAGACAGGAAGTTGGCTGGGGAACACTGGCCAGCAACTCCAGCTTTCTTATTGAATTCCAGGGTATTGAGTGAGGCTATTACAAAAAAAAAAAAAAAAAAAAGGGCCTGAGGATCATGATCATCAGAAGTTGTTTCTGGGTCACTCTAAATTCATATGCTTATGAACATGCATGTATTATTTGTTCTTGGTGAAGAGGAGATGATTGAGCGGCCCCACCCTAATGCCATCATAGAGTAGTTGTTACAAAATGGGGAGTATGTTTATGACTTCCCCCGAAAAAAGAGTGATGGACAGACCAATCCAAAAAATTGAGGAATATTTCCCACCCCACCAGGATTGAACAATATACCTAGTTATGGAAATGCATTTCAGTGAAGAACTAGTATTTGAAGCAGTGAAAATTCATGTAGAATTTTAGCAGGTTTGTGACAAATCAGTCTTAATGGGAGGAAATAATTGTAAATGATAGAATAAAGGAAGTATCCTCCGGTTAGGGAAATAAGTAGCTTCCTCTGGGATAGCTGTTTTCTGTCCTATCAGAAAGGCTCGGGTGAGTTTTGGATGGTGTTTGTCTTTGATTTTTAAAATTAGAAAAAAATACATAGATTTTTCAAGTCTTCAGGAAAACATGATGGTGCTGAAAGATAAAACAAGAAATAATTTGAACAAACTGGTTGGAAATTTTTTTTAAAAAATTTACTTGATTTGTTGCTTATAACCATTTTCTTCTATATAATCCATCTCCCTACCCCTCTCTCTCCCTCCCTGACCCCTTTTCTAAGGAAAACAATGAGGGGATAATAGGAAATATAAAGAAGACCAAAGCACACTTCGAGTTAAGTTGTGCAGGTCAACATCATGAAAGGGGTGGTAGAGTCCCTTTCCCTGCTCTTAGTGCTTTGTCACACTCAACTGCCTTGCACAGCTAAGGCCAACCTGTCACAGTCATAGGAGTAAACCTCTTACGGTGGGGAATACATGAAAAGAACAATCATTTCTTCTTTCATAGCTAAGCAATATTTTAGAATAAGATTTAAAGAATGGTCATAAAGAAAAGATTAAACCCTTCTCTCCTCACAACACATTTTACTTGTCAGTACAAAATTATAGATGGAGTAGTTTATTTTCTGTGAATACTTTCATATGCTGCTCCATCACTGTCAGGGATAGGCTTACTTTGAATACTTTGGATGGGATTCCATGCAAGCACAAATGCTGTGGTGTCTTAAAGCAGAGAAATTCTGTTGGTAAGCTGGAGGATGCTTGCTCAGAAATCTTTCATCTCCCTGAACTGTACCACTGTGCATACAGAATGTGTGATGTATAAGGGGTAATATATTACCCAGGAAAGCTTGTTTTAGTCAATGTTTCTTATAGGAAGAAAAGAATTTTCTATAATGCTATACAATGAGGCTGATACCATTTTAACTGGGCTCCCAGGCCTCAAAGAGCTTTGGATATCTCCCAAGGATTTTTTTTTTTGTCATTGTGACACTTTTGTAGTAAGACACAGGGTGCTTAAATAAGATTAAGCAAAGAATTTAAGGTCAAGCTGAGTTTTATTAAAGCAAATAAAATCTCATCATTGGTATTTGAAAACAACAGAGTGAAGCTTTTAATTAACTGGAAAGAAAAACATACTTTTAAGTAAGTCAGTGGATTTGATAGAATGGTTGTTCATATCTGGATCATAATGCAAGGTCAACATTGAGATACATGGTTATAAGACTCAAAGTCACAATAATACACTTTATAGTTTTAAAAGAAAGTATTTTCTTTTACTTTTTCCTGATAATATTGAATTCTGACAGTGTTTCCTGATATACTCTTCAAATTTAAACATCTCTGTGTATCTGCAAAGAGATATAATTTCATCTCCTATTTACTAATTAAAAGTTTAATTTTCATCCAGTTAATATGTCAGTTATTGCACCTTTGAGAAAACAACTACATATAGAATTGATGTCTTAGAAGCTCATTGCAATATAAATACATATATGCATATATTGAGTATATATATAAAGTAATATAGAAAATTAATCTTTTATTCTATAATTTCCCCCACAATATAATCTGTCTATTGTATTCTAAAAGAATTTTATTAATATTGCATTATATGTTATGTTTCAATCATGTATATGTGTGGATTTGAGTGCAGATGCCCATGGAGAAAAAAAGCATCAGAATTGCATGGAATAGGAGTTAAAGGTGGTTCTGAATTGCACTGAAAATAGAATTGTGGTCTTCTGCAAGACTACTCGTGCTCTTAAGTGTGGTGCTATCTCTCCATAAAAGAACTTTCTTTAAAGAATTTTCTTCCGAAAGTTTTCTCTATGTTGCCAATGTGCAATGCAATGGGCCTGTCATGAGACTAAAATATAAGGAACACAGGACAGAGTAGAAGGCTCATCTCATAAGAAAGAGAAGCAGAGAGGGCAATGTTCAGTGGACTCTAGTAAAACTTTTAGTTCACAGTCAGTTGGCTTCCTTGCCATGGGCCTGTCATGAGATTAAAATATCAAGAATATGAAACAGAGGAGGTTCTCATCTCATAAAAGAGAGAAGTAGGACTAAGAAGTAGGAACAGAGAATACACCCTTTGAATGGTGAATTGATCAGTTCTTCTAAGGAGGCCCCATGTTTCACAATTTCCACCATCTCCTCACACTCTGTTCATCCATCCATCAAAAGGTTAACCCATTGTCTAAGACCAGTGCCCTCATGAACCAATCAATTCCTGTAAGTCCCATCTCTGAACTTAGTATTGGAGACCAAGCACGTCCTCAACACAGGAGTTGTTGAGAAGGATACCGAAAGAACTACCAAATGGGTGCAGAATGCCACAGTCCTTGGTGCCTACTAAATAACTCATAAAACATAGTATGTGCACAGACTGGCATGAGCCTTAGCAAGAAAAGGGGATTGCTATGCCAGCCATGTGACCTCAGTTTGATCCATAGACAGTTCTTAAAGACTGAAAAATTGATTCCATAAAGTTTCTTCTGACCTCGACATGTGTTCTATGAACACTCACCACACACATATGTGTGGGTACATGCAGGATGTTCATGCACACATGCTCTCACACATACACGTGTGCATAGTCTATAATAATAAAATTTTAAAGCACTTGCTTTAGAAACATACTTATTTACCATTCTGTTCAAAACTTCTCACTATGAACACAGCATATAAAGGAACTTGGCTTTCAAATATTGATTCTAGATCAATCCCAGCTTCCAGCGCAAGAAAGAGAGCTGATGATTATATTAAAAGTTTCATGTTTATCCTTTAAAACACACCAAAATATTGAAGTACGTTTCAAAGTCAGCACTGAAAAATGGAAAAATTCATAACCCCCAAATTAAAAACATCCCACAGACTGCAAGTTCAAGATCTCTGTGGGGGTCCAAACTCTGTGATTATCGGGCTTTTTCCTCTCTTCCCTCCCTCCCTTTGTGGCGATTTTAAAAAAAAGGCTTTGAAGTCAGATATAAAGTTTGGGACCATCCTTCTTCTGGGCCCACTAGCCTTTCTTGGATCGGTTTCTTGAATCATAAATACGCTTCTTAAACTTCTTCTATACCCACCCCTCTTTTGCCAGAGAAATTTGTATGTGACACAGGAATGTGGGATTGTGATGTAGGTGTACATTTATTCTTTATCCATCATACAATCGTTTTAAAGTAGATGTTTAGTATGCATATGTCTTGCCATTTATTAAAGATAAAAAGCAAATTTGCGTATAATGAGATAAATTTGCTGACTTTTGTTTACCTAAAGAATTAAGTCTCGGCTAAGCATTTGATACTGCAGGAAATACTGTGTCTTCAGCATTTTTCAGGATTATCAATAATTTGATTTTAAAATTATCAATTCTGAGAATACTGCTTCTCATAACTACAAATTACAAAGTGGTGAAAGTGTCTCTATGGACATTTCAGAAATTGTTGGAAATTCTGTCTGAAGTCCAAGGTAACGTAGACTTAAGGATTGTTTATAATGAAACACAAATAAAGAACTCAAACAGCAATTTTTCAGATCAAACACTCAAACACAAAACAATCTAAACACTTGTAAATTTGATGCTTACATTCTGAAGAATATAGGCAGGAAGTATTAGAAGATTTTATTTTCTGTGATTCAGTCATTGTATTTCTAAAAGAAAATCATTATATTTATTAAAAAGCAGAAATTTTTCTGAGTACAGTAAAAAACAGTGAAGTTAACTAAAGAAGAGTCTCCAGTGTGTGTGAGGTGTTTCAGGGATTATTTGTTGACATGGCAAAGTATGATGGAATGCACCGTACAGAGTGTGCATCCTGCGTGTTCAGAACTGAGCCTGCAATGAAGACCCCTATAACATGGTGAGCCATGCTAGGAATACCATGGATTCATTTTACCTTTGAATTAAGTTTTGGTTGGTGGACATTCAGAAAATTTGAGGTGTTATTAAATGAGTTGATAGCCCTCACATTCTGTTACAAGATCCTACATGGGCTCATGGCAAATGATTTAAAATAAACAAATAAACAACTGTAACTTTAGAGGCAGAAAATGATGCCTGTGAAATAGAACGGTAAGGATCAAATCACAAATACACACCAACCCTCAGCAAACTCACGTGATAAAGGTGGGTAATCAATGGCATTCTGTTACTGGGGCCCACTCATTGTGTCCCCTCCCATGGTCAGATGGTTTAATATACAGGTAATGATCTTATTTTCATCCCCTAATGACAGTGTGTGCTAACTTTATTTGTGGAAAGCTAGTTAAATATAAAACCCTAAAGGCTATTTTTCACATTTTAGACTCAAATTCTTCATTTCATCATTAGCCTTGTGTGTTCATCCTTTTGTTAGGCATAGAAGGTTTATTTGTTAGTTTGAAGTGTTATTATCTCAGTCATCTGTGTTATGAGGGTGTAGCTACCAACCATCACTTGTCGCTGTGTTCTGAGTTGAAAATTAAACACATTTGACTTTGTGGAATACTCAAACCTATTTGTATTCCATAATGTGCAATGAAGACTAACACTAACTCCGTTTTGTTGTTCACAGAATCCCCAGTATCAAGCACAGAGCTCAGACTATAATAGGTGCTAAATATATAGATAGTTGTTGAATGTATTTATCGGAGAGGACAGCAAAATGTAATACCTCTGAGAAGATTCCACTCTCCTTTCCTCAACTTCTAAAAAGCTTGCCACATACATTTTCATAGCACGTTTCTGGGAGTTTTAGTTCACTGCATACTTATAAGTCCATAGGCCACGATATTAATTATTATTCTGCTGTGGAAAGGAGAATACATTTGAAAAATAGAAAGAAATTTACCTCACTGACTCTGACAATGAAGGGCAGGTATGAGAATAAATTTACAATTTCACCATAATAAAGTGGCCACTGATAATTCACATTTCTCTGTTTTTAAGCTTTCAGGAATTTAAATAGCCCAGGTTAGATGAGCTATTCGTTCTTGGGCTAATCAATCTGCATAGGAACAGACAGCCTCTACAGCATGTTTTCTGAGAATTTACTCTTGAGGGCTCTGTAGCATAAAGAGAGTAAAACATGGAGAGATTTGTAATGTGGATAAATGTACATTTCCTATTGGTTCTGTAGAACCATAGCAATTTACCTACTAAGTGTGTAGAAGCAGGAACTTAGGCCTGGTGTCACAGTACATGCATGTAAACCCAGTGCTTAGAAGGCTAAGGGAAGAAGACCAGGAGTTCAAATCCACCCATGGCTTCTTACCAAATTTGCGGCCAGACTGGATTATCTGAGACCTAGAACCTCTAAAAAAAAAACAAAAAACAAAAACAAAAACACCATCGGCAGCAACAGAAAGACACGAAGAATTGGCAGTGAGCTCATACTAAGGAGCACTCCTAAGCACCAGCAGCATGCCATTAGTTCAATTACAAAACTAATTGCCATGGCATGCTTTTTGTTTTGTTTATGAAGATTGCCTATTCTGTGTTTACTTCCTTTACTGCAACAATGTTTCAAGGGGGAAAAAATCTCCATTTTTCCTTTTTAAAATTTTACTTATTTTGGAAGTTTTTATGATAGCAATATTGTTAAATTTATTCTTTGACAATTTCATACACATGTGTAATAAACATTCTTGTGACTTTCATCTCCTATCTCTCTTATCTCCACTCCTCTAAGGCCCCTTCTCTATACAAGTACCTTTCCCACATCCTTTTTGTTTTATTTTGTGACCCACTAAACGTAACTGAGATCTTCTCATGATCAGGGGTATGAAACTATCCAATGGAGCCTGGTGGGCTCACCAGTGGATATACTATTGAAAGAAATAACTCCTCTACACTCCAACATCCATCAATAGTCAGTAGTTTCCCAAGTGTAACATGAGAGCCTGCTTGTTAGGGTTTCTGTCCCGCCAGGTACCCAGCAGCCGGCAAACCCCAAAGAAAACAGAGACTCTACATTAGGTTATAAATTGATTGGGCCCATTAACTCAATCTTCTTACTCGCTCTTGTAACTTATATTAACCCATTGTTCTTATCTATGTTGGCCGGTACCTTTTCTCAGTCTGGCACGGGAAGAACTTCCTTCTTCCCTGTTCTCCTTGCACCCCTCTACATCCTGTCTGGTTTTCCCGCCTATACTGCCTGCCTGGCTAATCAGCGTTTATTTAAAACATAATTGATAGAATATAGACAATTCTCCCGCACCACCAAGGAAGGGGTAGGGCAGCATGGAAAGACACCTACCAATGACTGACTATTAATACTGTTAATAAATCCAGAGGTGTGCAGGCCTATTACAGGCAACTGCAGCTTCTGTGAGCTCATTGATGTCCAGAGATTGCATTTTATAATGTTTATTCTTATCATCCAGCTCTGGGTTGGGATGGGATAAACATCCTCCATTCTTTACATGGAATAACCATATCATCAAAGAAGCTACTTCTCCCCACCACTCACCCCATAAAGTACAAGACAAAATTACAGTGGGGTTTGTAGCTTTGTATAACTACTTGAGAACAATGTCAAAATTCTGTGTATCTGCTCTAGAAACGTTGATTTTCTATGGCAATATTAATTTGAAAAACTATCCTGGGCCTGATTTTTGGGCATCATGCTGAATGGCCATATAGAGGGCTCTCTGACAGCAGGTCCAGTAACCATAGTTGAACCAACTCATTAATAGCCAGGGTTATATTAGATTTATCACATGGTTATTAAACCTCAATTATCTTTTAATTTTACAATTAAAAAAAAACATTAAATAGTCAACTTAAAACCAGATGGCTAATATATGGTATAAATGGGTCTAACTAAATCCAAGTCTCTCTCTCCAAATTCCCAAGTTCTTGTGTTTGTGATTCCTTAGTCACAGAATCCTTCTGTTTTCACCTTCTTGGCATGAAGACAGTAACTATAGCTAAAGTGCAAAATTTAGAAACTCAGATTTGCCAAAGACCTTTAATCTCTTTTTGGAATAACTTGTCTTATGAATGAAACAAGAGGGCTCTGTGAGGTGAAGCCTGTTGATTAAGGTCACAGAGGTGGCTGCTATCGGATGTAGCATAGTAACCAAGGACTGCAGAGTTCTGTGGACAGTTACACTTAATGGAGCCTAGGAAAGAATGATGGTCCTGTAGCTTACCTGACATATTATCACACATTTAGACCCAAACTAATTCACTCAGGAGATGCCAGGGCATATTCTACATTCTCAGCCTTTGGCTGGGTCACAAGGACACTACTCCAATCAGATATGCTCTCTACAATTCTGAGCAGCATTTTTAACTGTGGCCGACACTTACTTACTTAAAATTCTGAAGACTTTTTTTTTGTCTTCCAAGGCTTCAAGATTTAAATATAAATATTAGTTGTTGTCAATGCCTTTATATTGGTGAAATCAGCTTTATTATTCTCTGTGCTCTGAAGAGTTCACATGATTTCTTGTATGTAGACTGTGTCCCTTTGGGTTTATTAGCTTGCAAAACCCTTTATTCTCAGATTGACTTCTGAATACCTAACTCATCACAGTGTTCTTTTTTTTTCGTTAATGTCAGTCACACATAGTGATAGAATTTACATTCTGTGTGTGACCTCCAGACCATTTCTGGTGCCTCTTGTATTCTCACTCATTTATATATTGCTGCACAATACATCCTTACAGATTTCCTCAGTCACAAGATATGCACTGATGGATGCTCATAAACTTACTATTTGGAGACCTGGGTCTCTGATGTTTTCTAATGCTGAGCCATCTTTCTTGCATGCTTGGTTTAAGACAGCTTGACTCCTGTTGGCTATCAGATATCTTATCTATCAGGGCAATTTCATGCACTTTACACAGGAAGTGCATGACATTTGCCTTTCATAAAAAAGAGTTTTGTTTTGTTCTTAGGATTCTATAGATTGTAGAAAAATGTACCTTGGTGTCTCAGAAGAGCTTCTCTTATTATTTTGATTCATGTCCATTCAAAATATATTTCAATCTACTTTGTGCAAATAGCTACCAAAGAACCCAAGTAACTAAGCTGAGAAAAATATACATGCATACATGAAACAGACAAAGGAATGATGATGTTTGTTTTTGCTAAGCCATAAATATCTCGGCCAAACTTTTGGACTACATATTCATTGTACAAAACAAGTATTGATATAAATTACAATGTGATAATCCCATCTATGTGAATCATCATTTAATCTCTATTAATATTTGTTCATTTGGATTGATTGATGAAGCCTATGGCATAATAGATAATTCCGGGTTTCTAGAAGTCCCTATTTTTTAGCCCTTTGAACATACTAACTACTTTGAAGCTAACTGTTTGCAGGAATTTCTCAAAGGACTTGGCCTGTGCGAAAAAGAGCTATGTTCTAAGTTACTCATGTATCATGAAAACACTATCAAAACTTACCCAGACCACAGTCATGTTCTTTTCTTTTTCCCTATTACTGATGCCTACACTCTTATAGACAACTTATCCACATTAAAGAAGCAAGGAGCTAAGTTTTTAACCTCTATAATAGATGGTAGAACAACTAAGTATCTATCTATTGTCTAAAGTTCAATGATAGATTTTCCCCTGGTCCTTGATGACAAAGCTTTGAGCTGAATGGGAAATGTGCTTAAAGATCATATGTGAACAACTTGCTTCAGTAGCAAGACTGATCAACTGATAGAGCAGATTCATATATTTGGTGAATAGCAATAGTGTTCTCAGTTCCTCACTACAAGGAAGAGATTTCTGAATAAAATATGGATATACTTTCACTTCCAGGGAATAGAAATCAGTTCAGTTCTCTGAAGTTTGAGGATAGATTTGACCTAGTTTTCATTTCTTAAAAGTAGTGTATGTAAAGAAAGGAAAATGAACATCTTAACTAGGAAAAACCTAGCAACCTTTAACCTAACAGTGACTGACATTAGCATATGCACTGATAACTCAGACCTCATATTAGGATCATACATCCCCTGCTCTAATAACATGTCTAAAGCACTTCATTTGCCTAGGATGCCTCTCCAAACCAATAACCCTAGTTTAATCTCTAGAAAGCATCCTATGGAACTAAGGGCATTTGTTAAAATAATTGATCAATAGTGTTTATACTGTCAATGCCATTGAAAACAAGGAAGATTGACAAACTGTCACAGACCACAGAAGAATAAAGGCAGATCTGGATCCCAAATTCAGTGTTTGTCAACACAGATACAAAGAGAAGGTCATTAAAAAAAGACTTCACATTGCAACAAAACACAGAATTAATGGTGTGGCAACAGTGTTAAACTATTTTGTTAAATGTCCTCTACTTGAGTAAATGATATTAGAAGAGGTGTACCAACATTTAATGAGAGACTTTGGCATTATTTTTGAAACTTTTCCAAAAATACAAAAATGCAAAATTTCCTCAAATAGAAACATTTATTAAGTACAGAGTTAGAGAGAAAATTTTTCTTAGCACAAATACTTTGATATCTCAGTAATAATGAGTGACTGAAGCAGTAGACCACCATGATGGATTAATCCTAAACACAATTTACTCTTAATCTAGATGCTCCAAGTGAGAATATCTGACTATGTTTCAAAAGCATTCTTCTAAATCTAATAAACTAAAATAGATATTACTTCATGTAAAACAACAGAAATACACAAGCAGCCATATGCCTACATTATATGTGTACTCTAGATATTGCTGTCCAAACCCTCAGTTTATTTGGAGTAACGAAACTATTCTGTCCCTAGGCTTATTTGACTGTAAAAGGGGGATAATGAAAACATTACCTCATTTTAGGAGGTGGTTGTGAAGGCTCTTGATGACAATGCCCACACTGATGTTACAGGGATGGTTGTGAAGACTGTAGGAGACAATGCACACTGACGTTAGAGAATGGTTGTGAAGACTGTAGGAGACAATGCACACTGACATTAGGGGTTGGTTGTAAAGACTGTAGGAGACAA
>JAQHUG010000079.1:7810739-7830052 GCA_028555095.1 Dicrostonyx torquatus
TTTTCAGATTAAACTAATTCTTAATGACTTGTTATTATACCCATAGATTAATCCATCTCTCAACCCTTATCTGAGAAGCTTCTATTTGCAGCAGATGAGATTAACACAGAGACCCACAAGAGATCAAGGTTCAGAGACTGGGAAGGTTTAGCTATAAGTGGGACATTTACACTACACCTCTTCCTTTATCTGTCTCCTTCTCACATAGCTCGGGAATCATTGTGGATGGATCAGGGAAGATATTAAGAGCTGAGGCAGTGGATGATCACAAGAAAAAAAGTGATGTAAAGACACAGCAGGGCAGATGCAAAATGAGCTCACAGCTGCTGTGAATGCATGCAAAGGCTTATGCAAACTCAAGCCAGACAAAATCTCAGCATGGAGAGAGGAGGTGGGCATGAACTCCCACACTAAGCTAAGGAATTATTGCCAATTAATTGCTGCTGGGAAGGGAAAGTCAATTTTCTTCAAGAGTGTATCCCCTGATAGGCTGATTATTCTCCATTAGAAGGACTCACATTCTTGGTAGGTTTTAAAAAATCAGGACACAAAATCAGTTGGGTAGGGAAGGTTGTGTACTCCTGAGAGGAACTGGTGAAGAGGATTGATATTCTTAAAACACATTACATAAATTCTCAAAGAACTAATAAAAGTGGAAGGGGAAATAAACTATTCACTAACCTATCCAAAGAGGTTTAAAATGATAATAACCATGAAGAATCTCAGCTTTCAAGTATTTTAAGTTTTTAATTATGTGTATATAGTGATCTTTATGTTTATTCTTTCCATGTTTATCCTCAGACTTTAATAAAAGGTGTTCAAAAATAGCTAAGGTATCAAAAGTTAAAATAGTAATGAAATATTTTAACACATTTTTAACAGCACTCTCTGCGGAGTCTCAGCATGCCACCCCTCTGAAAATGATACAGAGAAACAATGAACTTTTAAATATAATATCCCTTTTGTTTTTGATCAGTTATTTTCTAGTGCCTAACAGAATTTCAATACTTGACAAACTACTATGCTACATTGCTATTATGGCTTCATGGGTGAGTGTGAGACAGAAGAAAGGAAACCAAATGCTCATACAAATGCTCAGATCCCCTGGGAAAATCTGCAAGACAGGGTAGAAGACAGCCTCCAGGTTTCAGTGTGGAAACTCATTCAACATTGTTTATGTGCTGCTTTGCCATTCCATGTATGTTTGTCTGTGTGTATGCGTGTGTGTGTGTGTGTGTGTGTGTGTGTGCGTGTGTGTGTGAGAGAGAGAGACCCTCACATAGTTCCACTGGAAGTAAGGATGTAGTCAGGCAAACAACATCAACCAAGGTAATTTCTACTTCTAAATCTCTGCACCACTAAGAAAGATGGGGGAAGTGTCACAGTCCTGCCTCCTCCAGTAGTCAGAACAGGACAGGATGGTAGTAGTTTCAGTAAGATGCACGAGAAAGATAATCTATGAATTTAGGCAGGACCTCAGAAATTCTCCACAAGGAGTTCTAAAAATACGGAAAATACAAACTTCCAATGCTTCTGAAAATTTTCTATTATTATAATCATTGAAATCTATTCAACAGTAGCACCCAAGCTCTCTAATAATGTCTATGGAGAATGTAGGTGGAAGGTATTGGGAAAGTACATGCAAGGATGGAAAAAGGATGAAGTTGAAGGAGTGAGAGAAGGCAGAGTGTGCTGGGCTCCGCATTCCATATCAACACAGAAGGCGTCAGCAAGGAACCAAGGGCAGACTTCTCATCCTTTACTCCCACCAGGCAGAAATTAAGCTGTGAAAAATATCAGCCATTTGCTTTGTTTGAATTCAAATCATATAGAAATTTCAGGCACATGCTCACACATTTGAAACTGGTGTAATTTTTTGGATGGGGGCTGGTATTTATTTCACAGCCTCCTTTGGAAAATGGCTTGGAATTAGAGGCAGTTTCTTGCTGTGAGGTAATTGTTTTCCTTTCTTCTGACTAGAAAATTCACTGTGGAATGAGAAACTACTTTTTTTCTTAATAACACAGTGCAGGTACATAACATTCTTTCTGTCCATGGTTGCTGAATGAGTGGGTTTAATTGGTTGTATTATTTCATTTCTATAATCTAATGTGTGTATGTGTATGTGGGTGCACATGTATGATGTATAGTTCAGAGGCTAACCTAACCTATCATCTTCAATCTTTCTGTACCTGACTTTTGAGATGGGCTCATCCATATTGCTTGACTGATTGAATAGCAATTCCAGGAGCCCTTCTCTCTTTGCATCCCCAGTGATGACAATTGAAGTGAGGACCACCATGCCTGGCTTCTCTGTGTGGGCTCGCGGTTATGAAGCTCAGGTCTTCATGTTTGTGCAGCAAACACTTAAATAATGGAACCATCTCTCCAGCCTTTCCAGTGTTCCAAATGGGTATAGTGGGGTATAACTTTTGTCTTCCTTTCCATACACTTAAACATTTTTATTTCGTCCTACTAACAATCAGGGAACTTACTACCTTCTAGTGAGTGGAAGTCAAGAATTCTTCAAACATACTGTAATGTATAGAATACTATATAACAAAGAGCTATATATTTCAGCAAGTTGATTGTGCCAAGATGATCTGTAACATTATATAAAACTTCAAAATTATTTATCATTTTTATATTCCATTTATGGTTATAAGATGCCTTCTTTACTAATAATTGAGTATTTGATTTTTGGCCCAATTATAATCATTTTAAACAATTACACATAAAGTATTCTACTGATTCTAGAGTGAAGATGTAGGAGGGACCGTCTTTATTTCTGTTGTTTACATTGGTTAATAAAGAAGCTGCCTTGGCCTATAGGAGAGGACACAGCCCTTAGGTGGGCGGAGTAGACAGAACAGAATTTGGGGAAGAAAGGAAGTGGGCAGTTGCCATGAAGCTCCCACTGCAGATGAATGCAGGTTAGACTTTTCTGGTAAGTCACCACCTCGTGGTGACATACAGATTTTTATAATGGGTTAGTTTATGATGTGAGGGCTAGCAAAAAAAAAAAAGGCTAGATAATGGGCAAGGCAGTATTTAAATGAATCTAGTTTGTGTGTGATTTGTGTATTCCGGGTATAGCAATGCGGCCATGTGGCTGGGAGCTGGGCGGGACACAGCCAGCTGCTTCCGCCACTTACAACATGAAGACATCTGTCAGAGTTTGTTACCCCTAGCAACCATCTCAGAGATAAGCATACTCCTAACCAGATCATTGTGGATGACAGTAAGGAGTGGGAAAAGGAGGAAGAGAAAAAATCCAGTAATCATCAGGACATTCTGTATTTGAGTAACTGGAACTATATTATGTGGCAGAACACCAAGAAACAGCCAAAAAACTGCATTCCCCTGGTGTTTAAGAGTTCCCATTTCTCCACATCCTTGCCGGGTCTTGCTATCTTTGGTCTTCACTTTCTTTTTAGTTTTAATATATCACATCTTGGTTATATTCTTTATTATCCCAATCACTCCCAGATTCTACCCTCCCTACCCACTCACTTTCTTATTGTTTCTCTGTGTTCAAACAAAACAATATAAAATCAAGACATGAAAGGTACACATGCAAAACGAATAAGCAAACATGGAGTCTGTTAATTTTATCCAACTATTCTTGAACATATGGCCTGCACTGGAGTGTGATCGACATACCCAGTGTGTTACTTCATTGAAAAAACTGATTTTCCCTTCTCTCAGCAGCTGCCAATTGCAAATAACCTCTTGGCTAGAAGTGGGGCATTGGGATTACTTCCTTTTTTCTGTTCTGAGATTTTTTTTGTCTAGGTTGAACTTGTGCAAGGCTTGTGCATGCTGTCATAGTCTCTGTGAGTTCATATGTGACTCAACCTTGTTGTTTCTGTAAAATGCTGCTTCTTCTGCCATGCCCAGAGCTTCCACTCTTTCTATGTCCTCTTTACAGACAGCGCTGAGCCTTGAGTTTAATAAAGACATCTCATTTAGTATTAAGTACTCCACAGTCTCTCACTCTCTGCACAGTATGCAGGTGTGAGTCACTGTATTAGTTACTATGTATTGCAAGAAGAAGCTTTTCTGATGAGAGGTGAACAATGTACTAATCTATGGGTATAACAATATATTGGGACTCGTTTTATTGCTATATCCACTTAATTGGATAATTGCATAAATTTTCCCATAGGGCCCATAAGCTGCCTGGTGTCAAGTTTTTGGCTGCTTTAATAACATTATGTGTGGGTTTCAGGTTATGGAGTGGGCTTTAGATACATTCAAAAGGGTATCAGCTACGCTTTTAACATCTGGGACACCTTTGCACCAGTGACACTATCTTGCAAGCTGGTCACTATTGCAGCTTACAGGGTTCCTAGTGGGGTTAAATTGTTGATTACTTTTCTCCTCCAGTGTTGTGTTTTACCTTGTGGAACTATGAACACTACTCTGCAGACATCAAACTTCTCTTTGAGCAAGAGTCCAACTTTTCAATGTTCATTGATGTAAGTATATGATGTCCTCAGCAACAAGTTTTATCAGGTTGTATGGGTTAACCACTGGCAATGTCCCACAATGTTTGTGAACAGGGGTTTATGTTTGGCCTACAACTTAAAAAGTGTAGTTCATTCTTGATATTAGAGGGCTTCTGATAGTGTGTAGCGTTCAGTTAAGTACTGCCTCCCATTATATGATAACTCCATTTTAATTTGATTTATGTGTATATCTGTTTGGGGAATAATCACCAGAGTTAATTTTCCATATGACTTTTTATAAGGCCTGTAGTATCAGTTATCCCTTCCATAATTCTCATTGTACCCTGTCTTCCCATCCCCATCTCCGAAAAAAAAAAATGACAACAAATGAAGGAAGAGGCTCTGGAAAAAGAAAACACTGTTTGCTGGTGGAAGTACAAACATCTTACTATTGATATTAGTGAGAAGTTTCTCTTAAATTCTGTAAATAAATCTACAATAAGATATGGCCATACTACACTGTACCAATGCTACCTGGGAGGTATGTGCCTATTATTGTTTATTGCTGCTCAGTTTGTAATATCCAGAGATTGGAAATAGCCTAAATGTTCATCAAATAGTAGATAGATAATGAAATATTCACATAATCCATATTATTCAGCTGTTAAGAAATATGAAATTTGCATATAAATTGATGGAGTTCCTGCTATGATATTCCTGTGCCTTGGATGGGATGATAAAGTATTCTCACTGATGTCTGGTCATTCAATAATCATTTATTCCTAGTACTTTGACTAGTTTTAAATCTCTCTCGTCACCACTAGGCACTGCAAAAGGAAACTTCTCCTACCAAAGATGGGAGTACCAGTACTCTACAGGCATAAAAAGTAGTTATTTACACATCAGTTTGACAGGCACATTATATTCATTTATAAAATTAGCAATAATATTTCTTCACTATGACCTATGACTTCCCCAGCCACAGGCGTTCATCTGGTTTACTTTACCACATGTGAATTCCATCCTGTGGAGTAGACATGAAATTTAGGATAAAAACGAATGGTTACCCCCCCCCCAAACTGACTTGCCACTCTTGTAGCAGTGCACTCATCTTGTCTGACATGTGTTTTGGCACACAAGGTCCACACATAAGTAATATTGCTGATATTCTCACCTAACAATACTGCATTGCATTTTGAGCACTGTAAGGATTAGCCAGCAGGGAGGACACTTGATGTTCCAGCTGAAAATCTCTATATCCTACTATCAAGGCATATGACATCTTCAGCAACAAAGTCTTATCAAGGAGTTCTGGTCAGCAACAAAGAACAGGGGAAATTTCCTGTGTCATTTGGAGGTCTAAGGTATCTCTCTGGTAAACAATTTTTAGTGATACAGGCCATCTCTCACAGTAGCATTTTAACTTAATAATATATGGTTTCTGGTAGATGTTTTGTCTACACATTTAAGGCAGCTTAATCTTATTTAAACACTTGTTTTGTTCAGTAGCTTACCAAATATTATATATAGCTCCTTATGGATTTTTTTTATATATCATTAGTTTTCATTGACACCCTCACCCAACTCCTCTCCTGCATCATTAGTTAATGAGAAAGATTTCTTTCTTTCTTCTTTTTGCTAACACTCAATTTCCCCAGTATCTCTTATGAAATATGGTACTATCTCCAATATATATTCTTAGTGCATTTGTGAACACTCAGATGGCTGTAGATGAATGCTTTCATTCTAGACTCTCTTTTCTATTCCCTTGTATGTTTATGCCAACACCAGGCTGTTTGATTGACCCAACATTGTAGGATATTTTGAAGTCAGGTGTTATAATGCCTACTGTTTTGATCTTTGCTGCTTAAAAGGCCTTTTCTATTCATAGCATTAATGATTCTATACAATTCTAAAACATGACTATCATCCACCAAAGTAGAGCAGATACTATCTAAATGTCACAGTTGGGTAGCATCTTCACATTCTGGCTCTTGTGCTCTGTTCCCCAGGAGCTGACAGCCTTTTTCACACTCAGGGACTTCTGGGCCTTCTTGTAAGATCCTAGAATCTGATCTTCTTTGTCACTTAGACACATGAATACTCAACTTCTTTAAGAAAACACTTTCCACCATAACTATCTCACAAATTGATTAATTAAATTGATAGCAAATCAGAAATGATCTATTCTCCTCTGTGTTTTCACTATGAATGAATGTCAGACTGTCCTTGACATCTAAATCTATTGCTGTAAGAAATACTGACATTAATCACTGATCTATTCTTGGATCAAGAATTAAATTCAGAGTAATTGGCATAATTTTACTCAGGAAATAGTGTTTGAAAGTGTCCATATTTATATGTATCTGTAGTTAAAATATTAATGATGCATAATATTAAATAATTATTCCAGAAAAGTGTGTGGTGCCAATTTTAAAGGAAAATAAATTGGCTTATGGGAAATTTAAAAAAGAAAGAATAAATCAAATTTAAACACACTATTCATCTCTGTCCATACATTTTATTAAAGTTATGCTAAAGTATATAAATGTAATCCTATACATAGGAGCTGAAGGCTCTTTCATGTGATTTATATCCTTCCTGAGGGATTTATGTATCTTTCCTGGTTGCTTTCTACCATCAACTTGAAATTTATATTATCCAATCAGGTAAAGACTATTTGAATGATGGCTCATATATCATAACTTTTCTAGATAGAAGAAGAAGGCAATTTAGTGATAGTCTAGATTCAACAAATCTTTTTTTTTTTGTTTTTTTGAGACAGGGTTTCTCTGTGGCTTTGGAGCCTGTCCTGGAACTAGCTCTTGTAGACCAGGCTGGTCTCGAACTCACAAAGATCTGCCTCTGCCTCCCGAGTGCTGGGATTAAAGGCGTGCACCACCACCACCCGGCTGATTTAACAAATCTTAAATAGGAAAAGTTTGATTTGGGCATCTATCTATTTTTTATATTTTTCTAAGCCTGTGTTGTCACTAAACAGAAGAACGAACAATGTACACCCACTTATCAAAACTACTGACTAAAATGTTTATTGTGAAATTAATTTGGGGTATCTTATTGCAGAGAATTTTACAATTGTTAGAATGGTTTGCTGTGATGTCATTAATTGCCCCATTCCCTTACGTTAATACTTTCCTCAAAATCTGTTTCAAAATTTAAAAAAATTACTCTTTGCATTTATCACACATTTATTATTTACTGCTGTTATTTATATCACTGGATAGAGAATTAATAGAATGTGAGGAAGTTGATAAAAACTTTCCATACATTCTTCCAATTTTATAAATATTTTATGAGCAATTGACTAAGATGAAAGTTCAGTATTCTTCACAACACAAATGTCTTTAAAACATTTAGTCAAAGCCAAGGGGACTTTTTTTTTAAAAAAAAAATTAGTTCTTGCCAACGATGTATCAGGGAAGTTGCTAACACTAGAAACGATGCCAATATAAGTGGTGGTTGACTGAAAAAACTAATTTATATATTTAGATATTGTAACTTGTACATTTGCCCTAGTTCCATTTATGATACATGGAGTCAGTTTGATATCTTTGACAAAGTGTTACAGCAATGGACCTTTTTTGTTTTATTTAGCATCAGAGAGGACAATCAGCCAAAATCTAATCTCAGATGTGTGAAGTTATTACATAGTTCATAAGATATTCAGCTCTTCAGTATTAAAAATGGATCTGAGGCTTTCACTGCAAAGTGTAGTATAGAGGAACCACATTGGGCTAATGAATTCACTTTCAAGGAGTAGATTTGGGCTATATTTGTAACTTCAAGAAAGCATGATTTGGAGTCATCGGTTCATCTTCCCTTAGTAAGCTCAGGATACTTAATTTATCAGTGAGCAGATTGGAAGGCTACTGTTTGTGTGGAAGGAAAGCAGCTCTGCTAATGTGGGAAGTTATAGGTGAGGTCTACGCAATACACAAATAGTTATTGATCATTTGCTTTCTCCTGAATAGATTATCATAAGTTACAGCTATACTTAACTTTTACAGCAACCTTGTGCATAGCTAATTTTATTTATTCATTTTTTAAATTTTGAAATTATAATATAACTACTACAGTTTTTCTTCCCTTTCCACCCTCTGATATAGGTATATGCCCCTCTATCGCTCTTTCATATTCATAGCTTCTTTTTTCAATAATTATGATTGCAAGCATTTGCTATGATAACTTAATTTAAATATATGTATGGGGGTGATTATACTGTATGAAAGTCTGTGTCCCACCATAGGCCAGAAGAGGACAGCATCTCCTGTAACATGAGTTACAGTTAGTTGTGAACTGCTGAGTGTGTGCTGGAAATTAAATCTAGGTCAAATAAAATAGTTCTGCACACAACTGTGCAATGTTATCTCAGCACAATGGCAAAAGCCTACAGGCTGATCAGAATCAATCTTAAACAAAGTCATGTTATATAAGAGACATCCCTCAGTTTTCAATATGGTTCTCTAAAATATAGAAAGAAGATAGGAAATATATTGTTTTTAAAAATGAAGTGTTAGATAACCTGGGACTGGAGTTACTTATAGTTATGGGCCAATATGTGAGTATTAGGAATCAAATATGGGTCCACTAGAAGGGTAGCCAGTGCTCTTGAACACTGCACCATCTCTCCAGCCCCTCATTGTATCAGGTGAGGAGCAAGACTTACATCAATCAATAGTCAAAACTTATGTTTATGTTTTTATCATGCAGTGTTGTTTTTGATGCTTCTAATTTTTATTATAGGCACAGAGGATGCTTTAGAGGAACAGAATTTGTTTGCATATAGTTAAAAACTGGTGGAAGAAGACAGAAACCTAACTGATCAATTAATCCACCAATCAGATCTATCATAAATAAATCATGCTCCATTTAAACTTTGATTATCTTTCTTCAAAAAACTTCATTTTTATAGTTAATTATACCATTCATGTTGGATTTTCAAATATATTAGGAAAAGATAGAAAATACTTCTGGGTTGACTTTCTCCAGTTCCAGATTTTCTGCTGACAATAAAAAGAAATACTTTCATGTATTAGTGACAATAAGAAAATAATTTGTGACACTGAATAGGATGTTACAGTCTTTGTCCCAACATGGCAACAAGTACAATGCAGGTTACCTCTGGTTGAGCAATTCATGGGACATATTTGACCACATATACCCTCAACCTTTCAGTTAACATACTCTTTATGAACCCATGAAAGACAGAATATGATTCTGGTTGTGGTCTGAAAAAAGACAATATACAATCACAGTTTTAAAATTTTATTTATTTATATATATATATATATATATATATATATGTATGTCTGAGTGTGTGCTTTTTCTTTGTGTGTGTGTGTATGTGTGTGTGCACCACATGTGTGTAGATGCTTGCTAAGGCCAGGAGATTGGGTTTGAATTCCTGGAAATGAAACTTGGAACTACAGAAACTCGTGAACTATCTGATGTGGGTGCTGGGAGCAGAACTAGGTTCTCTGTAAGAACAGCAAGTGCTCTTAGTAGATGAACCATTTCTCCAGTTTCATGAAATATTATAATAATTATTATATGATTGGTGCTGCCAATAAAACAGAGGCTGATATGTGAAGGAATGAAAGTATGGGCATCACATGCACACACACACACATACATGTGTCCATTCCTGTGTAATAATACCAGGGCACATGTATCAATTCATGTATTACATGAATTGAAGTCAGAGGGCAGCCTCAGGTTTTTGTTCACATCCCCCATGTTGTTTTACCACCATCTACCTTGTTTGAGACAAGGTCTCTTCATAGCTTTTCTGTTATATTTGCTAGGATAGCTGACTCATGAGCATCCAGGGAGTTTTCTGTCTCTTCCATCTTTGTACAAAAGAGCTAGGGTTACAGAAACTCATGGTACTTCACACAGCTTTTATTGAGTTCTGAGCATTCAAATTCAGGTCATCACAGTAGCAGAGCAAGCACTTTTGCCACTGAGCTCTCCCTTCAACTCTGAGCATACATTCTACCATACAAACAAAGGCTTCAAGAGTATTATACTCTGAAAATGAAGAAGTTTCTGGAATATTCTATTCAATTGAGTTGGTGTATAGGCCTTTCTTTTTAGGTGTGCCCAATATGTTAGAGAAAAGAAGTCAAATAATTAAAAGAGTTCTGCAATGTTTTCAACATTTTTCAATCAGTATGCATATGTGTGTGTGGGTTCACTGGTGGTGTTGGGCATTTGTGCTTATGCTCATGTCTGTTGGTGGGATGGTATGTGTTGTAAATGTATGAATCAGAAGACCTTCTCAGGTGTTGCCTACAGGCATCTGCTTTTGTTTGGGATCAGGTCTCCCATTGGCTTCACACACACCAAATAGACCCTACTGATGGGACAGTAAGTTTCTAAAGATCTGTTTGTCTTTGCTTCCATATTTCTGACATTGAGATTACATGCCTGTATCCCCACACATAGCTATTTTGTTATTTGACTTTCATGTCATCTGGGATCAAATTCAGGTCTTCCAAAAGAAGCTGTTTTCAGACTATCCTTTTACAAGACCATCTCCCAACCTGCTTTCTGTTTTAAAATAAAAGTTTAGGTATTAAGAATTAGTTACTCCATTGGTTTTCTAGGCTATAGAATCTACTGTGATTAATAGAAGATGTGGATGTGCTTCTGTATACGTGCTGCTTTTATTGGTTGATGAATAAAGCTGTTTCAGCCAATAGGTTAGCAAAGTAAAGCCAGGCAGAAAATACAAAGAGAGAGAGAGAGAGAGAGAGAGAGAGACAGAGACAGAGACAGAGACAGAGACAGAGACAGAGACAGAGAGTAGGCAGAGTCAAGGAGATGACATGTGGCCTCTGATGGAGAAAGATGCCAGAACATTGCTGGTAAGTCCCAGCCTCATGGTGATAAACAGATTAATAGAAATTGGTTAATTTAAGATGCAAGAGCTAGCTAGAAATATGCCTGAGCCATTGGCCAAATGGTGTAGTAGTTAATATAGTGTCTGTGTGGTTATTCAGGTCTTGGTGGCTGGGAAATGAAAGCATAGTCTTAGTTTACAAATAGGTAAAGTATATGTGACAGGAGAGATGGCTCAACAGTGAAGAATACTGACTGTTCTTAGAGAAGGATCTGGGTTCTGGGCCCAGCATCCACATATTGCTCACAACCATCTGTAACTCCAGTTCCAGGACATCCAATGCCCGTTTCTAGCCTCACCTGGCAGTGCACAATGTGGTACAGACATATGCATGCAGGCAATACACTGACACATAAAATAAAAATAAAACAAATTTTAAAGAAAAGGAAGGTATAGTAGCTAATTTCTAATTATTGTCCCTAAATGCTTGACAGAAGCAAATGAAGGCCCTTGGTTTGATAGGTTAACTATGTCTCATGGCGCAGAAAGGCACAGGTGAATTCAAGGCAGTGGGATAATGTGGTTGTAATCCATTAGAACTTCACAGAACAAGGAGCAGTCGGCTTAGGCTGGAAGTGGAGCGATTTTGTAACTCTCAAATCCGGATTCTATAGCCCTGCCTGCAACTGTCTTCTAGGCTCCACGTCTAAGATATTTTTCAACTCCCTACAACAGTGTCACCATCTGGAAACTAGTTGTTAATGCCCATGAGGCTGTGAGACATATTCATTCTGAAACCATTACACGTTTCTTGGCATTACTGAATGATAACTGTTATCAAGATAATTCAAGTCAATGCACCACTTTTTGTCATTAAGAATATTGTAGCTGCATCTTACAGAAACCAATATCTTTTCTAAAAGTATATGCATTCTGGCATGGCTTTTATTTTATTTTTCATTTTATTACTCTGAAAACTCAATCAAGTTAGTTTATAACAATGATGTCATTTCCTATGCCCACATGTAATTATGTTTGCCTTGATGTTGGTGAGCTGTACATACCCAGAAGGTGGACATGAAATTTCCAACCATTGTTATTATAAAAATTAAGAGCAAGTGATTGTCTGACAGGATAATTGTAGGTGAGAGCACATATGATCAAGCATGAATCCTGCCTTCACTGCTTTTGCACCTAACACAACGCCACTTTTTCTCCCAGACTTGGATTCTTTATCTTCATTTATCAGCCACTTCCACACTTTTTGTTCCCAGGCCAAAATCCAAACACAATATGTGAAAATTTAACCCTTTTCTTTGAAACAATAAGGCATGTAACAGAGACAGTTTTGTTGAGTTCTTTTGGTTCACTGGAGGAAAGAGAGAATCATTTTGACTGTATTTTAAATCCAGAACACTTTTGACTGTCTTTAGAGGACTGATCGATTCTGATAAAAAAAGAATGCAAAACTATTAATAGTTGACATTATGTCCCTTTTTAAAACAAGCTAGAGACTGCACCTTATTTAAGGGTGTGAGGTATTTCTGCTTCGTGAGCAAATGCCATTTAAAGACATTGTGTGTATAAAAAATTTGCTATTTATGTATTTTGGGTTAAGTATTACTAATGAATGGTACAGTAATATTACCAATAATATTTTTAGAATTGTTTTCAAAATTTGCTGGCAGGATTCTCTCCCTTTAAGTGTGTAATTTGCTTTTGTAGTTGATGAAAGTGAATTTCCAAGAAGTTACTACATAAGTGGAAAACCAAGCTCATGGGTATTAAAACAACCGGCTCTTCAAGTCAATGATCATTTGTACTTTGTTGACATAGATGGACTTTATTCACAAAAATAAAGTACCTTGTTTAAATGTTTAATCTCTGTTATTCTATGAGAATAAGAACATATCCAACATTTTTAATAATAGCCACAAAACTCAGGTCATCTCTATAAATATCCATATGACCAGCCTAGACCAAATAGAGACCTTGTCTCCACCAAAACCCATTCAAGTCCAAAAAAAAAAAAAAAAGACAAAAACCGAACAACCCACTAATGTATATGGATAGTTATCATATTTAATTATTGTCTTTCTTTTGCCTAAAGCTTTATTTATTTCAGGCCCATTTTATACAAGTGATTATCTTAGGTTCATGGCACATCTAAAGAAGACAATCACACATCTTTTTTCTTTTCGGTCTAGCAATATTTTTCATGTTACTTTTTCTCTCTCCAGGTTTTTGCTTATTTATCTGTTTTCTTTTGAGTTGGGTCTCACTGCATAACCCTGGCTACCCTGGAACTGAGTTTGTTGGCCAAGCTGACTCAGCACTCTAAGAGATCCACCTGCCTCAGCCTCCTCTTTTTATTTTGTCACCCTGCCTCCACCAATGTCTTCTGTACCTGTCAGTCGAGAGTCACTATTATACTTGCAACCTTCTGCATAGGAAATCATCCCTTCTCAATTTGTGGCTAGATGGATTGGAATAATAGTTTTCTATTCCTGCTCTTATTAAGACCATGTCAGACTTGGCTATGACTGTATTCAAATGTCAAACACACAAAGGGTTCCTGGGATAGAAATGAGCCTATGGACACTTTCTTTATTAAGTTACCAAATTGAATTTCTTGGCAGATTTTACATCCAGTGGCATTTGGGTACATCACTGTATTTTATGAAGAGGTCTCTGTACTGTTGACAAAGTTTGTTTCTAATGTTCTACTGCCTGCTTCTAGTGTGCCAACGATAGATATGGATAATATACGAAGGAATCACATCTGACAATTTTCTGAAATATGTCTTAGGACATTATAGGATATATTTTATGTGACTCCATAATGTGAAACTTTAGTATTCAATATTTCTTGAACCAAGAAATTTACCTTCTGAGTAATTAGTTTAACTCAGAATATTTTAATGTTCTTGGGTAAAAATGTTAAATAATCACAAAGCCCATAAGTTATGATGTATTGGTTTCAAACAGAATAAAGACTTGAGTTTCAAGGTAAAATATGCTTTGACCAAATAGTCAAACATTTGACCAAATAGTCAAAATAGTCAAAACATCCATGGATGTTTTTATTTAGTTATTCTCTATTACAGAATTCTAACATGTGTCTTTGTATATGACATATACATATAACTGTGTATATATATGTATAAATATATGAATTTCTCAATAAAAATGCATCATTCCTTTCTTTTATTACCTACAGCTTTTCTTTCTGTGAGTTTACTTTCTCCTTATTTCAAATGTATCAATTAGAAAATTCAACAAGACCTGTACCTGGATGGAGTAAGAGGTCAGTGCCTGAGCTCCCTGCTGGACAGCACTGTTCTCTAGACTCCTAGCCCCCCTCCCCACAACACACACATCCAGTACCCCTCCCCCACTCACTGCAACTCCAGAGAACAGGCAGCAGCGTCCTACCCCACCAGCCATCTCCCACCACATTAGCAACCAAGGGAGTCACACACTCTGCCTGCACTTGGAGCAGAAGCAACCACCAGAACCAAAGGCACCACCAACACTGATTGGAGGAAGAGTAACCACTGGAGCGACAGGCTCCACCTGCATCTATTAGCAGAAGAGATGGGTAGAGGGCAGTGTAAGAACACATTCAACAACATTAAGAGCAATATGTCACCACAAGAAACTAGTGGTTCTAAAACGTCAAGACCTGAATATCCCAATGCAGATGGAATGGAAGAAAATGACATTAAAAATAGCTTTATGAAGATGATAAAGGTCCTTAGAAAGGAAATAAAAAGAAAATTCAGCAAATAAATACTCAATTTTAAATTCACAGTATACTGACTATCATTATGAATTCTCATACAGCCCTGTTCCACCTTGCCAGGGACATGCATGATTATTTGTCTAGTGCATCCATTTTATATACATGACATTTCAGTTAGGTGTGTATTAGTTATCTTAGTTATTAGATTCTGTCCCGTGGTCTGACTTTTGCTTAAGATCACTTTATTTTACTTACTAGTGACAGTGTACAGGAATGGTGGCACTATCAAGTCCACTATAACACAAATGAGCTACAAAAGGCTTCTTTTATCTGAAAAGATAATATTTCTCAGCTAAGCTAGGAAAACAGTGTGTGCTGCAGCTTCTAAGAACTGTGTTGAAGCCGGGCGTGGTGGCCCACGCCTTTAATCCCAGCACTCGGGAGGCAGAGGCAGGCGGATCTCTGTGAGTTCGAGACCAGCCTAGTCTACAAGAGCTAGTTCCAGGATTGGTTCCAAAAGCTGCAGAGAAACCCTGTCTCGAAACCCCCCCCCAAAAAAACTGTGTTGAATTGTTAATTGTTAACTCTGATTAGTTCATAAATTAAACTTCATTATAACGAACATGTATATGTATGTATATATGCATATGTATGTGTATATATGGGATTTAGTAGTGTCTACACTTCGGAGAGTTTCTTTGAGGATCTTGAACTATGTCCCATATGGATAAGGGGAATACAAAGATGACAAGCCTTTTATTTCAGGCATTTTAACAGACTCTGCCACTTCCTTCTGAACTCTATGGCTTATGACAAGAAGTGGGATGTATTTTGTATTTCGCTTTTCAAAAAATTGCCATTTTTCTTGTTCATTTCAAAATTTCTTTTATTTTTATTTTATTTTATTTGTTTTTTGAAACAGGGTTTCCCAGTAGTTTCAGAGTCTGTCCTGGTCATCTCAAACTTTCAAAGAATCTATCACAGACAAGAGGAAACTACACTATAAGATTTTCGCATTTCTTCTGAATGATTCTATATGAAGACTTAAAGAGATTTTTATGAATGAAGTCAATGTCTCTCCATTTGCAATGACTTCTCTAGAGGAGAGGAAATGTACTTGAATATTCTGCAGATTCTGACTGGGATTTTGTAAATCAGACAAACAAAAGATGATCTAACAAGAGAAAAAACAGAATATATGCATCTAAAAACATTTAAATATGAGTAGCAAGAAGGAGAAAAAATAAAACAAGCAAAGAAGTGATTTGGAGAGATGGCTCGGTGATTAAGAGCACTGCCTGCTCTTCCAAAGGTCCTGAGTTCAATTACCAGAAAACACATGGTAGCTCACAGGCATCTGTAATGAGATTTGATGCCCTTTTGAGGAAGAGACCTGCTTAGTCATCCTCATCAGTTTAGACCACAAAACCCAATATGGACAAGTCCAACAGAACCTCCATATGTGGGCTGCCCATGCATGCTTAAAAAAAAAAAGTGTGGGAGGATTTCTGAGTTCCTAGGAGCCACGGATTGTAGAAAGACAAATAACTAGAGTAACTAATTCAAGGGAAATAGTAGTTTCAGCAGAGCTACTTATTTTTAAAATATAACATGCAGGAAATGATTCAGTTAGATACAAGGTTTTGAATTTATGCCATTCTAACATATTATTTTTTTCTACTACTTTTGTGAAGAATACTTCTTAAAAAAAAAATCACACACTGCAAGTTAGGATGACCCACAGTAAACTTTATATCCAGGTTAGCTTCAGACATTAGACCTTTTTCTCTCAGGCTCCTGGGTGCTGGGATTATATATTATATATTATATATTATATATTATATATTATATATTATATATTATATTATATATTATATATTATAATATAATATTTTGGGACTGATAATTTGCTCTGAATATCATCCCTTATATTAAAGATAGTAATTTTTGTTTGTACATATAAAAGCCTGCCTAGTACTATAAACGTAAAGAGTTTATTTTTCAGAAATTCCTGTTTTAAAGAAATATAGGTAATTCATTTTTAACCTTGAATATAGTAGATTTGAACTGTATGATCTTAACTATTATTTATATTGTCTCAAAAGAATTGGGTTATTTGCTGATTTTGAGTTACACAACAATTTTTAATTTATTTTGTATCAATATTCTTAATATATTACAATAGGAAAATGACATGTTTCATCAATGAGGTACTAAAATATGTTCACATTGTACTTTGATCCATGTCTCAATTAGTCATTCAAAAATGTTGAAAAATTGTTGAAATTATGGAGGATGTGGAAAGGTCATTAGATGCTTTCAAACAATTTGCAGTTCAAATGGGAAGGCCATTCATTATAATGCACACCACGCCACAAGTAAAACAAACACAATTTAACCATTTAACCTAAAGATAGTTTTTAAAATCTAGCACAACATGCATATACAGTGTTGTTGCATTTCAAGAAAGTTATTCTATTTTATACTGCTACTCAGCATTGTGAGAAAATATGGAAGCTGATAAAGATTTGTTGTGTGAAGGGTTTTCCATTAAACTGTGCATTGCCATGAACATTACCATTCTCGACTGTCAACCTTACTTGCATGGAGACTGACACCAGTTTTCGTATCAGTGTTCTGCTTAGAAGACTCCTGTGGCTATGGTCCACTTTTTATATTCGACCCACTACTCTGTAATGTGACTGTGAACCTGCCAGAAACTTTTTTGTTCTTATTTGAATCTGGGAATGATTTTTTAATACAACTATTTTATCACAGGGAGGAGTCTGCTAATCAAAGTACAAATTCAGATCAAAGTACATGGGCAGGCTCTGAAAAACAGGACAGCACTAGGTGATGTCATTGTTACTTCTATTGTTAACACAGCCTTGAAGGTTCAACAGAACAAAATGTTGACAGCTGTTGTGGAGGGGTTAAAAAAATACTTCCTTTTCGATTTCTTTTGTGGGTCTAGGTTTGGAATCACTTACTTTTCAAATGGAGCTACTGGAAAGAATCTTGCGTTTTCACATGTTTGTATTGTTCAAGACTATCTTTGTATAAAATAAAGTCTTAAGTATCAACTAACTACTCTGTTTATTGGTACCTGGCAGCCGCCCTGAGTCTACTTAGAAGAATGAAGAATATTTTAAGTGACTGGAAACAAAGAAGTGTATTTTCTTTGTCCATTCTGGCTAAAAAAAAAATCTATGTGTTATTTTCTACAGTGTGTTTGGCTGAAATACCATGCTCTGGGGAACTTTGAAAAGAAAAAGGAGTATGTACATGATCTCAAATGCTACAAGCAGGTCCAATTGCTCTTGAAGGGGACAGGGGTTTAAAAACTGGACAAACAGTTTAAGACAGAAACTTGAGAGATTTGTGTCCTTGGCCAGAAGGCATAAATATCCTTGAATGTATCAGGGGCCCAGAAATTCCAGGAGTGTTTGGAGGCTTTAGTTTCTAGTCTGGTCTCTTTAAATATTTTCTCTGTTTTTACAGGTATTTGGAAGCTCTATATGAGGGTATGACTGAAACCCATGCCAGAGACAACAATCCCTTTTGGTGAACTAGTTTGGGATGAAAGATCAGCATTTCAATGGTAGAAATTTATATGTCTACTATAAAATTCATAGTGGTAGGATTGATATTTGAACCCTGCAAACTCAACTGCTCTTTGAATTATTTCTCCCCTTATTTATTATGAATATATACTTAGATGATCTTGTGGCAATCTATCTCCATTTTTCTGGGACCTTAACACATGCCTTACACAGACTGAAATTCAGCAAAAGGGGAGATCCCCATAACTTTATTCCCCAAATTTCAGACCATATACTAAATGACTTCAGAATCTAAACTTCTGATGAGAGAATATTTTGGGGATTAGTAAGCCTGGAGGCTATTGAGAACAGATAGACCCTTCGTGGAATTGGTCCTACCTTCCATTTCTCTCCAAACATGAGAAAGGAAAACAGCCCCACCTTTGGATTTATAACACCATATGAAATGGTCTAAGAAAGACCTCTGTGTGGTTGAATCTGCCTAACGTGGGTACAGCCTCATACCTGGTTGTTCAACCTTGACCTATAAAGTAAATTCCTATCGGATAATTCCCTAGGCTTAGAATTTGCAGTTACAGGTGTGATAATCCTAACAACAATTGAATGATTGTATGTATTTTGATGCTGCAAATAGGACTATAGAAAAATAATAGTAGAAATCATATTAGTGTATGTGTTTGTGTGTGTGT
>JAQHUG010000079.1:7836857-7848091 GCA_028555095.1 Dicrostonyx torquatus
CCTCCTCCCTCTTCTTTATACTTGCTAGTCTTTTGGATCATGTCCCTCAGAGTATCTCTGGGGATGAAATAAAAGAAAACACATTACCTTCCCCAATATGCTTCTCAATTTAGCCAGTGGATGGAGTGACCCCATTTGTGAGTCCCTAGTTTCCAGATCTTTGTGGAACCTCCACTTGCCAGCCAGTGCAGCTTTGATGCTGAGACTAGCAGGGGGTGCCAGGATTGAGATACGGAGGCTTCTTTTCAGGAGGAAGAACAGCAATCTTTATTTTTTCCAGAGCTAAAGCCTTTTATACATTTAAGCAGCTGGCCCAAAACATGCTGAGCAGCCAGTGGTCAAGATAAGTCATCATGTACTGGGAATGCAAAACCACTGGCCAGAAAGAACAAAAACATCCTTGTTAATTACAAGAAAGTTTAGCTGTTGGTCAGGGGGAGTGAGGGCAACCAGATCACAACAACACACTGTGTCTTGTCTAGAGGATTTTTATGTCTGAATCTGTCCTATTGTATATTTGAAATCCTTTTCTGTCTAGGAGTGCTTCTTAAAATGTAAACAGCATTACTATAACTAAGCATGCTTTGCCTTTTGACTGCAAAGTCCCACATGTTGGAGGTCTGTTCATTGCCTCTGAGAGCCATTCTCTTTGATCAGATCCAGGGTCGGGTCACAACAGGTCTGTGTTGCCATTAAGCAAGTTGTAGCAGTCTGTTCACAAACCCCATTTAAATGCTTGTTGGCTAGACCTCCTGAAAGAGTCAGAGCCATTTGTGCTGGAGAAATCAGGATGCTACCATTTTAAAGGATTCCTTTTAAAGGAGCTGCAGCATGCTGCCAGCAAGGAGAGCCCATCTGAAAAAAAAATGCAGCTAAAATTTATTTTTTAGTGTCCAGAATTTCTCTTCAAACCTTCTCAGGTTTTCTGTGGATTTAGCTAGCACACACATGTTGGAGCACCAATCTGTCATAGGAGGCTGTTTGTTTGCTCCCGGCTGCTCAGAACCAAAATTAACCATTTATAACCACCTTTAAATGAAAAGAAAATGTTTATAAACAACATTTTGGGAATTTGCAAATAGTAAATAGTTTTCTATCATACTTTCTACTGAATGGGTGCACTAGTAAACTTATGGGGATCCTGAGAAAATTTAGAATTATGGTCAAGTCATGACGGGTATTTTGTATGGTTGATACATTTTTAAAATACACTGTGACTGTCTAGAAGATTCTTTTTGTCTGAATCTGCATTTATTGTGTATCTGTATTCTTTTTTTGATGACTGCTTTAAACTGCCAAGTGGGCATGGCTAGGATCATACTAGTGGTTTTGGCAGCTGACGTCACCCATCTCAGCTTTCCTACCAGACACAGACATGCTTTCCTCCCCCCAACTCTGGGGTTCATGTAGCCATCAGGTAGCATGCAGCCAGCCCACAAATATTCTCTGTCTGTATGAATGAAAGCTAAATTTGCCACACAGCATGCTGAGGGGCTTGGAGATACTTTTGTGTACTGTGGCAGCAATCTGTCATGCTATGCTGTGGCTTCTCTGTACCATGGCCCGCATTAGAGACACAGCTAGGAAGCTGGTTTTTGCTCCATTTATGTGTTCTAGAACACTTTTTAAAGTCTTTCTCAGGTTTTATATGGAAATTCATGCCGCACGTTGGTTGGGCGCCAAATGTAGCCAGAGGCTATTCTGTATCTTGCCTGAACCTCCAGTTGCTTATAAAATAATCACTCAGAGAAATAATATTAATTGTATTATTTGGCTGATGACTCAGGCTTATTACTAGATAGTTCATACACATAAATTGACCCATATCTATCAATCTGTATATCACCACATAGCCTGTGGCTTAGTAGTACTTATCTGGTATCTTACTCCTCTGACAGCTGCTGGCACCCTCTCTACCCCACATTCTTTCTCACTGTATCTCTGTTTGGATATCCTGCTTACCTATATTCTGCCTTGCCATAGGCCAGAATAGCTTTACTTATTAACCAGGAAAGCAACACATATTTGCAGCATACAGAAGGATATCCTATATCATGCTCCTCCCTGGGGATATCTGTTTCTCCTACTCTGAGCATTCCTTGGTCATCTGTAGTTTGTGAATGGTTGAAGCCTCCTGGCTTTTTCTCCCTTCCCTTTGGCATTTGTATTTTGTTGTCCTTGTTCATCTCATGTTTAGGAGTCATTTTTGTGAAGTTTTATATGGGGACCTTCCAAAATTGTTTGGAGACAGTCTCACTGCAAACTCCTGGATCCATTGCCTCTTAGAATCTTCCAACTCCTTCTTTGACAATGTTTCCTGAGCCATGGGTATGTGTTGGGGTCAGGGAGTTGTAGATTTATCCATTGGTACTGGGCTCAACATAGAGTTTGATTGCTTGTGTTTTATGTTATGGTCTCCATATGTTGCAAAGAGGTTTGTTTGTTGAAGGTTAATGACTCCACCTGTGTGTGGGTATAAAGACAAACAATCAGAATATAGTTGGGGATTGTGATAGTTTGGTAAAGTGACAGTTGTGGGTTCTACTTCAAGATCCATGACTTTACCAGCCATTTGTAGTTGGCTAGGTTTCCAGTGCCAGGCATATTACCCTCTTGTTGAGTGTTTCTTTTTTTTCCTTTTTTTTATTGTTAAAAGAAAAATTTACATTTACTCCCCTTGTTCCCGGCCCTCCCACTCCCCCACTATCCCACCACCCTCCCCCTGCTTCCTTAAGATGGGGCAGGATACCCTGCCCTATGGGAAGCCCAAGGCCCTCCCCCCTCCATCTCGGTCTAGGAAGATGTGCATCCATATAGAATAAGTTCCCAAAAAGCCAATACATGCAGAAGAGCTAGGTCCTGGTGCCATTATCATTGGCTTCTCAGTCAGTCCACACTGGCAGTCACATTTATAGGGTCCAGTTAGATCGTATGCTCATTCAGTCTTGGTCCAGCTGGATTTGATGAGTTCCCAATAGATCGAGCACACTGTCTCTGTTGATAGGCCAGTCCCTCATGGTCCTGACTTCCTTGCTCATCTTCTCCCTCCTTCTGCTCTTCCACTGGACCTTGGTAGCTCAGTCCCTTGTTCTGATGTGAATGTGGGTCTCTGGCTCTATCTCCATCCATCATGCGAAATTTCTATGGTGACGATTAAGATATTCAACAAAGTAACTATGGGGCAAGTTCAGTTCAGGCACCCACTCCTCTGCTGCCCAGGTACCTAGCTGTTTTTGAGTGTTTCTTAAGTCCAGTCAGAGAGGTATGCATGTCAGCACCACATACTTAGACTTTTAGGGTTATTGTGCCATGCTAAATTTTACGTCAGACTTCCCTGTCGATTTTAGGTCTTTAGTTTTCTATAAATTTTTGATATTATATTATCAGTTTCTACTAAAATTTGGGAAAATTATAATTATTATTCCATGGTATTCATGAATTAGTTTAGTAAGATGTGATGTGTTAAGATCTGTGAAGGATCGAAGCCACAAAGGATATATTACCATTTATACTTCAGTTTAATTTAATTGCTTGTGTTTTCATTTATAATATATGTATAAGAGTATGTCTGCATTTGTGTGTCCCTAGATGCCATTTTGTGCCTGTGGAAGTCACAGGGTAGGCTATAAGAGCTGGTCCTCTCCTTCTATTGTGTAGAGTCTAGGCATAAAGCTCAGATATTCTGGCTTGTCTGCAAGCTCTTTTACTTGCTTAGCTACCTCACTATCCCTTTCTTCTTCTTCTTCCTTTTCCTCCTCCTTCTCCTCGTCCTCCTCCTCCTCGTCCTCGTCCTCCTCCTCGTCCTCCTCGTCCTCCTCCTCCTCCTCCACCTCCTCCTCCTCCTCCTCCTCCTCCTCCTCCTTCTTCTTCTTCTTCTTTATAGTTTTCACTGTTAGAGTGTCCTCAGTTTTATTGCATACCTTCTAATTAAATTGAGAGGTTTTTTTGCTGGTTGGTTTTATGACAACTTGATCTAAGACAGAGTCATTTTGGAAGAGGGTACCTCAATTGAGAAAATCCTCTCAACGGATTAGCCTGTAAACAAGTTTGTGAGCCATTTTCTTGATTGATAATTGATGTGTGAACAATTAACTCCTTGTATACGCACACACACGGCAGTGCCAGGCCAGAGCTGGTGGTACTGGGTGCTATAAAAGAGAAAACTGAGTAAGTCATGAGAAGCAAGCCAGTAAACAGCAAATCTCAAGACCTCTGCTCCAATTTCTGCCTCCAGATTCATGTGTTGCCTTCCCTAGATGTATAAACTGAAATAAACCCATTGTTTCTTCAAGAATCTTTTGGCCATGGTGTGTTATCACAGCAACAGAAACCCAACCGAGACAATAGTGTCTTCATTTTTGTTTCATTCAATGTATAAATTTATATATATATACATATATATATATATATGTTGTGTGTGTGTGTATAATAAATCAATGCACTCCTAAATAACTACTGAGTGAAAATACATTAAAATAAGAATGACAAAATGAACATACACACCATATTCTCAGTTGGGTTTCTATTGCTCTGATAACACACCATGGCCAAAAGTGTCTTGAGGGAGGAATGGTTTTATACATACATACAGACAGACAGACATATAGACATATGTACAGATGTGATTCCCCCATTTTTAGTGTTAGTGATTGTTAACATTAATTTCCTTTGCTCAATATAGTCTGTATTACGTAAAATTTGTATAACTTTATCAGTGCTTCTCTTGTGGCTTAACATATGGTATATTTTAGAGAATTTCCAAGGCATTGAAAGAACAATGTGACATAAGATAACAACTCATTATGATTTGCTTATTGTATTATTGAAGAGCAAATGCTTCTAATTTGTATTTGTCTAAATATTGTGAGCAATTAAAGGATATTTGGAAATTCCACTTTTTTAATTGATTGTTTCTATTATCTATTTCTTTGTTTTAATTCTTTCAGTATTTTTATTGTTGCTGCTTTCTTTGTTTTGGAACTGTGTAGGTGCTTATGCTTCCAGAGATGTATCTACTTGAATTAGGAAATTTGTAACTATATCTCTCAATCTCTACTACTTGAACATTTGAATGCATGTTACAATCTAAGAGCCACTAATTTTTTGACTGATTTTGCATGGAACATTTTTTCTCTCTTCTTTCAATTTTAGTGTGTTGTGTTTTGAATTTAAAATGATGCTCTTGCTGGCCATTTACTCTTCTATTGTGATTTTATAATTAGGATTTTAATCTCTATTTCTAAACAGTAACTTCACTCTAATTTAATCTAGCTGCATATGGGGGAGTCTGTTGTCTTACAATTGTCTACACAACAAATATGTTTATCTCTTAAGGTGTCCTGCACTCCTTCAATTTTGTGTTCACTATCTGTAGTATGCTGATTTAATTCACTCACATTTCTTTATATTTTCTGAATATGCTTTAATGATCACTTTATGTGCTTTCCAACTTCTTGCTTATTTATTTTTTAAATTGCTGTGAATGATCCTTCTGTACACTGTGAAAACTTTTTTCCCTCACTGTTGATACAAACTGACTGGCCAATACCTAGGCAGGATTTTCAGAATGAAGAGAATGCTGGGAAGAAGGGCAGAGTCTAATGAATCTTAAAACAGATGCTGAAGCAACCTAGAATATTTATAGATAAGGTAAACAAGCCTTGAGGTGGCAGGTAGATTAATATTAATGGGTTAATTTAAGTTGTAAGAGTTGAATCGAGACAAGCCTAAGCTACTAGCTGAACATTTATAATTAATAAGCTTCTGAGTGGTTATTTGGAGAGCCAGTATTCCCAGAGAAAAAGTCCACCCACATTAAACCATCATTACTTATTTAAAAATTGTGTCAGAAAGGAAAATTCACATTTACAGCAAAAGACTTGATACCTTAAGATCAGAAACAGCTGATAATGACAAAACAGGATATTATTTGGAATAGAATAAGAAGTTAACAAGCTAATGACTAAAGACCTTATAATCATTTAAACTAGATTTTCTTGTCTCAAAACATGGCTTATACATGGGATTTGAGTTATATAACTTGCGCCCAATTTCCTCTTTCAAAAATTCTTTCATAAAATTTAACATGGACTGAAGAGGCTGGCAAACACTTGGCTCTTTCTGAGAAACTTCCTGCATAACTTGTCTTCCATCTTAGTCACTTACCATCTTAGTCTATAAAGATAAAGTTTGGATTAATACAACTTGATTTCAGGATCACATAATATCATATGTCATATACCAGATATAGCTTATTTATAACATTGCTCTCATTTTGTCATTATCATTATCAACGTAGATTTTTAAATCAGATATTATGTAATTGTTTTCAAAGTAAGAAAGGAAACATACAAGTTACAGATGAAGATACATTAACACTGACTTTTTGATGTGCTGTATCATTATTGACTATGCTTAACATGACCTCTGTCCTTTTCTAATCTTAGGGCAAATGGGTATTATAAGAGAAGTTGATATCTTTGGCTTTTTAAATGTTTTGTCCTTCCCTTTGATCTTTATAGCTTTAATCAGCAATAACAGACCTCCACATGGAGCTTTCTGAGATAATTTTGCTTGAAGTCTTTTGAAATGTTACCAGTTCCATCAAACGAAGGTGCATCCTGAGCTCTTATTTCTTCAAGTACATTTTCTGACTCCTCTTCCTCTCTTTGTCACCTTTACTCTTGTACTTTGATCGGGGTTTATAGAGAGTGATACAAGTCTTTTGGGCTTCGTTTATTATCTTCCATCCTTTTCTCTTTTGTTCCTTATACTGAACAACTTCAACTAATATTATTTTCATGAACTTTTTTTAATCTTTCTGTACAAATCTGCTATTGGACCCTGCTTACCAGCAGTGTTAATTTAAATAACTTAACTTTTAATTTCTAGAGTTTTATTGTATTCCCTTTTCATTCATTCTTCTTTTTCCTTAATATAGCTTGCTTATCTGTTGTTATGCTAGAATGGCCATGTCTTCCTTCAGTATTTTGATAAAGTTCTCTTAGCCTTGAGCTTGTTAAAACTGCTTGCCTTGAGTCCTTTGTTTTAGAAGAACAATGACTGTTTTCCTCAGCAGCCTCCCTCCACTGCCTGCTTCTTTTGTTTTATATCTTTGTTTATAAGCTATCAGTTTTTGGTTCTTTGAAAGCCTTATTTATTTTGTTGGAAAATGGGAGATCTTTAATGCTATAATAAAGAAACATTGGAAACTATATTGTTTTCTTCTTCCTATATTTTGTTGTTTGTTGCAACTCACTGCAAATTACTACTTAGCAACTTTTAAAATTAACTTTTAAAATAACTATTTTTGGATGTTTGTGACCATAATCTCCTTAAAGTCAGGCAAGTACTGGGTAGAGTTTCTTTAAATTTCTATACAATTGACATTGTGAGCACAATGCATCGATAAACAGGTTCCAATATTTGTGTGTGTGTGTGTGTGTGTGTTCGCGCGCGTGTGTGTTTATGAATCAGATAAGTTTCAGTGGATTCTGGAGTTGGTGTGATAGAAAAGATCTACAGCACACATCTGTAAAGTGAAAGATCAGACTCTGTCTGAGTGCAAGAAACAGTGGGTTCAAAATGGAAGAACAGGTGAATGAGAGGAAGGAAAGAAGGTGCAGACAATAGGAGGTTGGTGTGAAGCCATGCCATCTCTTTAAAGAGTCCAGACGAGGGACTTACATTCTTTGTTGATCTGGGATGGGCAATAAGTTTTGGCCTGTTTCTATGATGTGATTTTACTACAACTATATCCTCTTCAGTTCACCCCAACAAATTTATTTGATGTACCCCTTTTTATTCCAAGGAATTATTTATTTTCAGTGTACACTGGATGGGTGATGCCTGACACATGGTACAAAACCTCCTTTTCTTTTCTTTCCCTTTTTTCTCATTTTTCTTTCTTTTTGTTTTGGTACTGAGAACTGAGCTTAGGGCACTGCACATGAGAGGCAAGCACTCTGTCACTGAGCTGTATGCCCAGTCCTTATTTTCTAAAACACCTAATTTTTAAGTATTTCCTTCTATGCTACCTAAATAGTCTATTGCCTACAGATCTTTTCTCTCTGTGACACTATTACCCATTGCTTTATGTGGAGGAAGGTATTTTCCTTTATACAAAAACCCTTTTGATGAAATTGGCACTGGTCATATTTTGAGTTAGAAGAAGTAAAATGAGCCTTTTGTGCTTGGATTCAGTTAAGTCACCAGAAACATCAGTCAAGGACAATATTAGCAAATGAAGTGAGCTAAAACCCTTAAGCACAGAATCACAGTATTCCCCCTCCCCCAGCCTGCTGTATTAAAACAGGTGCAGAACTGGGGATTGGCTAGTATGGAAGGAGTTAGGGTGAGTGGGAACAGGCTCAATTAAAATCTTGCCTTACTCCTAGAGATAAGTGAGTTGAATAAACTATCCCTGAATTGCTGTAAGATGTAGGCTCTTTTCTAGAGTTATGAAGAAAAAACGATGTTGACTGTGACATTTTGGCAGGGTTTTTTTTTTCATTTTTTTTAATATAGAGGCAAATTCTGACATTCATTTTTCTGTTTTTTCTTTTCTTTTCTTTTCTTTTTGTTCCTCTCCTTCTACTCCTCCAAGTTCCTCCATCCTTCTCATCCCCTCTGGATCTACTGCTTCTTTGTCTCTCATTAGATGAGAATAAGGTAACAACCAAGCATGACAAAATAAAATATAAGTTAAAACAAAAACCATCACATCAAGACTAAACAAAGCAACACAACCGAAGCAAAAAGCCAACCCCAAGCACAAGAATTACAGACTGACGTATTCATACTCAAGAGTTCCACAAAAGTACTGAGCTGAAAGCTTTAATCAATGTGTAGAGGGACTGGGGCAGATGCATCTCGGCCCTGTGCTTCCTGTTTCAGTCTCTGAGAGTTTATGAGCTTTGCTTGGTTGATTTAGAGGGCGTTGTTCTCCTGGTATTCTCTCTCTTTTTTTTTTTTTTTTGGTTTTTCGAGACAGGGTTTCTCTGCAGCTTTGGAGTCACTCCTGGAACTAGCTCTTGTAGACCAGGTTGGTCTCGAACTCACAGAGATCTGTCTGCCTCTGCCTCCCAAGTGCTGGGATTAAAGGCGTGCACCACCACCGCCCGGCCTCTCCTGGTATTCTTCTGCCACTCTCTCTGTCTTCTCTCCCCCAGAGTTTCCTGAGTTCTGAGGGGAAGAATTTGATGACATGCCATTAAGAGCCTTATATTCCAATGACTCTCTCTCATGTAATGTCTGCCATTATTGACACTACATGGAAATCTCATCAATGTAATGTCTGGGTCTCTGCATCTGTTACTGTCTGATGCAGGAGGAAGCTTTTCTGATGATGAACAAGTAAGGCACTCACCTATGAGTAGCAGAATGCCATTAGAAGTCATACATATGTTTTATACCAATAGTGTTTGGTTTTACCCTAGGTCTTTGGGATATGTAGTCTTTGGTCCTTGGTCACCCAAGCAGTGTTAGGTATAGGTTCAGTCTCCTGGAGTGGGCTTTTAGTGGCTTTTGTTGGCTAGTCTTGCAAATTCTGTGCCACCATTTATGGCCCTAGCACAGCATTTCTCAACGTGTGGGTCAGACCCCTTTGGGAGTTGAATGACCCTTTCACAGGGGTTGTCCAAGACTATCAGAAAACATGAACATTTACATGAAGATTCGTATCAGTAACAAAATTAGTTACGAAGTAGCAACAGAAATTATTTTATGGTTGAGGATCACCATAACACAAGGAATACGGTCTCAGCATTAGGAAAATTGAGAACCTCTGCCCTAGCATATGTTACAGGCAGGACAAATTGTAAGACAAAGGTTTTGTGACCAGTTTGGTGTTTATGTTTCTCTTTTGGTACCTTGCAAAGTACCTTCCTGTAGCAAAGACACTAAACTTACTGGAGAAGGCTCCAGTTCAACTTCTCCATGATAAAAGAGTTCTGTCAGTGTTGTCTTCAGACAGGAGGCCCCATTGTCAGTTCACAGAGAGTGACTTACTATCTTAGCAACAACCTATGTTATTTGTGGATTTCCATGGACCCACTTAGCCAACAAATCAACTGAATGTAATGCAGTCCTGATACAGGAAGTTTCCTTTGGTGATAACAGATGGACAGTTGGGATTCTCCCCATTATTAGGAGAATTCATTTGTATTGCATTCATGTGATTTAGTGCATTTTCATTGCACTAGTTTTCCATATCATCAAAACCCCTCAATTCCAGTTGTCTCTCCAGACTTTTTTTCCCTCATCCCTGTCTCCCCTCTCCCTCTCCACTTGATTCTTCTATTCTTCCCACCCTTCCCACTCCAACCATTGAATCTCGTTTATTTTTCCCCTGAGAGAGATTGATGTGCCCTCATTCCAGTGAGAACATACCATGTTTGTCTTTTTGGCCATGGGTTACCTCACTTAGGATCTTTTCTAGTTCCACCCATTTGCAGGCAAATTTCATGATGTCATTTTCTTTACACATTCTTTGGTTGATAGGCTTCTAGACTGTTCCCAGTTTCTAGCTATTATGAATAAAGCTGTTATGAACATAGCTGAACAGATGTCCTTATGCTATGGCAGAACATCATTTGGATATATGCCCAGGAGTGATATAACTGGTCTTGAGGTAGGTCAATTCCCAATTTTTTGAGATACTGCCATATTGTTTTATAAATTGGCTGTTCAAGTTTACACTCCCACTAGCAGTGAAGAAGAATTCCTCTTGCTGGTCCACATCCGTACCAGCATGAGTTGTCACTTCTGTTTCTTATCTTAGCCATTCAAATGGGTGTAATATGAAATCTCAAGAGTCCTTTTGATTTGTACCTCCCCAGTGACTAACGATGTTAAACAATTCTTTGTTTCTCTGCTGTTTGAGATTGCTATGTTGAGAATTGTCTGCTTAGATCTGTACCTATTTTTATTTGGATTATTTGATTTGTTGATGTCTAGTTTCTTGAGTCCTTTATATATTTTGGAAATTAGCTCTCAGTTAGATATGGGCTTTTCCTATTTTCTAGACTGTCATTTTGTCCTTTTGATGGTGTCCTTTACCTGACAGAACCTTTTCAGTTTTGTGGGGTCCCATTTATTGGTTGCTCACATTAGTGCATGTGTGATTGGTATTCTGTTCATAATGTTATATCATGTGCCAATGCGTTCAAGACTAATCCCCATTTTTTTCCATCAGGAGTAGTTTATCTGGTGTTACGTTGATGTCTTTGATCCAA
>JAQHUG010000079.1:7882393-7899091 GCA_028555095.1 Dicrostonyx torquatus
TCCACTAATGAGTGAGTACATACCACACTCTTCTTTTTGGGTTTGGGATATCTCACTAAGGATAGAGTTTTCTATTTCCATCCTTTTGCATGCAAAATTCAGGTTGTCATTGTTTTTTTTCCGCTGAGTAATATTCTAATGTGTATATATTCCACACTTTCTGGATCCATGAGGCTTACTTTTCATAAGAGACTGTCAAACATGCCCTAAGCTGGGAGAGTAACCTGTGTTTCCACCAGAATGCATGTAAGTTTTAGTCACTTTACCTACTCACCAGCATTTGATTCTGTTCCTTAATTTATATTTACCAATATAGGCCTCAGTTTGTAAAGGCACAACCCATCAAGCCTGGGATTGATTCCATAGAACCACAAGATGGAAGGAATGAGCCAAGGAAGGAAGCTGGATTGTGGGATGTGCCTGCCTAACCTACACAAATAAATAAATGTAAAACTAAATTTTAAACATTGTAGTGAATAAAAAGCTGAATTTTGCTCTCTCTTACATTGCCTTTGTCTGGTAACTTGTGATGTTGAAGTACACATCATATCGTTGTTCTTCAGCTGCCACCTCTTGCAATGAAGTGTCATTATCATTCTGCCTGGAACTTGTCAACTTTATTGTCAGTGATTTCATTTCTGCCTCTATTCCTCTTAACATTAGTTTTCCATTATGTTTCTTTTCAGTTTTGATTATTTCCTTTTAAGATTTCCTTTGGTTTTAAACTTGAACTCTTTAGACTACTGTTTTTTTCAAATTAGCTGGGAAGTTGTCATTTCTCAGCATAAGTGAATACTCCATGAGAACATCAAGAGTTTGTGTTCTGTACTTGCTAAATAGAGTGTTTCCTACAAATTAGTTCAAGTTCCTTGCAATGCTGATTAAATGTTCCCTGCTTTTGGTGAAATTCTGAGGTACTATTGTTTTCTACATATTCTTACCAATTATTCTGTCTTCCATATTCTTATTATTGTCTAAGCATTCTAGCATTCTATTGGTTTTCCAATTTTCCCATTGCTATGTGGAATAATTACTGAAAACTTAGCAATTTACAATAATACACATGTGTTATACCACAGTATCTTTGGGTAAGAAATGTGGTTATGCTTGCCTAAGTTCTTCTTTTAGAGTCTCAGAAAGTTGGAATCCAGAGGATGGCAGGAGCAGTCATCTAATTCCTAGCTTGGGGTCGCTCTTCCAACATCACTGTAACTTTTTTGGCTATACTTTAGTTTCTTGAGTTCATAGAACTAGGAAGTCCCCTGAATATTGAACATTACTTATTCTTAGCAAATGGAGAATGTCCTTGAAACCATTCTGATAGTCACAAAGGTATTTTAAGCTAAGAGCGACACTTGTGACCCTTATTTTGGCTATCAAACTTTTGAAAAAATGGGCCCTAGAAAATTAAAATTTTCTCAGGACCCACATGATGGAGGAAGGGAAAGTCTCAAGTTTGGTTTCAACCAAAGAGGCACTTATTTCCCATGACAATATTTAACAGGACAGTGAATCTTGATATACTCAAACCTGCTTCTCCTTATAACTTCTCCCAGATATACCCACATCCCCCAATCTTTACCAACTATATGCCTTTCTTTTTCTTTTATGTAATAACCCTCCGACTCTGATATGGTTAATTCTGTTGACCATATGCTCTTGGGTATGAAGTTATATGCTGGAGCTTGGCCATCCTACCAGGAGCCACACCGTTAAATTAAACTGACTCTACAGCTTGAGCTGGAGGCCAAATTGATCCATGCTCTGTGTTGTGCTCAGAGGTCTTGTGGATATCTATGATCTTTGCTGATTCCTGAAGTCATCTTGATTTTTCCAGGCTGTGTTATCCTCCAAATCCATGTGGATTTCAATGGTCTCTGCTGCTACCTTAAGCTATGTTAATGTTCCTAGGCCACGTTCCCACCACAGGCCCTGTGTGTTATCACTAAAATCCATGTGGATGTCTGTTGCAGGATATTTCATTGCGCTGTGAAATCTGATACCGTATTAATAAAATCAACCTTGGATCAGGAGGTGGAGTCAGAAACTACTAAATTAGAATTAGCCATAGAGAGTACAGAGGAGCCAGGAAGACACATAGAGAGATATATAGGAAGGAGTAGGGAGAGACTTAGAGTTTCCCTATCATTTTGGTTTTGGACATGGCAAGAGAGATGCTCTCTTGCTGGGTTTCTGGCCAAAAATGTAGGTTGCTTCTTGGCCTCTGTGAGCTAGCAGGTTTTCACCCCAACATCTGACTCCTTTATTGGAAAATAGAACAACAGATTTAGTTAAAAACTACATTTTTTTTTTTTGGCAGGAGCAGAGCCAGTGCCATCTGACCAGAAATCCTACCAGCAGGTGGCCTGAGTAGCATGACATTGATGATGGGCTGCAGAGCCACAGATGGTAGTTAAAATATCAGTAGATTCATATATATCTACTAAGTTGATGGAAGAACAACAGATGTCCATGGTGTGCTGCCACCTGAAGCCATGTTGATGCCTGAGGGCCATGCTGCCATCTAAGGCCATGTTTGTGTTTGTGGCCTATGCTCTGCTGAAGGCCATGATAGTGTCTGTGATCTATGCTGTGGTTAATAACATGCTAATGTCCATGGTCTGTGCTATCACCAGAAACTATGCTGAGGTCCAACGGTACATGGTGCTGTGGGAGGCTATGTGGATATCCATGATCTGTGCTGTTGCCAGAATTGTGTTGATGACTGCAGATTCACAGTTGGGTATAAGAGACGTAGAAGGCTTCTGTGACAACTTCTCCTTTTCATTCCCCATAAAAAAAAAACTGTCTAGACAGGAAGCATTGAAGTGGAACTCTTAAGAATATGATAGGGATGCTGATGATGGCTTCTGGCAAGGGTCAGATGAGGGAGGACTTAGTTTTCTTTAAGGCACAGCCACTGGGAGTTTGACCATGCTCCAGTGAGTATATGGGCACCACCAATTGGACTTGGTATAATTTTTTACTTGGAGGAGTTGACAAGAATGGGAGGGCGGATCTTGGAGGGGTAAGAAGTGAGTGTGATTGGGGTTCATTAAATGAAATTCCCAAATAATCAATGAAACCGTTAGGTTGAAAAAATAAAACTGACCCAGAAACCACTGTCTCCTAGCTCCTTGGTTAGGGGTAGGTGTTCATAAACTCCTTACCACTCCTTGGTAGACTGCTGCTTGATTTGACCTTGGTTCATTGAAAGATATTGATGAGTAAGGGTGGGACTTGAGATTTATTTTTAAAATTTCATGGCTATTGTTTGTATAATGTGAAGGCCTACCACTGTGTGTGTAGAAGCAGGTTTGGTTCTCTTCTTTCACCTGTATATGGGATCTGGTGATCAGATTCAGGTCACCAGGCTGAACCTCCAAGCACTCTACCAGCTAAGGCAGCTCCCTGGCTGTGTCTTGAGGTTCATAGCATGGCCTTCTAGTCTAGTGTATTCCTTGATCATGAACAAGTAGCCTAATGATCCTGATGCCACAACCAACAGCTGCTTGTGTTGCTCCATTGGACTATACCTTGACACAATGGACTATATCTTTTAAGTTGCTTCTTGTTGAATACTTGGTCATTGCAGTGATGAAAGTAATTAACATATACAATGTTGTATGATCAGCAAAGGAGATTTTATCTTGACAGAGAAATGTCTCTGTCAAAGCCACATGTACAAGAACTGATAGGAAGAGGTATTAAGTACAATTGACTTAGCAATGGGAATGGGGCAGAGCTCCATGACATCTATTCTCCATAGAGTACTTTGCTACCAATTTCCCTTCCTGGGTAGCATTGATATTGTACCCAAAAGAATGCAAATCATTTCTAAATTATATATGTTAAAACATGACTGCATGAGAGTATTAGAAAAAATAAAATTACACTTTAATGCCTACATAATTCATAGTATAGACAAATTTGTTCTAAAACTGCTAATTTATAAATAAGGATTTACTAATTTTACTCAAGCATTTGACTTAATGTATAATTTTATTCCTCTCAAGTGACAGCAACAACATAAAGATTAACAATAAACCTCTCAAGAATAGTGTGTTGCAGCAATATTATAAAACACATTAGAAGAAATAGGAATGAACTTCAACCACACAGCACAGAAAGGGATAAAATTCAGTGAATAATATTTACTTACATGAGTTTATTTAATGCTCAAACTGGGAGGTTAGAATGTTTTTACCTCTCCTTCCTCAGACCCCACTGTAATCTGAAGACTGAAGTTCAAGTATTAATAAACCATAATGATAAACAGAATGGCATGCATGTAACCTGTTTTAAGATAATAAAGTCTGTTGCTTGAACAATGTATTTAGGGTCTAAATGATGTTGAACAGAAAGTAGTCCTAGAAGACGCTAGAGGAAATGAGCTTCAGCCTATAGAGCTCAAATCTAAGAAAGTCACTATAGTATAAAATGAAATAGAGAACAATAAGAATGGGTGTAAAAATTGAGATTCATTTCAATTGGCAAGATTTTAAATCTAATCTCGGAATGGAGCTGATTATTGCCTTTGGGAATGACATCTTTTGGGAACAAAAGATCTTATTATGGTTTTTGTATTATCTAGTTATCAAAACACATCTGTTATTTATTTTTATATCTTCAGTATATCTCTCATCCATACTTCTATGGATCGTCATTTACCTACACATATATTACATAATTATCATTTTCTCAGCTCATCTGTCAATCATTAGTCATCTTTATACCTTCCTTTCAACTATGATGTCATCTATTTGATTTTATGTATTATCTATATATCAATCTTCTATCTATCCTCTAGCTATAATTATCTCTTTCTCACCTATTATCTACCATCTATATCTATCTATCTATCTATCTATAGTTGATATAGGATTCCCCCCTGTATGTTGTGAATACCATTGATTAATAAAGAAACTGCTTTGGACCTATAGCAAGGCAGAACTTAGTTAGGTGGGGAAAACTAAACTGAATGTTGGGAGAAAGGAGTTGAGAAAAGCCATGGAGCCATGGCCGGAGACAGAGATGCTGGAATCTTTGCTGGTAGGCCATAACCTCATGGTGATACACAGATTAGTGAAGATTGATTAAATTAATATGTAAGAGTTAACCAATAAGAAGCTAGAACTAATGGGCCAGGCAGAAGTAATTTAATTAATACAGTTTCTATGTGGTTATTTAAGGTGTCTGGGCATCCAGGAAATGAACAAGAGGCCTCCCTACAACATCTATCTATCATCTATCTATCTATCTATCTATCTATCTATCTATCTATCTATCTATCTATCTATCATTAACATATAATAGCCATTTATCATCTCCCTGTAATTTTCCAGTCATTTGTCTGTCATCTATCTAGCTATCATCTCTATTACAACAAATAGTCATTATTTATATATGTATGTACATATGTATGTTTGTATTTATCTGTCTGTTTGCATGTATATGAGAGAATCTTACTTGCTGAGGAAATTATTTAATGAGTATAAAGTAATAAAATTATATTTTAATTAATAACATATTTAAACAAATAAGGGAAAAATAACTAAAGATGCAAGGATAATAATATCTTTAGCCTTTCTGGTAGGAGCTGCTGTGTTGTCTGAAGTTGTGAGAACACAGGAGGGTCTCTATAAGTATCTGATACATATAAAAATATAGTGTAAATACTGAAGTTAAGATGCTTAATGTTGTATATGTTATTTAATACCAAATACTTTTTATTATCAAATCACGAATAATAACTCTCTGTGATCATGTTATCTATGTTTGCTTTTCAAAATGAGTATGTAAGCTAGAGTATGTTTTAAAACAAGCAAGCACAAACAAAACCAACATGAAACAGTTGACATGGAACATTTACCCCATAATATGTGTGAATTCACAAATCATGATTGTATAAAACTGAAGATATTTTTAGATATTCATTGTAAAATTTCATTGTTTCCAACTGGTTGTTTCACATAGATTTGTATACTCAGACACAGATATTTCAGGGATATAATGAGATAGCTTTGCATGAATCTAACTTGCTGGGCTTCATTTCTGTGCTCTCTTGACATGGTTTGATGAAACACAATGTGTACTCCACAGCTTAAAAGAGATATGGGAAGACTGGAGAATCAAGGAAAAAGATTGATGGATTTACAATGTATCAGTCAAATATAGAATTTGGGGTTTGGTTGGCAAAGGCAATATCTGAGAACTAACTAGTCATTTCTGCCACTTTACCTAGGTGACATTGTATGAATCATAAAAGATATTTGACGTCTTCATTCTCAAAAGGGGACTGTTTTAGAATATCTAAAGTTCTTTTCTACAACCATCGGGTATAATTCTCAGAAAGACTCATGCTAGAAGGTATTATCTTAAAATAGCCTAAATTGAAGCAAGAAAAATTAGACTAGATACTGTAAAGGAAAAAAAAAGTTAAGTGTTAAGCTACATTCTCTAAAACATATAACTTCTCATTTTACACATTTTTAAAGCTAAATAGGAAGGTAATTCATATGAAAAAAGTATGTGGATTGTGTTTTTAGAGACAGTATGAATTTTTTTTCAAGAAGTCATTCACAGTCCGTTCTTCAGTTTTGAAAAAGCTTGGCTCAGCTTTATCTTCAGTCATGTTCTTGTTCATTCTGACTTCTCTAGACTTAACCTTCTTATCGTTCAAAGTAAACTTCTGTTCTTCCTCTTTACAGGTTCTTTGTATATGCTGTTTCTCTGCTCAAGAATATTGTCCATCTCTGTTTAAGCTCCTTATCTGAGAGATTCCACTATTTCTCATCGCGTGTCTTTTAACTTTCTTTCCTATGCCAAATAACATTGTATTGAACTCTTTTAGTAAGTCATTTTTCTGCAGTAGAATATATGGCTGGAATTTCATTTCTCTGTGTATTCACTACCAAGTTTCATTTTCTTACTCTGCTCTCTAACTCCAGAGGCCGCAAACCAGCCAATTTTCATTAGGGTTGTGTTCCCAAGTGCTCAGACACGGACCCTTGGACAAACAAATGGAAGTTTACAATGCATATGCATCTAACAGAAGAATGATGTTTTTTACTGTCTTTATTAATGTTTTTATCTGAATTCGTTTTGACTGCTACTTAAAGACAGTAGAGTTTTGCAGGCATGCTTCCTACTGCATGTGTTTGTGTGATATGGATCTTGTGATGCCAACCCTTATCTATGCAAGTCTTACTCTTTGCTCAGCTTCATTATTTCCTTGTATTTTGAGGGTTGCTAAAGTCCTACATATACCCACAGTATCTTCCTTCACAGTTAACAATAAATTATACATAATCTTCACTAGGGCAGTTGTAATCAACAGACACTGATCATCACAAGCTTACATACAATGAACATCTCATAAAATTATGAAGGACATGAAAAGTTCATATCATCTATTATCTTAATGTGCTTCTTTCACAGCTCATTGTGTTTATATACATAAATGCTTCCAAATATTCTTAAAATTCTTATAGCACTCAGTAGCATGCGGTGCAGGTTGCAAATTGACAACCTAGGAAATATGAGTTTACCTAGATGAACATAAGGCCAGATGTTTTTTTTTTTTTAACTATGCTCTATGACAGTCACACAGTGATAGAATTACCCAGTACACATGTCTCAAATATTTAGCTGATTAATAACTGTATTTATGAAATAGATTGTTAGGATGATAAGGCTGTGGAAAGACAATGCCGTGTAATGCAAAATCAACAAACAGTATTAAGACTTCTGTACCGATCCAACATCTGACATATAAGCTTTGTTCCTTAGGTTTGTTTATTTGTCAGTTGAATTGGTAATATCTACCTTGTTTGCTCTGCTGAATGCAATAATAAAATAGTCTCTCAAATTTGTCTTAAAAATATAAGACGGAAAGGAGAAATACGTGCACTTGTAGCACAGACAAAATTCCAGCAAGCATTGTTTTCACACAAACTGAACATTTTAAAAATGATTCTGGAACAACGAGGTTAAAAAGCTTTCCTCTCTTGGGCTCTCAGTCCCTGTCTTTCCTGTGCTTTCCTTTGTGCTGCTCGTCACAGGCTAGGTCACAAGAGTTAGTGACTGGGTCACATTAGTCAGGATGGTTATTCACAAATTCATTTATTATCCACTTATCTGAAAGACAAAGAAGAAGTCCTCAAAACAAAACAGTACATTTTTGTCAGTCACTGCCTCTTCCACCCCAGACATTCAGCTTGGTAATCAATTAGTAAAGCCTGAGGCAAACTCACTAACCTACTAAGTGGTAGAAGTCATAGACACAGGCAGATTGAATTTTCCAGAAAGAGGGAAGTTAGGAGTAACTGTAGGAAAAATTTTATACTCTTAGGATGAAAGGGCTTCTAGAAAGGTAAGACATCTGTTGTGGGACCTCAGGTTGTGTGCTCTCTCCCTTGGGTGATCGGAGCAGAAGCAAGCCTTCACTTTGGTCCTAGAGCCCTTGGGCAGAAATCAGGATTCCACCACAGACTTCACTCCCAGCATTTATCTTAGCACTGGAACAGCCATAGTCCACATTCTATTTCTCAATATTCAACAGTTCTACAATATTGTGATATAACAATAAAAATCATGTGAATAATAATAGAACATAAATGAGGCACTTTGTGCAACAGTACACAGTAAAATCTAGAGATAACTAAAAATTATTAAGTTTGACTGCATAATTTTTTTTCTGATGGTAAGAATAAACTAAGGCCGAACCTTGATCTTCAATCATTCTTCATCTCCAGAATTTTAGAATGACCCAGTATGGTTTCTTTTTCAGAAAGTGCTGAATCTCAGTAAAGAATTTTAAATATTTCTCCTTGCATAAATCAGTCACTGTCTCTAGGGAAAGATTTGGTCTGTTTATTTGCTCTGAATTCGAGAGAATAACTCTCTCTGACTTCTATCTCAACACCTGTTTTTCCATGTAAATTATGGTAAAAGAAAGTATTTTTCTAATTTCAAATCATGTTCTATTTTTGTGTTTAGCACCTCAGGTGGTCAATAAGTTTAGACCCATTTATAAATTTCATTGGGATTATTGGGTCTCGGCAGAAAGGAACACTCAACACTATCATTTGACTTTCAGCAGACAAGTGGGTGTGTTTGAATGTGTACATTCCATTTTATTTTTTATATTTTTTTCTAATAATTTTTTATTACTTCATAAATAATACCATTCAAAATTTCCACTTCCTTCCTTTCTCCCACTTCCCTCATGCTCCTTCTCCTCCCTCCCCTTCCCCCCTCTCCCTCCAGTCCTATGAGAGGGCAGGGTACCCTGCCCTGTGGGAAGTCCAAGGCCCTCCCCACTTCATCCAGGCTTAGAAAGGTGTGCATCCAAATAGAATAGGATCCCAAAAAGCCAGTACATGCAGTAGAGACAAATCCCAGTGCCATTATCATTGGCTTCTCAGTCTGTCTCAATTGTCAGGCACATTCAGATGGTCCAGTTTGATCCCATGCTTGTTCAGTCCCAGTCCAGCTGGATTTGGTGAGCTCCCATTAGCTTAGGCACACTGTCTCAGTGGGTGGACCAACCCCTCATGGTCCTGACTTCCTTGCTCATATTCTCCCTCCTTCTGCTCTTCGATGGATCTTGGAAGCTCAGTCCAGTGCTCCGATGTGGGTCTTTGTCTCTATCTCCATCTGTCGACGGACAAAGGTTCTATGGTGATATTCAAAATAGTCATCAGTCTATGGACATCTTGAATTTTGCATGCAAATGGATGGAAATAGAAAACACTATCTGAGTGAGATAACCCAGACCCAAAAATATGAATATTGTGTGTACTCACTTATTAGTGGATTCTAGCCATAAGCAAAGGACTTTGAGCCTATAGTTCATGATCCTAGAGAAGCTAAGTAATAAGGTGAACCCAAAGAAAAAAATATATAGATCCTCCTGAAAATTGGAAGCAGATAAGATCTCCAGGCAAAAGTTGGGAGCATGGGGTGTGGGTGGGGTGAGGGGAAGGGGAGAGGGGGAGAATAAAGGGAGAAGGGGAGGGTTGGGGAGAGCTTGGGGAAGAGGGATGGTTGAGATGGAGGAAGGACAGATACTGGAACAGGGAAGAAGATATCTTAATTAAGGGAGGCATTGTGGGGTTGGCAAGAAGCTTGACTCTAGAGGGGTTCCCAGGTGTCCACGGGGATGTCCCCAGCTAGGACCCTGGAGAGTGGAGGAGAGAGTGCCTGAACTGGCCTTGGACATTCCATTTTACCATCCTACAGAAAGGACCAATCTTAATAATTAGTTTTGTTTGGAACTTATGGTGTTTCTTCTTCTTTTAAACCCCCTTGTCTTTTGATTTTCTAAGGACTCAACACTCCTAGCCGAGATGACCCAGGAAACAAATTGTTTGAATGTGTACAATCCATTTAACCATCATAAAGAAAGAATCAATCTTAATAATTAGCTTTGTTTGGAACTTATGGGGTTTCTTCTTCTTTTTAAATCCCTTTGTTCTTTGATTTTCCACCATTCAACATTTCTAGTTGAAATGACCCAGGAAACAGACTACGGGCAAGTTTCACATTCAGATTTACTTCATAGACCTCTGGAACAGCACCTACAAGGGACTAACTTGCTGCCCTGAGAAAGCTGTAGGGAATAAGGAGAGTACATGGAAGTAGGGAGAATAAATGCCAGAAAATACCTAGTTGGTACATTGTCTTCTGTATTATATGATGACTCCTTTTAAATTCTTTTCATGTATGTATACATTGTAGCACACTTCTACAGAAGTAGATTTCCAAGGTTTTTAGAGGCTCTTGTATTAGTTTTTGCTCTCCATATTCCCTTCTTTCCTGGCCCTCCCATCCCCTTCTCTATTTATTGATCATATTCCTCTTTAACACTATATTCTCTTTCGCCTTCTTTGGAAGACTCTCTATTCCACTGTGGTCCCTTATTGGGTAATACATGTGGACTGAAACACACGTATGCAAAGCTTAAATGTTAACAGAAACATATAAGAAAAACCACAATATTTGTTTTTTGTTTTCATTTTTGATTTTCAGGTCTGGAATAGCTCATTTGGGTTGATTGTTTCTAGCTCCATCAATTTACACACAAAAAAAATCACAATTTATTTTTCTCAATTGAATATTGTTCCATTTGTGTAACTGTATGACATTTTTATTATCATTCAATGAATGGATATTTAGGCTACTTCCAAATTCTGAATATTATGAGTGGAGCAGCAATAAATATGGATAAAAAATATTCCTATAGTAAAATAGAGTCCTCTGGGTATATATGCCCAAGAGTTATATAGCTCCTTGAGGAAACTCCACACTGATTACAATAGTAACCATCAGTCTACATTTCTACCAAAAATAAATGTGTCTCCTTTTCTTCAAGTCTTTGTCATCATGTGTTGTCATTTATTTTATTGATCTTGGTTTTTTGACTAGGGTAAGAAAAAAAATCTCAGAATAGTTTTACTTTGCACTTCCCTGATAGCTAAGGATGATGACCATCTCTAAAATTATTTCCCAGTCCTGTCTTGCTGTAATGATGGATTATATCTTGTTGAATTATTGGCCAAAGGAGTCCCATAGACTGTCCCCATAACATTACAGCCTATTGATGAGGCTACTGGTTACTATCTATAGGCTGATAATAAGGCCCTTTTGCTGAAGAACTCATTGGATATGAAGAAATTGAGCCACTGCCCAACCAGAATGTTCATCCCTACTGTTCATGATGCTAGAAAGTATTCTAAATATTATGGAAGGAGACAAGTCATCATTAATACACTCAACTACAAACCCTGGTACTTACAAACATGACCTGCCTGCAAAGTGTTCTGATGCAATAATGACACAAATGCTATGGGAGGATCCAACCACGTTTTGATTAAATCTAAAGCTCACTCTATTGTAGTAGGAAGGCCGTTAGTTTGTTTCCAGGCTGCTCAACCCTGAAATAATCACACAGAAACTATATTATTTAAAACACTGCTTGGCCCATTAACTCTAGTTTCTTATTGGCTAATTCTTATATTTTAATTTAACCCATCTTCATTAATCTGTGTATCACCAAGAGGCTGTGGCTTACCAGACAAAGTTCTGGCATCTGTCTCCAGCAGAGGGACATGGCTTCTCTCTGACTCTGCCCTCTTTTATCCCAGCATTCAGTTTAGTTTTTCCCACCTAGCTCTGTTCCCCTATAGCTCTACTATAGACCCAAAGCAGTTCCTTTATTAACTAATGATAGCCACAGCATAAGGAAGGCAATCCCACATCACTCTATATGATGAATCTATGCCTAAAACTACTGAAGTAAACAATGACTTGAGATTAGATAATTTATAAGGCCTAAGGGAAAATATACTGCTATTATTCTGCTAAAGTAACGCAGCTATAAAGTGACTACTTTGACATATTGTTATATGCATAGATCAGTGAATCACTCAGCCTTCATTAGAGACGCTTCCCTCAGTGGATTAAAGACCCACAACTAAGCAGAGAACAGAAAATGAGAGACTTTGGAACTCTCATCCCTAAAAGGTATGTCTTTATTATACTTCTTCCTTCAAGGCAATGGAATCTATGTAGAAGAGATTGGTAGAAAGGTTATAAGAGACAGAGGTGGTGGATGACTTCAGGAAAATAAGATCCAGAGGTGGTAGACAGCTCCAAGTATCTTCCAGACAAAACAAGGCTGACACACATATGAAATCACAGAGCCTGTGAAAATGCTCATAAAACCCAAACATGTGCAAGCAAGACAAAACCCTAGCACTAAGAAAGAGAAAATAGACATCCTGCTCTAGCCAAAGACTTATTTGAAATTGATGCCATCTAAGAAAGGGAAAAATCCTTTTTCTCCAATGGAGTTTCACTAGATCTAGCAACCATTCTCCATATCAGGCCCCTGGCAGATTTCAGGCAGAGTTAGGTAACCCAAAACTGACTCAAAGGTTTTGTTGTTGTTATTGTTGTTGATGATGATGCTGTGGGGTGAGATAGGGTATTTTTGTTTCATTTGGTATTTATATCATTTTTGTTTGGAGAGAGAGAGAGAGAGAGAGACAGAGACAGAGACAGAGACAGAGAGAGGAGTTGGGGCAGATCAAGGAATATGATCAAATAAACTGTATAAAAATACTTTTAAAAGATAGCAAATATCCCTAGTATAGGCTGTAGAGGAACTACAATGGCCTTCAGATATTTCCTAACTTAGAGTTAGCCAGTTGTGCCAAGAGAGAAAGGCAAATTGTTGGTGGAACAGCACTTCTGAGAGGATGATTCATTATGAGGTCTTACTCCATAATCAGGTCTTACTCAATATCCTTTAGCAGCCAATATACCTGTTTACCTGAGAAAGTAAAGCAAAGCACAGGTTCTCTAAATATTATCTAGGAAATTCATGGGTTTATGTGGAAATTGCAAGTGAAACAACTTTTGAGCATTCTCAGTAATAAGGACTAACATCTGATTTACAGTGTTGACGTTTGAGTCGAACTGTGTCAATAGTTTGTGTGACTGTGCATTCACGTGTGTGTGTGGGGGGGGGTTACATATATGTTAATGCTGATACTTAGAGAGATCAGAAGGGGCTTTTAGTTCCAGTTGAACCATAGTTAAAGAGTCTGTGTCCTACCATGTGAGTTTGTTGATCCTGGAAATCAAACTTGGGTTCATGCAAGGAAAATTAGCCTTCTTAATTACTAAGCCATCTTTCCAGTCCCAGTTTAACTTCTTAGCAATAATATTTATTATATATCTCCCAGTATTTACATTCATTATTTTAATTATAGGGTGGCTTATCTTCATCCATGAGAAGACCCTCATATTTAGTCTTATAGTTAAGGAGGTCTGGCAACAAAATTTATTTGGTATTACTTGATTCAAAAATGCCTTTAATTTACTTCCTCTCCACTCTCAAATCACATCTTCACTGTGTCTGAAAACTTCGTCACTTCCTGTAGTTTTGTGAGGGCTTTCAGTTGTGTTTGACTTGAGCAGAATAATTCCAGTGCCTCTGGATCTGATGGGTTTTGGTCAGAAACTTAGGGTCTACTGAATTGTTATTGTTCTATAGGTTATTTTTTTACTCTTTTGGTTACATCTTTGTGTTCTGGTAGTAGGATTAACATGTGTCTATACAGACTCTCACAAGTATTTATTTTGTCTAATGTTTACTGATATTTTAGATTCAATAAGTTTATGATATTTTTGAATATTATTTCTCTAAATAAAATGTGACTCCAACCCTTTTATTTTTCTTTGAGAATCTCATGCTTCTAGGTATTAGTTTTGTTTTGTTTGGCTGTTGCAAAGGTCCCCAGTCTTCTTCAATTTTTATGAAGTTTCTTCCCTGTTCTTCGGCTGTGTAATTTCTATTGATCTATCCTCAAGTCGACTGACATTTTCATCTGTCATATAGTCTGTTATTGAACACACCCAGTGAATTCTGTAATTAAGGTAGAGCAGTTCTATTTTTAATTTTTCATAGGGTTGCTTTTTTATATTTTTATCTGCTGAAATGCTCTCACCTTTTTATTCATTTTAGTTCTTATACCAGATACAATAGAGTTCTTAACTTTGTTTTCAGATAGCTAAAATAACAGGGTCATTTGTTGGTTAGGATCTGTTTGTTGTTATATTTCCTTAAAACATTACATTTTCTGTGTTATTTACTTTGGGTTATATTCTTGTTCTTATAAAAATTGTTGTGTAGACTCTGGTTTGCTTTCTAATCTTTTTGGAAACATGGATTTTTATATAGTATGGATCACTTAGTTTGGTTTATGTGGACTTTAAGACGTGGCCTTTGATGGTTAAAGGTTTACATCTCATATCAGTCGTTTTAGCCTCTGCTGTGTAGGTCTGGAAATATTTTTTCGTACATATTTCACTGTAATCAAAGTAACTTGCTTTATTTATAGTACTTTAAACTTGTGAGTTTAACTTTTCTACATAATCAAGAGATTCCATTATTACCAATTTAAAATTGACATATCTCAGCTAAAGACAGGGAATATTCCGATTACCAGGAGTCCCAGCACTTGGACTCACTTGTCCAACTGAACTTCAAGCCAAACTACTAAACAAATAACTAAGAGACCAAAAAGTGAGGCCAAGCATTGGCATTTATGTTTTGAGAGAAAAGATGGAGTTATAAGTTGGTTTAATGCCTGAGGCTTTCTCCTGGGGTCTGAAGGTCTTATATCCCAAATGTCACTGAGAATGGGAACCAGGCCAGCTCTCATGCCTGATGTTTAGTTTAACAAAATATTGCTTTCTGTCTGTTGAAGGTAATATTCCCTAACTTCATGGTAGCAGCAATATTTCTTTCTGTAGGAAAACTGCATAAGGAAAAGCTTCCAGACATTTGTATAAGATTTCAATTCAACTCTATTCAGGGATAGTTTCTTATTGCTGTGAAGAGATACCATGACTTTTATAAGAAAAAAACATTTAACTAGGGTGGCTCACTTATAGTTTCATAGGTTCAGTCCATTATTATCATGATGGAGAGCATAGCAGCATGTGGACAGACATGGTACCAGAGCAGTTGCTAATAGTCCTACATTTTGTAGGCAAAAGGGAGTTGACTGAGACATTGGTTGATATCCTGAGCATAGGAAATCTCAAAGCCCACATCCACAGTGACACACTGCCTCCAACAAGACCATGCCCACTCCAACAGAGCCACACCTCCAAGTAATGACACTCCCTATGACATAAATACATTGAAACTAACACAGATAAGTAACACTAAGCTATAAACCAGCATTCTAGCCATTCAACTCGGGTTGTACTTAGCTGATGAGATATCTTGCTTATCTTATAACATATAACTTTCAATAACATCAATTAATATGCTTAAAATAGTGATAAAATAGACAATTCAACAGAAAAATGGAAAACTAAAGAATTAGAAATGGTAGGAAAAAATCATTATTGAGGTGACAGTGTTTCACATTTTGCACTGGGAGTTCCATTGGCAGGAAACTTACTCTAACAGTGTGGAAATGATTAGCTGGAAGGTTGGGTTATCAGGTCTGAAAGGATAACTGATTTTGTTCATTGGATTGATGATTGGAAGTAAAATATCCAGATGAAAATATGATGGTGAGGTGCTCCTCTGAAACTATTTAAATGGTATCTTAGAAACATTTGGAAACATGAATTTAGCAGAAGGGACAGATAAGAAGGTTATCATTGGTTAGGAAATAAATTAAATTTCAAGGCAGAAAATTAAGAATATTATAAAGGCTAAGGACTACAGACACAGAAAAATGCATAGAATTTTGTCATTAAAAATGCCTAAAAGCAGGGGGATTGAGATAGAGCTTGGCCATTAAGAGAACACTTGTTTTTCTTCAGTTCCCAGCACTCACATAGTGCTACACAACTATCTACAATTGGTCCAGGGGATTTCAATGTTCTCTTGTGACCTTTGCTAATCACACACATAATATATACAAACTATTCAGACACATACAAAATAAATTGCTGAGAGCAAAAAAAAAAATCAATGATGAATCTTTAAAGCATGCCAAGGTTTATGATGATGCTCCATCACCTTCAAACTCTCAGTGATGTGTGTCTGTGTGTTATAGTGTGGGTATATCAGTATGGGTTCAAACCTGAACACTTGTGTAAATGCCAGGGGAGAGCACTAAGTATCTTGCCCTATCACTCTTTCTATTATTCTGTCTGTCTATC
>JAQHUG010000079.1:7903076-7916052 GCA_028555095.1 Dicrostonyx torquatus
AAAAAAAGAAAAACATATAAAAGCCTGATACAATTATTTAAACAGCATTATTTTAATGGCAACTATATTTTTATAAATCAATGAGAAGGATTTCAACATACACTAATGTGGAGAAATCAAGACCAAAACAATTAACAGAAGAAACTCAGACAAAAAATAATAAACACCATGATAGACTATTATAACCGAAAAACAGATACAAATTTATCTGCCTTTTTCTATTTTATTTTTCAATTTCAGAAAGTGCATTGTGAGTGCAAAAAAAATGAGATGATGTTGTAGGATTGTGCTGGAATAAAGATGAAGAGAAAGCAGAGACAAGCAGCAAGGGAGGTATGCATAGTATCCTCTTCCACGATCAGAACAAGACAGCATCTTTACACTTATGTCCACTTTTTTTCGTCAGTATTTGTTTTCTATCTTCTCCTCAGATTAAAGTTACAAACCTTTCATCTTAGGGAATCTCTTTGCTCTTCTCTTCCCCATGCACTGGTATCATATTACCTTGTTATCTCACTGAGCATCTTATTTAGTCATAGGTTTCTCTAACTTTGCTTCTACAACTCTGCTGCATCTCTATTGTCTTCTACTTGCTAACTTTCTGTGAGCCAGAAGACTTTGGCAAAACTGTAGAACCCCTTTCTGCTTTTAAAAAGCTATGTAGACCATTATGAATACGCTATTGAATAGTGCAATCACATATTAAGTTGGAAATTAGGACATAAACATATACTAAAAGATGTAGCCATTTAACTAAATTACTAATTTCCTACTTAATTAACATCTACTAATTATTCTTAAAAAATGCCATGGTCTCAGATTTTTGCTGACATGTCATTATGTCTTGCTTTGCTGTCTAGTGACTCTAGTGTGAATGATTGCTGTTCAATGAATGAATGACCTGAGCAGCAAGATGGATTATTTTACTCTCTTATGATTTGCACCATGTTATTCTTTTGAAACTCCAGTACTTAAACACAGAACATACTGGATTTGAAAATCTCAAAGATTTTGCAGTTCATGGACATTCCAATGTACAATATTTTCTTTGGAAAACAGCTTCAGCCTTACCACTGTTTATGAATGCAAATACAGCAAGTAAATTTTGTATATTGGAAATAAATCTATTATTTACTTGATACTTATTGTATTACATTACTTCATGGACAATTTTTGTAAAGAATTTTATGATGATTTTAATTCCTTATTATTTACATCGACAGTGGATACTATTAATCTACTTTGCAGATAAGGAAACTAGGAAATTAAATAGGTAAAATAACTTGAAAGAGTCACACATGTGTGGTTACATTCTCTTCATGGTATTTCTAACTGACGATCAATGACTTCCCTAGAAATTTATCTATTCTGATCCCACCTGTTGATCCAGAAATGGGAAGCAATCAGGAATTCAGCAAGGTAGTTGAGAACTTCTGACTAGATGAATATCAAAAATATTTGATTATAAGACCAACATTGGAAAAATATTAATGTACTTAGCATCCTACTACCTAATAGAGTTGAAAGTGGGGGGAAATCATTTTAATGGTGTAACTTTATCACTACGTAAAACAGTAGGGACTCTTCCTCATGTCAACATTCTGTTTTCCTTTTCAATTTTTCTTATTTCTGACTTTTGCTACTGTTTGTTGTTTGCTTGGCTTTCCAGTTGCTTTATTCTACCTTAAAACTGGACACTGATGGAGAAACATTTTTGCATTCATGTTGTCTGTAGCTGACCACTTTTGAAGATTTTAAAAATCATGTGTTTAGTCTAGAATTTTTAAAAACACAAAATGTAAGATTTGTGTTTCTTCACAGTGAAACATGATGGCAGAAGATAAAACAAGAGAAGGTTATTTAAATGATACAATTGAAGTATTCCTGAGACATGCACAAGTCATCAGAGATCTTTGTCTTCTATGTCAGTACATAAACACTGGAAATTGGATCAAGGATCCTTGAGTAGTCCAGAGATTGAATTCTGCATTCAAAATGTCCCTGTGCTCAGGCAATTACATTAATGTAAAGGTAGTTTGTCTATGTGCAATGTATCTTTAGAGTTTAGTTCTAGTTGGGAAAATAATATTCTCTATTGTGAGCAAACTCTTTTTTTTTATTCTGTGTGTGTCATCCAGATTGCTTAAAGAAAATGGACAAAATACAATATTCTGAAACAGACATAAATACTGAGTGACCATATAATCCTTCCAAAAACATGTGTATACAAAGTGGTGCTATACCTATAAGTTGAACATGCCTAATTCATATGTGATTTAGTGTGAAGGAAGCAAGCTGTGGCTGGTATGAAAGATAAATATTAAGAAAGGCCTTAAAGTTTAGAAAGTTTTGAGAAAACTTTGTCAAGAATAAAGGAGATTTATATCAGCTCCCAGTTGTCAGCTTTTAGAAAAATGCAAATGCAAATTCTCAGGGCTTCTACTCCTTGTTTTAGAAGTACAAATAGTCATAGAATAAAAAGAAGTAAAGGCCTGGAGCAGGAGAGGACATTCCTGGTTTGTGAATGTATTCTCCACTGCTCTGGAGAAAATATTCTGGTAAATACACTATTATAGATACTAATAATCCCATATTTTTATGATTTATTTTTGAAATAGCATATCTTCTGTGAAAACGTACCACTGTAAAACAGTTACTGACATATTTCTTCAAATGGATACACTGTAAAGATTTTTGACTTGTTTGGTAACTGTTCTAACTTCTCAGCTCTAGTAAAATCTTAAAATATATGAACTATAGAAATTATAGAAAACATTTCTGATGATTAAATACCCACAGTCCCATGTGTTGCTACTCTGGGTGTCATTTTGGGAGGCTGTAAACACTATGAAGTGGGCCCTTGATATAGGGAAGTAGGCAACAGGGGTATTTGAAAGTTTTACCTGGTTCCCAATCCATTACTTGCTCTCTGCTTCTTGTCCATCATAAGATGAAAATTTTCTTCCATTACATACTTTTTTGTGAGGAGCCAAGGAACCACAGAACAAACACTCTGAGAGTGAGTAAAGTAGATCCTCCAAGATTTATGTTGTTGACTCTGGCATTTGATCTCAGCAGTGACAGAACTAATAATAACTGCTTGAAACTTGTTTACAGACCAAGTCAGGAGGTGTTTCATTCTCTATATAAAGAGAATTACAGACAAATCATATCACCCAATGATAAAAACAATCTTATGGGATAAAAACTATAACCTTAACAGAATTATGAGAATAAACAGTAGAAAATACGTAAAATATTGTGTGTAAAGTCATTAAAACTGTTTGGTCATATGTATCTTGAACTAGTCATCTACTATTATCAGATTGGTGCCTACTCCAGTTATCATCAGATAACCTTTATCCAATAATTGATGGGAACAAATGCAAAGACCCACAATCAAACATTCAGCAGAGCCCCTTCCATCCTGCTGAAGAGTGAGAGGAAGTATTGTAGGACCCAGAGGAGTCAAGGACATCACAAAAAGTTCCACAAAAAACAACTAACCTGAGCTTTTATGAGCTCACCATCTGAATCAACAACCAGGGAGCCTGCACAGGACCAAACATACCCCTCTCTATATATTGGACAGTTATGTAGCTTAATCTATTTGTGGGTCTCCTAGCAATGATAAGAGGGGCTGTTCCTAACACTTTAGGTATTTTGGAAACCTATTTTTTATACTGGGTCACCTTGCCTAATCTTAATGCAAGGGGAGGTGCTTAGTCTGGCTTCCCGACTACCCTGATCTTAAATAATCACACAGAAAACATATTATTTAAAATACTGCTTGGCCAATAGCTTAAGTGTATTTCTAGCTTTTATATCTCGAACTAATCCATGTCTATCAATCTGTTTATTGCCACATGGCTGTGGCTTATTGGCAAGGTTCCAGTGTGTCTCTGGTCGGAGGCTACGTGACTTCTCACTGACTCCGCCTTCTTTCCCCCAGCATTCAGTTTAGTCCCCCTTCCGACTTAGGTCTATTCTGACCTATCACATATCAAAGCAGCTTCTTTATCCACTAATCAATAAAAGCAACACATATTCAGAAGGACTTCCCACATGACATAGGTAGACAATATCTCATAGGATCTTTCCCCAAAAGAAAGGACTATAGGCAATTAGTATCTGTTAAAGGAGGGATAATCAATATTTCTCAGGGATGAGACTAAATGACCTAATCAGGCTTATTTACATATTAGCACTTGTGTGTACATATGTATGCGTGTGTCTGCTTATAACAATAACAATTAGGGGAAGTCATAAATTTCAGGATTAGAGAAGATACTTGAGGAACTGAAAGAGAAATGGGGAGGATGGAAATGATATAAATGCAGTACTCATGTATATGCTTTGTGGCATCTCCTTGTTCTCTTTGTAAACACAGTCTCGCCTGCATTCTTGTGGAATGCAGTACAATAGTTAACACATAAGAATTAAGTTAGTTGACTGAGATGGAGGGGGGAGGGCCTTGGGCTTCCCATAGGACAGGGTATCCTGCACCATCATAAGGAAGCAGGGGGAGGGCAGTGGGGTAGTGGGGGAGCGGGAGGGCCGGGAACAAGGGGAGTAAATGTAAATTTTTCTTTTAACAATAAAAAAAAAAGAGAGAAGACTTCCTCTTACTAGCTAATGTGCTTGTACCAAATGATGTGACTTATCTGAGCCTCAGTTTCTTCATCTTGAGGGTCAATAAAATGGAAAATTCGGTTAAAGCATTTAGCATAGTTGCTGGCATATAGACTGTTCACTGATTGCTGGTGTTGTCTACCACCTTTTGTGAGATAAACAAAACTACCCTACCATTTAGATTGTTTCAGTAGTATTGCTATTGTATTTGATGAGGTGGATGACTTTGGTTTCTGCTCACCAAATACTCATCTTTTCCCTTTTCTGCTAATTTTATGTGACTTCTATGTGGTTAAGATTGAGACTGCCCTCCATTCTAGTTCAAAGCTTAGGTATGTACCATCTTTGTCAAAGGATTCATTCAATTAGGGGCCCAAAACCCACTGTCTGCCAGTGTAATTTATTCTCAGAATAATTTTTAGAAGGAGAAACTGACAGGTATCTTAGCCTCAAACTACATTTGTCCTTGAACTTTTAATTTGTGGGAATTAATAAGCTTTTTTGGGTTGTTGTATGCTTTATATATTTTGAGGTGAGTATCTGTAAATTCTTGTTGGATGAGTGGTGACAAATGGAACTGAAATTTGATTTTTTTTTCTTGCAGGATAGATTTTATCCACTAACAAATGTTCCCAGAGCATTAATTCACTCTCATAAGATAGTTCTGCCTTCCTGCCTATGCTTCCTCCTTTTCTTCTATCCTTCCTTTATTAACCTTAGGAATCAAGATTATTATTAATCATATGATAAGACCTAAACCTGTTATGATGATCAGATTCTTGTGTCAGCTTGAGTTGATGGGGAATTTTATAAAGCTCTCTTTGAGGATATACAATAAAGAGGGTAAAATCAGAAAAATTTTAATCTATCCCCTTTTCCCATAGAAAAGCACTTTGTTTTAAGGGACCTAATGACCTTATCAGAGTCACACAAAACCAATACAAGAAAGTACTGAAAAATCAACTTTCTTACATATGCAGAAGTCGCCTTTTTTTAGTTCATATCCATTTAGATGGCTATTTTTCCCATAGTCTTTTATTTAGATGGCTATTTTGTTGCACAACATAAATACAATACCAATGAGTAAGATTTCTCAGATCAAAGCATGAAATAGCTTTAGAAGCATCTGTTTTGTACAAAGAATCCAATTACATCCATAGAGATAATGGTGCCTTTTTAAATATAGGTAACTTGTTAACATAGCTGGAGAAATATCTTAGCCATATTTGCCAGTAACAGACTGTATGAGGTGCACCCTGGCTGCTGTTGCTATGTCTATGAAAAGTCTTCATTTGTTTCTTAATTCTTCTTAAAATTAAATGTGAGGTGGTGGCCTTCGAGTGACTACAGTGACCTGAGGAGGTTACTTAACTGATGGCTCAGTTTTTTCTTTTTGAAGTCAGTGTTTTAGCTTCCATTTTTCAGAACTTTTGATAACATATGGTAGAGGTAGGAGGTGATTGTCAACATTGCATCCAAAATGCCTGATAAGCCCTCATTATAGGTTGTTGTTTATTGTTATAACAGATTTTTTACAATGCTATTGTTGGGTTCAAAATTAAACTTTAACATGGTCTACCTTTTTAGGAATGGCTTTATCCCAGAGTAGTATAGTAATGCTTTGTTTACACAGTATGGAATTTTTTGGGCTTTCTCAGGAATTTTGTCATGCCAACAAACTGCAATCAGGGTGGAGGATGAGAGGATGCATCTCAAATGGATAAGAACATTAAGTTGTTCTTTCTGTATGATAATAGTAAGGTTAAAAACATATAGGCTAGCATAATGCTGAAAAATAGAAGGACAATTTTAAGAAATCTGTGAGTTCATAAATTATTATTTTAAAAGCAACCTAACAAATAATACTTCACACATTATAGTGTTCTGCTGGTAGCCCTAAAAGAAAGAAAAGTAAGCATTGTGTGTCACATCCTGAATTCTATTGATGTGATATATAGCAATCCTATTCACAACAGCAAGACGTTAAAGAGAGATAATGCAGAGAATGAATGGGGGACAGCCTGGCAGCAAGGGCACTCTTGAAAATAGTATTTGGAAAGCATTGCAAACCTTTCCCTTTTTTTCCCATTCCAATACAAAGCATTTGATATGAAGCAGGTGCTGTATCTTTCACAGTTTCAGTAGGAACTTCAGTTCTCATAAAGCTGATGTCCAAATTGGTATTTTACTCAGCAATATTGGCATTTCTTCAGCCATTATTCTCAGTATGGCCATTTAACAATGTTTTTCACCCGACTTAAAGCAGTGAATTGTCAATAGGATTCCATTAAATGGTCAGTTACCTTCCACAACTATGATTCTGAAGTATGTTCATGGATACTGGGTGCCTTAGAAAAATTTTAGAATACAGGGTGGATCTATGGCATGATATTGTTCTTTCTGGACCTCAGGATGTCTTTATGATAGGGTCCTGAAGCCACACTTAGAGCAGCACTGGCAATAGGCGTTATGTGGAAATGGATATTTTGTATTTAATGCATCTGGATGTAGTTAGTAGCCACAGGTGTCTGTACAGCTCTTATAATGTGGTTAGTGTGATAAGAAATTAAATTTTACAATGTATTAAAATTTAAATATTAATGTAATAGTAATGTATTTAAATTTAAATAGTCACATGTAATTTTTTCCTATCACATTGCCCTACTAGTATGCCCTCCCCTTTAAAGCTCATCCAGGTTTTCATTGTGTTTGTGTGGAGGCAGGATGAGTATGAAAGTTTTCTACTATCTCTTTGGTATCTTACATTCAACTGGTCCTCACGTTGTTGTTCTCTCTGCCCTCAGTTCTTTGACCTCATCATGTAGGTCCCTTCAGTCATAGGATTCATGATTCTACTTTCCTTCTTTATTCAAAGAACCCCACTTCACTTCCCTTCTTTAATGAGTTTTCTGAAGATGGAAGTTTCTGTCCCACCGGTCTCACAGCCATTCAGTCCCAAGAAACACACGAGAGGAATAAACTGTGTACATACACTAACTTTTCATTATACATTCATCAGTTGGTGGCAATCTAGACTGTTTTGACTTCCTGGCTATTGTAAGTAAAACAGCAGTGAACACTGATGAGCGGGTGTCTCTGGAGTAAGAATATGGATGAGACTTTGGAATGTATATCCAGCAGGGCTTAGCTAGCTCATATGGTTGGATTTTGGTCTTTTGAAGAACCTCCAGAAGAATGTAGAATCACGTAAGTCTACCATACTCCACTGGAAGACAACATATTCAAGAATATTTTAGGCAACAAAATTTGATTTTGTGAGGTTAAAAATAACACACACAGTGTGGATAAGGAAGAGGAAATGGCCCTGAGAAAATCTTGGATGTAATGGGGGTGAATATGATTGAAATACTTGGTCATAACTTAAAAGTCTTAAAAAATTAATAAAAAATGATGAATATTATAAAATATTTGTGGCTAACAGTTAATAGATACATGTGTCTATACATAATTAAAATTAAAACTCTACAGGCTAATAACATAAACAGTTATATTAAAAACTAACAAAATACTGAAAATTAATGACCTAAGTATTCTATTCAAGTTATTAGAGAAACTGGTGGTGTGATACAAGAATATGGCAAGTAGATGATACAATAAAATTTTAAATTAACAAAGAAAATGTATGATTATAAATCTAAAGCTAGTTCTTCATTATTAATTTCAATCAAACACAAATGATCAGAGTTATACGAAAAAGAGGGAAAATTCAGAAAGAGAAAAGTACCCTAAATGTAGTGTTATATTAAAAGAAAACAGTTAACTATATTTTCCAATCAGTGTTAAATACAAAGAGAAACTATCTAAGAAATGGAACTCACAAAAATCAATCCAATAAGATGTAGTAGTCCAAAATAAATACATAAAAAGCTTATTGAGCTGACATTTTATTATAATTTAAGAAATTATATTTAATCATTTTTGGAACATAAGATACAACATCCTTTTTAGTAAAAAAAAAAAAGATTAAATGTATCAATATGGAACCAGTAAGATGGTTGAGATGATGAGGTTCTTGCCACAAGGCCTGACAACTTGAGTTCAATCCCCCCTACAAGCACTTCATGACATTTACATATATACGCTGCACACACGTACACAAGCACACACATACACAAGCACACACATTGCACACACACATGCACTGCACACACACAGTAAATAGAATGAATAAGCAACAAATAAATGTGAACATTTAAAAACTAGCATTACGGGAAGGGGCCTCAGCTATGCTCTAAGACTTATAGATCATCAAGTTGTTTAAATGATGGGAAATCAGACAATGAAAGAGAAAGAATAACCAAAAAGAATCATCAACATGACCCATAATTAGCCAAAGTCATGATTTTATGTTTAGAGATGAAATATAAGGTCTCAATGAGGTGACTGCTGGACTAAAGAAAAAGATAATCAATCTATTCGATGTGTAACAGATTCAGATATCACTACCTCAGCAGAGAACACAGATGTTAATGTTCATCTTTAACAGAAGCTATGCATAAGTAGGCACTGTTAGTTGACAGATGGTCTTGCATGAAGAGTAAGAAATTGTGAAAATAGTACTTTAAATGTGTAAGAAAATGTAAAGAATGTAAAATAAATGAAAGTTTTGTCTCACTTTCTCAAATGCTCCAGGACTCTGCATTTTTAATATGCTGTTGATGGTGACAATCTGGGCTGGGGAAGCTTTTTATTAGGAAGCCATTTTCTAGGTATCCTTCAAGAGCTGGGAAGCTTTTAGGCTGTGTGTGAACTAGGGGAACAGTGGTTTTGAACACTAAAGGAGATGCCTACTGTCCACTCCCATCTGATGTATTTGAGCAGAACTGGAGCAGAGCTAACCCACGGTAGAAAAGACTTGCTTTAGTAATTCACCTCTGAGCCCTTTCATAATGCAAAAAGACAGCAACTCCTAGTTGTATGTATTATGAACATTCAGTTTCTATGGGATAAGAATATGGGATAGAAAGGGAATGGCGTATTCTGGTGAATTCAAAACTCCGATATCATTGTTTAAAAATTGCCACTATTAATAGTAGTCTGTTGAGTTGTGTTGTAATTTTGAAATGGGGGAAAGTAGCATGCCTTAGTTAAAGAAGTCACACTGTCCAGAAGGCATCCAGAATGAAAATCATTAGAACAGAGGAGGAAGCCTCCCTAATGATGATGATGATGGTGATGGTGGTGGTGAAGATGATGATGATGATGATGATGAAAGGAATATGGGGAATAGGCACACTGAGACATCTGGCTAAAAGACGGTACCTCTCAATTCTCATGCCAGATGCAGGATAGAGAAGTGAAAGTCTCAGTATATTATGTGCTTGCCTGTATTTTTTTTTAACTCAAAAGTGAAGTCTCAAAGGAAATGAATTTTTTTTTTCCCAGAGATCCAGGAATTTGAGTTGCTTGAAGAGCTCCCTATCTTAGTTCATTCTGCCCATTCAATTTTTGGGTGTTAACAATGGGGGCCACAGGGCCTCGATTCAGCATTATGTTTTCATTCCTTATAAACATAGCAGAGTAGGAAAGCTGCTTAAGTGCTTAAACATTGCACTTCTCTTATTTTTCAAAGGTAGATGACAATAATATCCATTTCAAGGGAGTTATGCTGAACAGCAAATAAAAACATGAAAAAGCTGGATATAATCACAGTATTATAGATACTATATTAATAAAACTCATTTTGTGGGGTTGGTTTTAATTCTTTGATGAGAAAATCTGTAATTTTATAGAGGTGAAAGCCATGTGCAATAAATATAAGTATCACTAAATAGTGATTATAATACTAACAATCAGTAATTAATAAAGCATTCTAAGCCAACAGATGGATTGCCTAAAGGTAAATTTAGTATTTTAGAAGCCATGGTATGAGAATGAGACTGTTAATATAGAAGAGAATTTTTCAATGTAAATATATTTACTTTTCTCAACAAGTCCATGAGAAAAGTATTGTTCTTCAACACACAGAGGCATTCTTAAGGCCATGTAAATATATGAAAGTCCAATTTCAGGGACCATAACACAGCCAATTTTCAGGTCTCAGAGAATCTCAGAAGGTGTTATCTGTAGTGTATGGTAGAATGAGCATCAAAAAGTGGGAACAAACACTCCAGAGGTGTTAAGGTGGGACCAGTCTCACAGGCTGTGGAAGAACAAGGGGTGTGCTAAGACCAACATGAAATTCAGAAGGAGACACTTGTGGCAGTGTGACGATGGGAAGATGAAATGCACGGAGGCAGTTTCCTGTGGAATGAATGTCTGTATTCCCACACATTCAGTTTGAAATTCTAAGCCCCAAGGTGATGGCAAATTAGAGTGTGGGACCTCAGAGAACTAATTGCACCACGAACCATATTTGTTTCTTCTTAAAGGAGATTACTGTTGTTGGCTATTCTTTGTCCTTTTTGAGGGACCTGTCACTCAGCTCTCAAATAAATCACATGGAGGCTTACTCTTTCCTATGGATGCCCAACCTCAGTTTGGCTTGTGTCTAACCAGCTTTTCTTAAATTATCTCATTTTCCTTTACCTCTGGGTCTTTCTCTATTACTGTGTATCTTTTCTTTACTTCTTGTTTAAGTGGAAGCCTCACCCCAGTCCGTGGCATCCACATACCCAAAGATTCTGGAATGTTTGAGTTAAAGCCGTAGCCCAGCCCCTGGCATAGTCAAAGGGTCTGAAATGTTTGGGTTAAAGCTTTACCTCAACCGCTGGCACCCATATATCCAAAGAGTCTAGAATGTTTGGGTGGAAGATCCATCCAAAGCTACCTCCTCTGGGAGTTGCATCAGTCCAGACTCCATCCCCCGAGAAAGCCCGCCAAACAATGACCCATCCCCAGAGATGCTCAAGATCACAACCACAGGGTATTTATACTGGCCGCCAGACAACAAACACATGGTTTTCTGGTCTTCCTTCCCCAGCTCTTTTCTGGGAGGCTAGAAAGCCATCCAAAAGGGTTCATTTAGCCTGGGTTTTTTCTAATTCGGTTTGATTTGGTCTGATTCCTATTATTGCATCAATGGAGAGGCTTTTTGGGGTGGAGAAACTTTTCACTTCTTACTCCTGTGTCTGGCTGAGTGACTGGTGCGCAGTGTCCCCTCTCCTCCTTTTCTCTTTCTTTGATCTTCCTTCTCAGATTTTTCCTATGTACTCTCTCTGCCTGCCAGCCCTGCCTGTCCTTTCTACTGCCTTGCTGTTTATTAGCTGTCAGGTCTTTATTAGACTGATCGGGTGTTTTAGACAGTCATAGTAACACAACGTCACAGTGTTAAACAAACGGAACATAAAAGAAGGCAACAGATCTTCCGCCATTAAACAAATATTCCACAGCATAAACAAGTGTAACACATCTGCATCACCCTAGAGTGCTTGCTTCCTCTTTGCTCTCTGTCTTGTAAGAATGAAAGGAGGCAGTCATCTGCTAGTCAGGCCAAAACTCACCAGAGTCTTTCCATGTTTTTAGCATTTTTGGGCTTTAGACTTTAAAGTATACCAACAAGACTCTGTTTCAGCCACTGTATAGGAACACTCTATATGGCAATTTGTTTGAGCAACTTAAATCAAGACACCATTGTTAGAATTTGTCACTTAGGTAGAATATTATGAAAGCTCATTGAGAGATTTTTTTTTAAAAAAATGATCTTACTGGAAAATACGATGAGAAGAAAGACCACACAAAAGTTTTAATAATACTATTCTAGAGAATAAATTCTACAGTTGAATACAGTTATACAACAGAAGCAAATGCCTGTGTTTGGATCATGGCTTGTTTTCCTCTTTGTTACATTCAGTACTTTTCAAGTACATAAAATAAGTATTATATTTATAGTTAGAAAATAAATAGAGTATCATTTATAAAATGAGCCATAAAGAAGTAGTTAAAATATTAACATTAAATATTAATGTATTAAACATTTAGCCATTTGGTGGTATGTGTACGTTTTCTGTTTCCTGAAGCAGAGTATTTCAGTGTGGCTCAGGCTAGTCTAGAACTCATGGTATTACTGCAATCAGACTTTCAAGTGCTGGGATGGGATCACAGTGATTTTACTACTAGTTCTGCTTTAGGATATTTGTGTGTCTGTGTGCGCGTGTGTGCGCACATCTATGTGTGTGTGTGTGTATGCATATGTCTCTGTGTGTGTCTCTGTGTGTGGTCTGTCTGTCTGTCTAATGATCACTAAGGAAACACTTCTGAGTTAAATAGTTTAACAAACTATGATTATCAAACGTGGGACTGTGGATTTGACTTCAAATGATGTCAGAGCAGATTTGTTTTTTTTTCCACTTTATTGTCAAAAGTTGTTTTATGTCCATTTTTT
>JAQHUG010000079.1:7924295-7934676 GCA_028555095.1 Dicrostonyx torquatus
AAAAATAACAAGCTCTCTTCACTTCAGAGCCATCATTTGACCATGGAGAATCTTGTTTTCAGCACATTGATAGTCAATTTTTGTTGCCTAACAGTCTGGACTTTATTATTAATATTTTCGGTTTTGTCTAGCAGGTTGACCATATTCATGAATCCTATTAGTTAATTAGCATTACAGGTAAGCTTCTGTGCTTTAAAATGGGCATGAAAGCCCGACAGTGGCAAAAATATGAATAACCTGTAAAGTGTGTAAAGTGATAATACTGGAGTATTATCAGTTTGATCTACTTCCTCCTGGGCAAAGAAATTTGCATGCCTAAACTTGACATGACTAGGAAGAAGAAATTTCCTTTTCCAACATTGGTGGCACATGATGTAAATCCATGGGACAAACAGACATCAATTTGAACCTTTTTAAAATTTTTTATTTTACCATTCAAAAATGGACACTTCTTCACCTTCTCCCATTCCCCTCCCACTCCCCCACTATACCTCCTCCCTCCCTCTCCATCCTTAAGAGAAGGCAAAGTACCCTGTCCTGTGGGAAGTCCAAGCCCCCCCCCCCCCGCAACTCCATCCCAGCCTAGGAAGGTGTGCATTCAAGTAAAATAGGGTCCCAAAAAGCCAATACATGTAGAAGAGACAGGTCCAGTGCCATTATCGATGGCTTTTCAGTCTGTTCCCATTGGCACCACATTTGGAGAGTCCGGTTTGATCACATGCTCATTCAGTTCCCTGTCCAGCTGGATTTGATGAGCTCCCATTAGATCAGGCACACTGTCTCAGTGGGTGGGCCAACCCCTCGCGGTCCTGAATTCCTTGCTCATCTTCTCCCTCCTTCTGCTCTTTGACTGGACCTTGGGAGCTCAATCTATTACTCTGATGTGAGTGTGGGTCTCTGTCTCTATCTCCATCCATCGTACAAAATTCCTATGGTGATATTAAAAATATTCATCAATGTGATTATGGGACAAGGCCAGTTCAGGCACCCTCTCCTCTGCTGCCCAAAGACCTAGCTGGGGACATCCCCGTGGACACCTGGTATCCCCTCTAGATCCAAGTCTCTTGCCAACCCTAAACTGGTTCCCTTAATGTTGATATCTTCTTCCCAACTCCAACATCTGCCCTTCCTCATTCTCCACCCAGTGTGGAATATATACACAATAGAATACTACTCAGTGGTAAAAAAACAATGACATCTTGAATTTTGCATGCAAATGGGTGGAAATAGAAAATACTATCCTTAGTGAGATAACCCAGACCCAAAAAGATGAATATGGTATGTATTCATTCATTAGTGGACTCTAGCCATAAAGAAAGGACATTAAGCCTATAGCTCACAAGCCTAGAGAAGCGAAATAGCAAGGTGAACCCAAAGAAAAACATATATAAATCCTCCTGGAAATTGGAAGCAAACAAGATAGCTGGGCAAAAGTTGGGAGCATGGGGGTGGGGTTGAGGGGGTTGGGGGTGGAAAAAGGGGAGAGGGGGAAGGAGAAGGGAGAAGGGAAGGACTGGGGAGAGCAATTTGTACTTTTAACTAAGAACAAGTGTGAATGAAGAAAGTAGAGGTGCACCAAAGTCGGTTTCTAGTGCATCTGTAAAGCACAGTTAGGTATCAGAAGACCTTGTTTTACTCCACATTATAATAGAAATAGAGTTTATTGTCATGCCTAGTAGAGTTTCTTGTTAACATATAAAAGAAAGCAAAGCACATTCATCTAGCACAGAATAAATTATATACTAACATCTGTACAGTCATGTTTGGTGCACGTAGGGGATTGGTTCTAGATCCTCTTCACGTGCTCAAATCTGGAGATGGACAGATGTCTGGTAAACAGTAAAACAGATGATGCACATGCTTTGTATTTTTAAACCCATCTCTGGACAACTTAATACCTAATTCAATGTAAATCCTGTGAAATTAATTGTTATACACTGTTTGCCAAGTAGTCACAAGTTATAAAATTCTGTACCTAGAAATTATAGGGGAAATGTTTTGTTCAGATCTTTGTCATCTGTGTTTAGCTGAACCAATGGAGGCAGAATATGCAGATACTGATGATAGGTTGTAATATTAATTTAAGTATAAAAATTCATCAGTGAAATAACATATTAATTCACAGTTGAAATTATTATAATTCCTTTTAGTTCTGTAGTGTTGACTATCATATTTGACTAAAACTTTGTGACCATTCTAGAGGAGTGTAAATATAAATTATTGGTTTACTATCCTTGAATTAATTTTCAAGAAAGCATTTTCTAAAACTCACAAAGAAAATTTAGGTTAAATCACCATTAATTTTGAGTGTCTTGGGACTTTATTGGGAGGGATGTCATAGCTTCAATATGAGCTAAGTCTACTTTTATGTAGTGCTTTGTAAATCATTACAGTAGATCATAGCAAATTATCCACTTTTGTTCTGCCTAATGGGTAATGTGTTTGAGATGAGCAATTAGACATTAGTTATACACAGCTGTAGCTTGTTCAATAACTACCGTATTCAATCACATTTCTCTCTCTTTCTAGATAAGTTGGCCACTTGCCTTGTGCAGGTATTTATAGTAATATTTTTATGTCATTCCTATTTGCTAGTTCAAAGGGCATTTGTATAAAGTTATGCACACACAATTTCATCTTGAACAGAAATTTCAGTTTTACAAAGATGTTTTATTTTATGTATATGGGTGTTTTGCCTTAAGAACATCTGTGCACTGCACACATGCAATGCCTAGAAGAGTCAAAAGAGGGCAGCAGGTCCCATGCAGCAGCAATTATGGATGGTTGTGAACTGTTAAGTGTTGCTGAGAACTGAATCTGACGCATCTGCAGGAGCAGTAAATCCTCTTAATCAATGAGATATTTCTGCAGCCCCTGATTTTTATTGTACACTAAATAATATTAAATAAACTATACTTACTAATATCCATGGACAATTTCATTGGTGCTTGTGTGTCTGCAGGCATGTATGTGCCCTTGCATGGTAATGGTGATGTGTAAAAGTGTGGAGGTCCAAGCTTGGTGTCAGGTGTCTTTCTCACTTGCTTCCCACCTTATTCTTTGAGACTCAGTCACTGAAATTGAAGCTTATAAGCTGACTGGATTACTTGGCCATCCATCCTTCGGCTTCCAACACTGCCATGCTGGGATTACAGGCTAGTGTTGCCACATCTGGCTTCTGGAAGTAAATGCTGAGAGTTTGAACTCAGGTCTCCATGCTTCAAAGACAAGGACTTTACTGACTAAGCTATACCCAAATAATATGTGATCTTTATTTTTTTATTATGCCACAAATGAGTATATTCTTTGAAGGGTGTACTTTGAAAATAAAATAATTTATGCATGCTGTTTCATGACTCTAAGCAATATTTGCCCACATGTAACTACTGTATTTGGTATATTGGCAACAGTGTCATTGGCTGGAGTGACAGTGGTGTTCCTTTGAAACAGGAATTATCAAACATCGCTGAAATTCTGGCCCTGGAATTTGTTTGAGGTAGAGCGCTGGCCTGTGTGTTTGTCATGTTGAGTGCCTCTCTAATTGGCCTCTCCTGTATTCATTACAAACCACCTGCACTTCTTCCTCTCTAGAGTGTAACAGTTACAAATATCCTTAATTTTCAGAGGTTCCTTAAGATGTGAGATCATGTGTACCAAGTTGAAATGTTATAAATCTATAATTAACAGGACATATAGTGGCCGATCCTCCAGAAACATCCTGCCAATATTTAGATTTCTTGGCTTAAAATATTACAAAGGAATGATGAAAATGGGGATATTATATTTCACATAAAACATACCAAAGACTGTTGACAAGGTGGAAGATAGCTCAGTGAATATAAACTACAAGCTGCAAGCAAGTCTGATGACTCTAGTTCAATTCTCAGAACCCCTGATGGAATGAAAGAACTGAGTTTGCAAGTTGTCCTCTGACCTCCTTTCTCTCTCTCTCTCTCTCTCTCTCTCTCTCTCTCTCTCTCTCTCTCACACACACACACACACACACACACACACACACACACACATTAGGAAAAACATATCTTGTCATGGAGATATTTCAAGGAAGTTTATTAGCAAGGAAGTTTATTAACAATAGGAAGGCTCTTAGTCACTTGCTTTGTTGACAACCTCCTTTCCTCTCAGTATTTATGTCATTACTATAATTCATGTAGTTGCTACTAATTTAATAGAATGAATGTATTCATTCTATCTGGTCTGCTAGATACTGCAAAACAGAGGCTATTGTTAATTATCCTATTGTGTTTATGAAAACTACTCTAAATAAGCACTTTTACAAATCAGAAAAGCTCAGGGAATAAGAGTAATTGGCTTCTGGGGAAAGAATGATTTAGGATTTATTGAGGACAGTTATGAAATTACTGTAGGCTTCTAATGTACCAGGTGGCCAGGATAACAGATTAAGTTCCAAGATACCTACAAGCATATTGTTCATTCCATGTCTATATTCTGGAATCCAAATGATTTCATAAAGTTTTAATCTGGGAACTCCAGCCTAAGTTCTATAGAATCATATGACACAATAGGAAAGTGGACTTCAATAAAAAGAATTTACTATTTGAGCATTAACTCCTACCCCGTGGCTGCACAACTTTGACTGACTTTCTCTAGTACTCTAAACCTGTTTCCTTGTCTCTTGGTAAAAATAATGTGTTTTATTCATGTTGCCTATGAGCAGAGGTAATAAAGGTCCCTATACTTAATCTTTATGCTTCTTTTAATCTCATTTTTAAAATATTTAATATCAGCTATGAAGTATTCTGTCCCAATGTCACTGAAACCTTGCTTACACTATGTTTGGGGTACAACTGGTGTAGGACAATTCTATATTTCATTAATTATGTTTTAAATAAACTCTGATTGGCCAGTAGCCAGGCAGGAAGTATAGGCGGGACAACCAGACAGGAAGTAGAGGTGGAGCAATGACAACAGGAGTATTCTGGAAAGAAGAAAGTTCTTTCTGCAGTCCTGTCCAGACATCAAAGTGGGATATGACCAGCCCTGTTGAAAAAGGTTCTGAACCATGTGGCTAACATAGATGAGAATAATGGGTTAATATATGTTACAAGAGCTATTAAGAAGCCTGAGCTAATGGGCCAATCAGATTATCATTAATATAGTCCTCTGTGTGATTTTCTTTGGGACATACTGGCTGTGGGAACTGGGCAGGACAGAAAACCCAACAAGCAGTCCCTAATGTTACATACAACTGCTAGTAGTGGTTTAGTGCTGGGAACAAATAGCGCATGCTCCTGTGCTATATTTGTGTGTAGATGTATATGCAGTATATGCGCATGTTTGTGGAAGATATAACTTAACCTAGTACATTGAAGGCTCCTTAGGAGACTTGTGGTTTTGTTTGTTTGTGTTTGTTTTGAGACAGAGCCGCTCACTGACTTGAATCTCACCCAATATCCTACATTGGTTAGCTAGAACGTTACATGGATTTTAGCTCATGAGCAAGGTTTTACTTTTTAATTTGCATTCTGATGATTAAACTCAGGTTCTCTGACTACAAGGCAAACACTTTATAGTTGGAGCTGTCTTCCCAACCTGACTGTGTGCTTTCTAAATTATCCATTCCTTTGCTTGAAACAAATCATTAACAAATGTTTTTGGCCAAGAGCTAGATGCTTGTTACTTCCTGTGTTGTATTAGAGTCTTTCATCATCAGGTTCATTGCCACAAGAAAGATAACCTTGGTCCTGATTATTGGAGAATGAATATATACTTATAATGAAGATGAGTAAGAGAGGGCAGATCTTCTAGGGCAATGCAAGCCCAAAAGTCATGACTGCCTAGTGTACTGGTCAGATTATGAGACAATATGTATCTTGTAACTTATTCTGTAGGTCTCATCTCTGTGCTTATGTAAGAGCCATAATCACATAATTGGTAATGTATGTAATAGTCTATATTTTCCAAAGAAACAGAACAGTGGGAAAGGGATTCATTCTTATATGCATGCACACATGTACATGCTTGTAAATATTTCTTATACATGGATGTGAGATTAAGAAATCTTAGTTGTACATTGGTGAGGGACATGTATCCAAATGCAATACATCACTTTCAATCTAAGGGTCAGGAAAGTCGGTGGTATAATTCAGTTTGAGCTGAAAAGTTAAGAACTAGGGCCTCTTGAATCTGGATGCCTATCCCAGATGAAGATAACTCACAGAAACATCTAAAATAATGTCTACATGCTAACAACTCATGTTGGCAAATGAAACTACCCAACAACTTGTGATTTTTCTTGTGCGTTGTTTGAATTTTATCATGGAAGCTTTGAGTTAGACTAATTTTTACTTACTAATTATTTTTAATAATTCTCTCATATAATAATCCCAACTTCAGCTTCTCCTCCTTCCATGCCTTTCAGCTCCCCCTCAACCTTCCCTTTGTCACAGATCCATTCCTCCTCTGTTTCCCTACAGAAAAGAGCAGGACTTTCTGGGATAGCCATCAAGCATGGCATAGCAAGACAGAACAAGACTAGGCACAAATTCTTATATCAAGAGTAGATGAGGCAACCCTGTAGGAAGAAAAGGATCTAAAGAGCAGGCAAGAGTCAGAGACACTTCATGCCCACTTTAAGAGTAGTACCACAGGAACACCAAGCTACATAACACAGCATATGGGCAGATGATCTAGCCCAGACCCATGCAGGTGCCATGATTCCCACTTTTCCCTGTGAATACCTATGAGTCCTGCTTAGTTGATTCTGTGGTCTGTGTTCTGCTGTCTTTGATCTCTCTGACTCCTACAATCTTTCCTCTCTCTCTTCTGTGTGATGTCTGTGATAATGTCTAGATGTCTGGGGTCTAATTACCTGAGACCATGCAGGTGTTTAAGGGCCACATTGTTACCGGGGTCATACCAAGTTGAATGACCTGAGCAACTACCCAGATTCATGGTGATGCTATGGTCCAAAAGGCAGCAGAGATCCATGTCACCAGGGTCTGCATTGATGTCTGTGGCTCATGTTACCAGTGACAGAACATGGGAGAGTTGGCCCTGATGGCCGAGACATTGGAGAATTAGTCCCAATCCTTTCTGGCCACCTCAGTGGGAGAGCTACCCTCTCCCCAGAACTGGCACCAAATGCATGGGTCTGGGGTAGCTGGTCTCAACCTTCGATAACCCTGGGAGAATTACCCCCACACACATACTGGCCACTATAACAGGAGTATTGACCTTGAATGCAGGAGAACTGGTCCCACCCCTAACCGTATGGGGGTTGAGGTGGGAGGAGAGAACTGATCCTGATGGCATGGTCACAGAAGAACTGTCCCTAACCTCACCTAAAGGGGCAGTCCTGGTAGAGGCATAAATTGACCACTCAGCTCCCACCCAGATCAACATCCAGGGCTTTGATATGGCACTCCCCAACATGTACCCCATCTGTGAACTACTGAAACACATGAAGGGACCATAATGATAGGATCTTCATGACTCAGGACAATGCCAGAACACCTGAGAGAAGTTAAAGTGAGCATCTAGTACTGATGATATATGAGAATCGAGAGTCCTTGAACATATTAACAACTCTTTGCAATGAACATTTGCAAGTAAAGCTGTTTAGAAAAAAGGATACACTATATGACACACTGCTGCTCCAAAGACCACTATGATAAAAGACTATATGATGGAAATGTGGGAAAGATGTGGGTTTTTGGTTTGTTTCTTTGTTTGTTTTCTTTCGAAGTAGAAAGAGAATACAGGGTGGAGGGCAGACATAGAAGTGTAAGTGAGGACTGCTTATTCATCTCCTGCCTTCTCAGACCTGAATAATCACACAGAAACTGTATTTATTGCAACACTGTTTGGCTGATGTCTCAGGTGCATTTGTAGGTATCTCTTGTATCTTAAATTAACCCATTTCTATTAATCTGTGTATTGCTATGGGGCTGTGGCCTACTGGTAAGGTTCTAGCATCTTTCTCCTTTGGCAGCTACATAATGTCTCGCCAACTCTGCCTTCTTTCTCCCTGAATTCAGTTTAGTTTCCTCACCTAGCTCTATTCTGCCCTGCCATAGGCCAAATCACCTTCTTTATTAACCAATGGTAATAAAACATATTCAGAGCATACAGAGGAGAAGCACAGGACTAGGAAATGAGTGGAATTGCATTGCATGATGTGAAATTCCTGACAAATTAAGAAAAAAATATTTTTAAAAGATAATTTAAAATATCCTTAATTTACATCCCAGTACTCTGGCTATAAATATATAGCTTTACAGTATACATGTAAATGTCATTTGGCAGTCCACCTTACATGGGTACCATCCAGTATCTATTCTTCACAGGAAGGCCTTCATAACTTCTTCTGAAGTGACATGAACCTATGACTGTTACAATAACATGGCACCTTTTTGTTAATAATGATTTAATAAATGATTTAGCAATATCAAGTGTGTATGTAAGACATAAAGTGTATGATAAACACTGTTTATAATAAAATAGTTTTCTTTTAATATATGCCATATTTCAAACAGTATGAATATGTGAATTATAATAATGAAGTTTAATTATGAATATCTTAAACTCTTAAATAAATGTAATAAGTTCACTAAATGTAAGATTTATCATCTTCCTCTGATGTTCATTCTTTTATACTCTTTTTTTATAGTTGTTGTGGTAGTTTGAAAGAAAATGGCCCACATAGAAAGTAGCATTATTAGGAGGTATGGCTTTGTTGAAGTGGGTATGGCCTTTTTGAAGAAAGTATGCCACTGTTGGGGTGGGCTTTGAGGTCTCCTATGCTAAAGCTGCACCTACTGAGACAGATTACTTGCTGTTGCACTCAGACAAAGATAAGAAAATTTCAGCTCCCTGTCCAGAACCATGTCTTCCTGTATACCACCATGTCTTGACACGGTGATAATGGATTAAATCTCTGAAACTGTAAGCCATCCAATTAAATGTTTTCTCTTATAAGAGTTGCTGTGGTCATAATGTCTTTTCACAGCAATGTAAATGCTAAGACAGCTATATAATTCTACTTGTGAGAAAATACTATAACAACCTCTACTCATGCTTAAGTTCTTGAAATTTGACATTAGCTGTTTTCTTATAGTAAACATACATGCATACAAACATGGCTGTTGTTAAACATTTTCCTAAATAAGCATGCAATCCATTTCTCTTAACTACAAGGCTATTGTCAATGCAAAATAACACAGCTCTCACCTCAAAGGAAGTAAGAGCTTATTCTTTAGATGATTTCAGTTTTTAGGTTTAGACGCTCTGATATTTAGACAATTTCAGATGTTTAGGCTCCCCTAAAATCCATGTTCCAATGTAGAAGCAGCATCATAATATAGTAACAAAAAGTAAAAGAAAGTCATGAATCATGACACTTTTAAGTATATTGGTGGAAACATCAAAGGGTGTTTCAGCAAGATTCCAGAATCTCTTCTAAAAGTATACTATCTTATAGTATTCTTAGTATTTGGGTTTGTGGAAGGTCGTGGCTAAGCTAAGAGATGCAAAAAAGGTTGTATCTACTAGCTGCAGAATTTCAGCTCTGGTATAATGAGGAGTAATGAATGGCTTTTGTGAGGACTAAAACTTACTCTGTATAAGATAATCAGGTTCTATACCTGCAACATCCCAATTTCTCCACATCACTACTCTTCTAATGAATCAGTCTTTGGAGACACATTCCCTTTCTGGGAACTCACATTCATGCTATCTACCGAGGATGAAATTGTTTTCTCAACATTTTGTGCTGCACGTACTTTGACTATGTATGTATTTGCCGTTCTAAGACAAATCCCTTATGTATTCATTTTTTTAAATGAAACTTTGGGGAAAATTACTTTTTAAAACTTTGTATAGTAAAAAACCAAAAATCTAGATAAAACAGAAGCAAAAGTCTAGATATTTTTGTAGGCTTACTCTGCTTAATCTGAGTGTTGGAATGAAGAGATGCCATTTATAGAGAACATGCCCTGTTCAATGGGGCCCTAGAGAGTGAGAACAGACTTAATGCTTTAGTGGGTTGGAAAATATGCCCTGCCATATGGGCCAAACTACAGTTTTGTTTTTCTAAAGATTTTTCTTTGCTATTTTATGCCTCACTAACCACGGCTTTCCATGTCCAATTTGCGTTCAAAGTTATATATATATATACACACATACATACATATATGTGTGTGTGTGTTTGTCTGTGCATGCATGTATGTATGTATTGCTATATTATCCCAAACAATAATCTGATATAAAACTTATAAGATTTGTATTCAGAACTTGTTACTAGAAAATAATAGGATAATGACTGTTTATTAAATGTTAACCATGATGAAAACAATGCATTATAACCACACTAAAATACAAATGAAATACCACTACACTCCTT
>JAQHUG010000079.1:7942367-7952522 GCA_028555095.1 Dicrostonyx torquatus
ACAAAACCCATTTAAATGCTCAAATGCTTCTTGGCCAGACCATCCAAAAGAGTCAGAGCCATTTGTGCAGGCAAAACAGGAAGCTATTGTTTTGAAATAGCACTGTTTTTATTGCTACCACTGAATCAATAAGAGCTCTCTTAAAGGAGCTGCAGCATGCCACCAGCAAGCAGAGCCCAACCCCCCAAAATAAATGTGACCAAACTTTGTTTTTTAGTGTCTAGAATTTATTTCGAGTCCTCTCAGGTTTTATGTGGGTTGAGTTAGCACACATTGGAGCACCAATTTTTTTTTTTGTATGATCCCACTTGTTTGTTCCCAGTTGCTCAGCCCTGAAATAATCACACAGAAACCATATTATTTGCAATACCATTTGGCCAATAGCTTAAGCATATTTCTGCCTAACTCATATCCTAAACTAACCAATCTTCATTAATCTGTGTATTGCCATGTGACTGTGTCTTACTGGGTAAAGTTCCATCTGTTGTCTGTTTCCAGTGGGGGCTACATGGCTTCTCTCAGCTCTTCCTTCTTTCTTCCAGCATTCAATTTAATTTTCCCGGCCTAGCTCTACATTATCCTATCACAGGCCAAAGCATATTTCTTTATTAACCAATGGTATTCACAGGATACTGAGGGGAATCCCAGATCACCTTCCATTTTCTGCTTAAATAAAAAGCAATGTTTTAACTTTAGAAGAGTAGTATCTGAGAACATGGGACAAAAATTTGAGATTAATTAGGTGATTTATGTCTATCTAACCTCGTATTTGAAGAGAATTTTGTAAGTAAATTACTGAACAAATATTGGAATTTTGTAAAGTTACAATGATCTGGTAAAAGTTTTTGTTTTATTTTATTTCATTTTGTATATTAAAAATTTATTCTTTGAGAATTTCATACAGGGTATTTTAATCACATTTATTCCTGGCCCATAACATCTCACACATTCCTCCCCTATTCCTTGCCCATCCAACTTCATCTTTTTTCTCTCACTTAAAAGAAAGGAGCCACTAAAATGCATGACATCTGATTTGTGTGGACCATCAATTCCTGAGCATAGGGCCTGCACTAGATTATATTTGATATACTTAATAACTCCCTACTGATATAAGGTGAGATATAGATTTTAGAAGTATTTTGTACCTGATGTATAACCTGCAGAGTTAACCAATGGATTGTTCTGTGAGACAGACATCATGACTGTCCCCATTCACTAGATAGCTGAGAGTTATGACAGTTCATTAAGTCACCCATGTGAAATGACTTATTCCATAACGAGGATACTGAACTTCTGAATTTAGCCAGCCTACATCTGCAGGTTCCTGCATTTCTTTTACTATCTTGTTCTAAACACTACAATATGTACTTATTAAAAGCTGTCAGAGAATTTTGCCAATGTGTGCTTTCAGTCCAAATTAAATGTGTCCTTAACCTCGGATACAATAATCTACAGGAACAGTCCTGTTGTCTTTGTTCTATGCTGTGCTTTGGGGGTAACTATCCTTGGAAATAATAATCTGGTTGTAGGTGAAGAGGCTAACTTATGCGATAACTTGTCAAATAGAGAGGCATGACTGGCATACAGTAGAGACTCAATAGTAGTTTGTATCATGTTAATTTGTCCTTGAAATCCAAGGTCAAAGGAGAATACTTTCTGTGATTCCTCTTTAATGATATGAAGCCAGTAGAAATAGCTCTTACAAGTGATGGATCCAGTAAGACATGGTTTAGAAGAAGAAAAAAAGTGTCTCTGAATTCAGATTTCTCTTTTTCATTGATTTTTATTGAGCTCTACATTTTCTCTACTCCCCTTCCTGCCTCTCTCCTCCTCTTCAACCCTCTCCCAAGATCCCCATGCTCCCAATTTACTCAGGAGATCTTGTCTCTTTCTACTTCTCATGTAGATTAGATCTATGTAAGTCTCTTTTAGTGTCCTCATTGTTGTCTAAGTTCTCGGGGATTGTGATTTGTCGGCTGGTTTTCATTGCTTTATGTTTAAAAACTACTTATGAGTGAGTACATGTGATAATTGTCTTTTTGTGTCTGGGTTACCTCACTCAAAACTATGTTTTCTAGCTCCATCCATTTACCTGCAAAATTTAAGATGTTATTTTTTCTGCTCTGTAGTACTCCACTGTGTAAATGTACCACATCAGATAGAGGTTTGATCTCTAAAATATACAAAGAACTTAGGAAACTGGTCATCAAAAGAACAAATAATCCAATAAAAATGGAGACAGACCTAAACAAAGAACTCTCAGCAGAGGAACCTAAAATGGCTGTAAGACACTTAAGGAAATGTTCAACATCCTTAGTCATCTAACTGCAAATCAAAACAACTCCAAGATTCCATCTCAACTGTATGAATGGCCAAGATCAAAAACACTGATGTCAACTTATGTTGGAAAGGGTGTGTGGAAAACAGAAAACTTCTGCATTGCTGCTGGGAATGCAAACTGGTATAACTCCTTTGGATGTCAGTATGGTGATTTATCAGAAAATTAGAAAGCAACCTTCCTCAAGACCCAGTAATACCACTCTTGGGCTTATATCCAAAGGATGCTAAATTGTGCCAAAAGAACATGTGCTCATCTATGTTCATAGAGACTTTGTTTGTCATAACCAGTGCCTGAAAACAATTTAAATGCCCCTTGACCGAAGAATGGATAAGAAAAATGTGATACATTTACATAATGAAGTACTACACAGCAGTTTTTTCTTTATCTGAAGATATTTATGGGTATCATTGGATTAGGCCTGTTGCTTGAAGTACCCTGCTGATAGCTGTGTATAGAAAGGGAATGTCTGGATGATTACTAATGGAAAATTATTGACAGTTCACTATATCCACACTACCTTCAGATTTTTGATGCATTCTGATAGTGATGGTTTTCTGCTACTTCCTGGCATTAACCTGTTGGAAATCACAAGAAGCCCTAGGAGGTAGTCCAGGTCAAAAGTGGGTTAAGTATATAAAAATCTTTCTCAGTTTTTACTAGGAGACCTTGAAGGAAAGATAATAGGATAAATACAAAATACAGAAATGCAATAATTAGAAGTTTTAATAACATTATAAAATTTTGTGATGGAAATTTGAAAGTAGTGTTTTGATCTGTGTCTGCTACTATAACAAAATACCAGAAGGAAATTAGTTTATAAAGAACATAAATGTATTCATCATAGCACTGAAAACTGGTAAAGTCCAAGGACAAACTAGCAGTTGATTTCATGATTGGTCAACATCCTTATACATTTCCTTATTCATGGTCTGTGCCTTTCCTCTGTGATCCCACATGGAAGAAGAGTAGAATGGTTCTCTGGAGTCTCTTATAAAGGAACTGGTCATGTTCATATAGGTTCTTCCTTATAAGGTCATTTTCCAAAGAACCAGCCTTTTATTACAGCCATAATCAGGGCTAATGTTTCAAGGTACAAATTTTGAATGAAATAAGGTGTGTCATTGGAATGCACTAAACAAGGAATCTTATCTTTGGGAGGGATTTCTCTAGTTCATTTTTGTATAGGTGATGCCTGATGGGAATCTGGAATATTATCCTGCCTTTCCACATTTGCTATAATCCAGTTCTTCTTTATTGATTAGATACTGAAAGAGGAATGAGTCTGAACATATAAATAAGAAGACACAAATGCTTCTTGTTTCTCATTGTGTATATCTTGTTTTCTTTGTTCCATCTTTGGTACATGTGTCCTAGTATGACTTTAAAAATAAGTTCACAATATGTCCCTTCCAGCTAGCTCAAAGTGATTTTTGTTACTTCTAATTGAGGAAGTCATTAGTACAAGAGTGGAGTTGTAGTCCTTCACAATAAAGTTATTTTGCCAAAATGAAGTACAGAATTTAGGCTTAATTTCTGGCCATCACAAAATGACATTAAAGAAAACTGAGTATTTGACTATAGAGTAAGAACTTGTGTATTCAGAAAGTGCGGTCACTCTAACTAGTTAGTTTAGGGTTCTTTGTGGTTACTCTAATGTCTGTAGTAGGAAAATGTACTCATTCTAACTAGTCTCTTTTGTAGTTTTAGAATTAACTAGGGGTTCTCTTCTTAGGAAACAAGTATTTCTATGGCCAGTTTCCTTTACGTATATAGTATAACAGTTGCAGGTGAAAAGAATATCTCTTTTACTAACTGTCAGGAGTATGTTTCCTGGTTACATGTTTTATTAGCACAGTAGTACTTTTAAGGCAAAATTACATTGTTAATTATTTTATCGTTAATGCAATCTTAGTGTTTTCAGCTGCTTTGAAGTACTGATATTGGTGTGGCATAGGTCTTCAGACCTGCATCTTGTTCTTCTCTTTGTGCTGCACCATCTGCTGTCTTGAGAGAATTATTCCTTTCATTTCTCACAGTCCTATGGAACATTCCAACTCCAAGCACTCTATTTAGTTTCCTGAGTAGTCCTAATGCTCCTATTCTCTATTTCTTGTAGTTTCTAGACTTTTCATGCTCTAGTCTGAGAACTTATTGCAACCTAGTGAGATAAAGCATTTTATTCTTTCAAATATCCTTATTGCAAATACAATCCACTGTACATAATGACTACTATGGGAAGTAAATACTGGCCCATTAAAAATATATGTCAATCTATGACCTTCATTAATTTGAGTAGATAAAAAGACAGCATGAATCAACTGTTGGTATGCTGGGAATTTCCCTGTCTTTCTCAGTCACTCTAAAGTACAAGACTTTATGTTTTAGATCAATTTTACTTCTTACACTTTTTTAAAAAAATATTTATTTATTTATTATATATTCAATATTCTGTCTGTGTGTATGCCTACAGGCCAGAAGAGGGCACCAGACCTCATTACAGATGGTTATGAGCCATCATGTAGTTGCTGGGAATTGAACTCAGGACCCTTGGAAGAGCAGGCAATGCTCTTAACTGCTGAGCCATCTCTTCAGCCTGATACTTCTTACATTTTGACTACAATTTTAGACTGTACTGTTTACTGCAAGTTTTTCTGAGTATGGCAGAGTTAAATAATGTTTTCACTTTTAATCTGTTAAACCAGTGTCTTAATTTTATTGGCTACTTATTTTTGTCAATGTATGAGATCTTTAAAAAAGTGAAAGAAAAAAATAATAACAGCAAAATATAACAAACAATACTAACTTAAGTTTTAGGACATTGTCCAAATAAAGTTATACCAAATCACTTAGAATATTTAAAAATGATTGATAGAAATTTGGATAATTCCTTTTCATGTTAAAAATTCATTATGACAAATTAATCAATGTATGCACATTTATTAACATTTTCTTTTTATTTTTAATACTGTCACATGAACACTGATTTAAATTAGTCATACAAGCATAAACATCTAATAACAGGAATTCATGTTTCTATGTTTCCCAACTTCGAATAATATTTAAACATGCCTAAAGAAAGAAGAACTGAAATTTTATAGAGGTTTGGGTGTCAGTGCATGTATGTATATATCTGAATATTGTCTTTTTTCAGAAGAGAGAAGGGAAGAGGTTCTACCACTGAACGAACTTTCCAGCTTTAGTTGTAATATCAATAAATCTAATTTGTAAGTGTAGTTTTTGCATAAACACTTTTCTTGGTTCCTATTTATTTTCTTTATTTTATTTTCCTTTGAAGTGGGCCTTTACATTGTAGAGAAACACTTTTTTTCTCTCAGTTTCTCAGTACCTCAAATTTTTATTTAAAATTCTTCTTTGTTTTTGTAACATTTATTCTTCTCTAGTATATTACATATGTATTATTTTTTCCTCACTCCACTCCTCCCAGTGACCCTTTTTACCCCCTCTCCCAAATTAACACCTCTTCTGTTTCCCCCTTCAAAAAAATGGAAGCTTCTTAGGAATATCCAGCAAAAATGATCTAAAAAAGTACACTTAGACTGGTCATAAACCCTCATATTATGGCTGGATATGGCTATCAAGTAGGAGGAAAAGAGTCCCAAGCAGAAACAAAAGTCTCAGAGATGCTCCCTCTTCCATTTTGGGGAGTTATATAAAAACACCAAGCCATACAACCATAAGACATATGCACAGCACTAACTCAGATCCATATAAGGTCACTGTTCGTCACTCAGTTTCTGTGAGCCCCTACAAACCCTTCTTAGTTGATCATGAGATCAAATGAAGAGACCCATAGCGTAACTCTAGGTGAAAGAAGAACTGTAGGAGTCAGAGGTGTTGAGGATACTATGAAAAACATTTTATATTACCAAATTTTAGGAGAATTTTGTTGTTGTCTATAAGCATAGACTATTAATATATTTTTGTTTATCACTTAAATCCAAGAATCAGTAAACAATAGCTAAGAGTCCTAAATGATATTTAATATGAATTTGGTACATATATATTTCCTCTGTAAAGTATGAATTTGTTTGTGTTTCTTGTCCTAACATTCACAACCTATGTCACAAATCAAACATATTGGGATTCTGTTTTTGGAAATGATGGAAGACCCTATATGAATAATTCCCTGATAGTAAAATGACAAACTCTATACACAGCATATGAAAACAATTAGTTGAACACGGCAGGAAGACAACAAAAGCAGAGAGATACAGGAATAAGTATAATCCTTTAAATAGGAAGAGTATCTTAGATAAAAGCTTGGCACAACTCCCCAAATGATGTGAGCATGCAGGAACTAAAAGAGATGAGCAGTCCAGTTACATGTATCAGAAAGGGAAAAGTTGGAGAGAAGAAAAGTAAAGAGAAATATGCTAACAATAAGTTTGCAAGAATGATAATCCTCCTTATGTTATTTTCTATTTATACCTTCAAGCCCAAATAACTTCCTAATCAATACCAACTAAAGCTTTTTATAGGAGTAAGAGGTCCAACAATCATAGAAATATGTACTAGAAAGCAGCATACTCAGAGAAGACTAATGCAAGAAATCATTAATCCAAAGGGTCACTTCCAATTCAAAACACTAATATAAAACTCAGTTTAACTATAAGAAATCATAAAAAGTCATCTCACTCAAGAGAAATAAGAAGCAATAGAAGTAGATCCAAAAGTGACTTGTAATGGGGAATCTTCTTCAGTCAATGGCCTTTATGATGCTGGACCAGGTTGGGGTATGACTTAGGGGACTAACAAGGCACGGTCCCACCCAGCTCACTCTCTTCTTACAAGCCACACCTGGATGTGTCTGACACTATATTTCCATTCTTCACTATGATCTTTGAGTTACCCTTTAATCAAGAAAAAAAAAAAACCTTAGACTATTCTATTCAGAGTTAGTTTGGGATTATTTGACTTGTGTTCCCCTATTTGATGTGTTCTGCATCAAATGGAACCCAACATGGAAACGCATTAGAATACTCGATTTGGAGTTAGTTTGGCATTATTTGACTCACATTCCCTACATTTGACACAATTTGTATCATGTGACACCCCACATGGGAATGAATCCATGCTTACTGGGAACCTCCTGGTTTGCCAGCCTGGGCACACTTTCTCACCTACTTGTGGCCCATCCACCACTTCGAAGGAACCTGACATTTCCCACCAACTGCTTCTCCAGCCAGTGATCTCTGTAGCATTTCTTCTGCCAGCACAGTGCTCACAGTTCTCAGCTTGTGAATGATGGAAAGCTTTGGGATTCCTTTTTATTCTGACCACCAACTCTTGCAATGGCTTTGATTGTCCTTAATAACTGCTCTTAATTTGTTAAGCAAAGCATATATATCAGTATCTAAATAGATGGTGGCACATGGAACCAGAGTGAATGATGTAGGGGAAGCTGGTGGTAGCTTCTCCTCCACGTCCCTCTGCCATGCAGCTACAACCATGACACCTGCTGACCAATAAAGATTATTACAGCTACTCCAAGTCAATAAATTGCTTGAGGTAGGTAAGTGAACTGATTAATTTGAAAATTATAAGATTACTGAAAACATTACCATTCAAACATTTAAAAAAAAATTTTGATTATGCTATGAATGGTATTCTGTAATGCTTATCTGATTTTGCTTATACATCCATTTATTTAATTTTGGGAATTAGTTATTTTCCATATTGTATCATTAAGAAAATGGTTTGATAACAGAACCAAGAATGAGGCACTTTTAGAAATAATATAGTCTTTACAGACATAATGAACAGCTAGTTTAAAATATTAATACTATGGAGAGTGATAACATTAATTTGACAGATAAAATCCAGTCAATGTTGAACGGTGCCTTGACATTATTTGTGAGAACTCACCCTGATGAATTTAACAATTGGAATCTGTTGAAAAGATATGATTATTAGCAGATAAGGTATCTCTACAGGAAGGTAATACACACACTATCAAAATTATGTCCAAGGACAAGATGCTATCTTTACTGGACAAATTTCATACCTTGGAATCATCATTGAAGACATTAGAACAGAACAGTGGACAGGAAATTTGGACTTTACCAAAAAACAGTGGTAAAAAGATTTGAAAAGATTGAGGAAATTATAAAAACTGATGAGCAGGGACAGAAGGAACAAAGACAAGATTTAGTCTCATCAGTATTTGCCAGACTCCAGGATGACTTACCCAGAGTTTTAACTGCCTATCTGTAAATTTTCTCTGAGAAGCCATCTGACACAAAGTATCCTAAGGTATTCAAAGAATATATATGGCAACCTATAGGTACAAGTGATCTAAAAGGAAATAAACAAGCAATAGTATCTTATAGTATATATTCACCATTTGTTACAGAACTGGTGAAAATGTGGGCTTCAAGCAATAAGGCAACCCCACATGCTTGGCTTCAATTAATCTCAGTGGTCCAAGAAGATGGAGCCCAGCTGCTCTGCAAGTGTTATTGGTGAGAAGAGGCAAAAATTTTAGAACAACAGGGGAAAACAAAAGTATCTGAGTTTTTCCAAGATCAAAATCTTGGCAAGGCTACCTATGTAACACAGTGGCTTTAAATGCTTAGGACAGGATTGAGAAACAGAAATAGAATTGAATCATATATTAGGGTGAAACAGTGCCAGAGAGAACCCTTTAGTAACTTTTTACAAAGATTAACTAAGGTTGTACAAATAGGAGTAGCAGACCCAGAAGCTAGATGAGTACTTATTGAATTTCTGGCTTTTTAAATGCCAACTTAGAATGCAAAAAGATCCTTCTGCCTTTAAAGGTCAGATCAGCACCAATAGATGAATGGATCTTGCATACAATGAATGTTAAGAATTTGACAATAGTACTGAGGCTTGGGTAGGAGAAGTGATTTCCAATGGTATGAGGAAACACAAAAATGCCTAATACTTTAATTGTGGTAGAATAGGACATCTGAAAAATGATTGTAAACAAGGAATTCCTAGGAAAAATGTCTCCTCTGGGAATGGCAAGAATAAGTAGTCAGCCTTCTAGGATATCTAGGAGGTGTGGCAAAGGCTGAAATTGAACCAATGAATATAGATCAACAAAAGACAGACAAGGCAAACTGATACCATCAGGAAACTCCTGTGGAGGGTAGAGGCTCCTCATGTCAAACAGGGTCCAGTCATTTCCAGTCATTGTGGACAACATTTCTCATCAGGAAAATTAAAATATTCAGTGCCTACTGTAAAAAAAAATACTCTTCTTGATTGATGAAATAGATATGGAGGATGAATCAAAAACTCCAGTAGGAAATAGGAAACATATTTTGGCATACTTCTATAATGATCAAAGATCAAATCTAAGAGTGTGTATAAATGATATTGTAATTGAGAGATTACTAGACATGGGAGTGGACATGAGTATCATTATTCCAGAATCCTGGCATTTAAATTGGCTTCTTCAAGAAGCAGATATTCAATTCCTAGATATTGGAAGCCTATCTCAAGTGAAACAAACCATGAGATGGGTTGAATGCATAGGGCTAGAAGGACAGAAAGGAAGGTTGAGACTAAATATAGCTAATATTGCAGTAAATTATGAGTTTGTGACCTGTTACAGCAATGTAACATTCCTGCAGTCCCCAAACTCATGTTTCTGGGAAGGATATTATAAAGTATTATAAACAAAGCTTGTCAGCTCTCATGCTGTACAAGAATACAAGGCAACTATCAAACCTTCAGAGGCACTATAATGGCTAAGTGAGAAACAATTATGTGTTAAACAATGGCCTTTAACAGAACACAAACTGCAGGCTTTAGAATAGCTGGTG
>JAQHUG010000080.1:14046-25082 GCA_028555095.1 Dicrostonyx torquatus
AGGCCTCGCTGAAGAATAAGAGAAGCCTTTTAACTGCAATGGTGTGAAAGCCTGTTTCTTTCCGCGCGTCTCCGAGCACACATTTGGGGAAGAACATCAGTTTCTATGTTGGGGCAACGGTCCCCGACACATAGCTTAATGTGCTATAGATATATATATCTTATTTACCATTCTATTTTCTTCTTCCTGTCCCCATTATTTTTCCATTTGGTACTTCATCTATCCCAAGAAGAGGGTATCTCTTTATATTTGCATGTGGCTGGGCAAGTACAGAAAGATCCAGAGCAGCCCACTTTCAAAGGTGATTGCTCATCTGCCTCTTCCCCACCTCCATCCTAAATACATAGTCAGTGCTATGGGAAAGTGGTGTAGGTCCATGTAAACTGCTCACATGATGAGCAGGCCCTGCTTGCCTAAGACCGAGACTGATCCTCATTCCCAGTGTAGTGGAAAAATTAAAAATTATGCAGGATCCCTGGCGGCAGCAGTGGGCCCTCAGAGCAACCAGTCCCAAGAAGGGATGGCTGTCTGTCCCTGAGCTGTGACTGGGTCCCCAGCAGGGAGGAGGCATGTGTTGGGTGGGCAAGAGACACGACGTGCAGAGTCAGTCTGGATATTTATTTATTAAGTGGGTTATGGAAGTATGGAAGGGAAGAAGAGCAGAGAGAGAGAGAGAGAAGGGAGAGACGGAAGTTACCTCTCTGAGAGAAAAACCGAAAACAGAGAGAGACTTGGGATGCAAGCAGAAAGGAAGACCTGCCTGCCTCAGGGATGGGGGAGGGAGTGGGCGTTGCTTGTCTCTTAAAGAGACAGAACAACCATTACATTCCCATCTCTTTTTTATAATAAAAAGGCAAGATGTTAGGCACCACAAGTTAAAGGAATTGGGGCGGTGGATTCTCAAGACTCTTTTCTGCTTATTTGTGGCCTTCAACTGATGAACTGCCAATTAAAATTTGGTAAACCTACACAGTGGGATTCTATTCTTCTATAAGGAAAAAATGAGGTCATTAAATATGCTGGTAAATGAATGGTACAGCATGTATGATACTGAATAGGGGAAACCAAGCTAGAAAGCTATATACTCTCTTATTTGTGGTTTCTAGCACCAAATCTTTAGATATGAGAACATTACATCAACTTACCAGAAAGGAAAAAAAAACAGGAATATAAAAGGGGGACTGGAGGTATTGCTGGTAGTGAGAGGGAATAGTAATACAAAAATGTAATAAAGGGGAAAATTAGAAAGACACATGGGCTGGGATCCAGGAGGTGTTAATTGAGACTATGAACTGTGAAGAGATGAGAGTGAAAACCCAGTTCAGATTGACTTCTTCAGTCTGGATCTGACTTTCAGGAAGCTAATCCCAGTCAGTTCATTGTCAGCATATTTAAAACACTGTAAATTTGGTTAAAATGGTCCAGGTTAGAATCACTTCAACTCCGGGTGCACAATAAGCTTAAGGTGTTGCTGCATAGAAACTCCTTTACAAAGTACACATGACTATGAGCTATCGCTGAATCCCGGAATCTAATGTGGTCTCTGACTGAGAGCGCATTGATGTCCGCGGGCCATAAAGTACTTGTGACATCTTCTCTAAGGGAGGGCAATGGCCTAGGAAGGGAAGAGTCAGAGATAATCATTGTGGGGAGTTTGGGAGAGGGATTCCTCTGTAGCAAAACTCAGGTGAGGTCTATCTTCACAGACAGCAGAATGGTCACCAGGTCCTTACCAAAATCTACTCTCAGTCTTCTGTGTGGAAAAAGAGGGATTTTATCTCCTCCATTGAGAAGAGTCCCCTGTGTGGTTAGATTTATGGTTTCTATGGGTGCAAGGACCTTTGATCCCCCAAAAGGCAGCTACGTCCTCTGGGCAAGGGGGAGGAAGTGAACCACTGGGGAATAGCACCACCAAGGCAGATTGAAGATGCCGTAGGGAAACATGATATTATGTTTACTTAAAAACACATACATAGCATTGAGGAAGCACTGACAGCCCTGCCTGATTCTCTGTTGAACTATATCATATCCAGAAATCTGCAGAGACTTCAGGTCCTCATCACTGCTCTCAAAAGGACTCAGGTCCACATGCTCTCCACCCCACTTCCTCTTTCTCCAAACCAACAGAAGTTCTAATTTCCTCTAGTTTCCTGCAGGTGAGGTTCCACCATTTCAGGGTGAACATAAGGTGTATGTGCTTGAGTGTGACTTCATCCCCTGGTAAGTAAGGAAATGGAACTTCAGAAAGAGGCAGCATTCCTGAGTTCACTGGGTGAAGTTTGCAGATAGTGACAATGTGAGCAGGCACTGTCTGCTGAGCTGAAGGCCAAGGACCCCTTCCTCACCTGTCCAAGAGAATCTTTGTGTTGGGCGAGTTTAGACATAAGTACTCCCATGAGCACCCTCTTTGTGGTGCTGCCATATTTTTGGTAGTACTTTGGTTACTATGGTTGCTCCTGTGGTGTCCTTTTGCTGAGGATCTCCCCAGACCTTCAGGAGATGCAACCACAACACTGAAATGTTACAGAAATGGACAAACTCAGGAAGAATGCCTTGCCAGTGTTCTCCTTGCCGCATCCAACAAGAGCAGCTTCATGTATATTGTGTGGGTTCCATAGCCAGAGCCTTCCTTTTAGTGGAATTCAAATTGTCTCATGGACTAGGTAGTGTATATGTGACAAAAACTGGATGCTGGCAGCGTGAAGCCTCAGACTACCAGGAAGAGTCGAAACCTAACAAAATCGATGAGGCCATATATAAGTTTCCTGTTGATTTAATGCACGGGGGTGTCTAAGAGATTCTCAAACCGAGATAGGCTATTGCTGTTGTCATTGGTTACCTCCCAGATCTTCAAGTTCAGATCCTATTGGTGAAGACACCACATACTTCCGACACAGGAATTGGAGGAGTTCCAGTCTAATTGACCTGAAAGCATCCATGAGAACTGGCCTTCACAGCCTCAGAAGACATTATGTAAACTGACAAGGAGAGAAGAAACGTCTTGGCACACCCAGCTGCAGCTTTATGATCTGCAGAAATGAACGGGCCTGAGAGATAGCTGCAATGGTGCAATAGCGGCACTTTTATCTTGGGGGAAACAAACACTTGGCTAAGAAATATATGTATGGTAATGTAAACCTAGACAAATAACCTTGGCTGAAGACTGTTGGAGACCAGCTTTGACAAGTATAACACTAACCAGCGTAGGGGAATGAGGATGAGAAAAATAAGTAAGATTGAAGATGTGGTGAAAATCAAACAGAAACAAAAACAGGATAGTACTGGGAGAGAGTTCCAGTGAATATGAAAATGCCCATGTTTAATTTTCATTTGCTTAAAATACCCAGATAACAAAAGGTAAGATAAAAAATTCATTAACGTGATACAAAAATTTAACAAAGCAGTTGAAGGATTGTGGCCTAAATTCTGTTGCCAGAACAAGACAAGTAAAGCTCACACCCTAGACCAAAACATTCTGTAGGCAAATCACTCCCGGGGGAATCCATTGTTATCTCCCTAAAGAAGCAGGAACTTAGTTGCATCCTTAGACTTTTGTTGGAGGTAGAAATAGATCTACTTCACTATACCTGAAATACAAGGGCTGGATAATTAGCCACACCTGTTGATAATAACCCTGAGAGCGCAAAACTCTCTGATCTAAATCAAGGTGGGAACTTTGATTGAGGTAGAAACAGACAATAACATTGAAGGAACAGAAGTAAGTTCCAATTCCCTGACCTTTGGTCAGGGTGGAGAGCATCTACTTCTGTGGGCCATCTTAGTGTCCAAAACACCAAGTAACCACACCCTAGGTTAGGATGTGTAACCACAGGGGTTGTCAACAACTTTGAACAAACTGAAATTCTCTGACCTTCAGACAAGGTGAAAATAGGTCCACAGTTTTAGTCCTCCACAGAAGACATCGTGGACCAGAGAGTAGAAGTACTACTTCCATTTTTAAAACCAATGTGATGTCTGTGTTCCAAATGCATAACCTAGCACCCACGGAGAAGTAGAGCAACTGGCTCTCAGCAAAGCAGCTTCCTTTTTAGTAGGGGACTGTTATAGATACTGAACCTTTCAAAATGCAGAGACGGGACTATGCCGTGCTGAATCTAGACTGACGGATCTGAATTGTGTCTTTTATGGGCCATGTAAACGCTGACTCTCAATAATGTGGTTACATATACAAGAGACACCTGACAACAGCAGTTCACGTGCAAATGTGGACAGGAAGAATCCCACATGGAACACCACTAGAAGAAGAACTACAGGCTGTCATTACCTATGAAAGGGGGAATCCATCTCCTACAGGGACAAGATCCCACATAGGCTGTTCAGTCCCCATTGGTTCAGTCTGGACACAGGGACAAATGAGTAAGGCGAATTGGACTCAGAAGGTTAGAAATGCATGTGTGTAAGTATGTGCACAAACCACACATACACATGCATGTCACTCAGTAGAGAGATTATAATTTGTGGAGGTGTACATTAGGTAAACTGAGGCAGAAAGCGGAATGGACTTGGTGGAAGATATTTAGATGCAGTCTTCATATGTGAAGTTCTCAATAGACCTTAAAAGAACTAGTTCCTGGTTGGGGAGCAATATCGAGGAAATGTGAAAACTGCATCTGGGAATTTGAGGACAAGTTCACCAAGTGATTGAAAGTGTTATCCCAAAGTACAAGAAATCACAAGTATAATAATTTTTGGAAGTTGCTCTAACTGAGAAACACAAATTTATGGATTATAATAACCTATCACAATGCAGTACAAGGAATAGAAAAAAATGGTGAGGAAAAGAATGGTTTTGGTCATGTTTTGTATTGTTTTAATTTTAGGCTATTGAGGGAGAAACAGGAATGACAAGCCATGAGGAGTTAATGATGTAACTTTTGAGTTTACAAAGTAAAGGATTTAACATAGCCCTCAGCACTGGCATTAAAGAGAGCGAGGCCTCTTAGGGAAAGGTCAGCACTCGCTCAATATGTGGATTTTGGATTATTATTATTATTATTGTTTGATTTTTCGAGGCAGGGTTTGTCTGTAGCTATCGAGCCTGTCCTGGCACTGGCTCTCTAGAACAGGTGACTTTCTCTGTCTCCTGAGTGCTGGGATTCAAGGTGTGTGCCATCACCGCCCAGCATGGACGCTGGATTCTTAAGAGAGCCTGCCTTTGTGTTTCAGAGTCTAAGTTCTTTGAAGACAGGAGTTCCCCAGAACCCGTTGATGGTGCATTTAGGTGTGATCACAAGTCAACAGTGTGCAGATATCGACTGATGACCCTTTAACTCTGGATAAACTAGAAACAGAGACTGAACCGCAATCCGACCTTCAGAAACCGAGTCTATTCTCATACTGAAAGGAGACACTGGAACGGAAGAAATGAGGGGAAGATGCAGCCCAGCTGGGATGTCTCTGCACAAAAGGCATAGACCAAGCAAAACTACTACTCTAACCCTGCTCTCACAGAACCCCAGCTGCAGTCCAGGAGAGCCTGAAATCACTAGAGAGCAGACATGAGTCACATGACTACAACCGGACCAATGAGGAAGTCCTTATTGACTGCCCAATCTGATTGGCTCATTTCTGTATGTATCACCAATCAGGTCGCAGATCAGAACATACAGCACGAGGAATGTGGCTAAGAGTCAGTTGGTGCCAGTTAAGTGCTGTTGAAAGCAGGGCTTTCTCTTCAAGGACACAGGTGGCAGAGGCAGCTCGCACCGAATGCAATGTGGCACGGTTTTGGAAGAGCTCAAGCAACACCAGGTACGTCCTGATCGGCTGCTGTCTGCCAAGACTGTTTTTGTTTTGCTTTCATGGGACCAACAATGTTCTTTTTTTTCTTTTCTTTTCTTTTTTTTTTTTTTTTTGTCAAAACCACTTTGGAGTGTGGATTCGGCCAACAGCTCTTGTTCCTAATTGTGGTTAGTCAGGAGCCCAGGCCAGGGTCCTGAACCACCTAAGATTCTGAGCATCACTGTTTTATATAAAGAGTCTGTGGTGGCTGAGACACCCAGGCTCCTTCCCAGAACACTGTGGACTGTCCCAGGGAGACCACTGTCCTATTCCATGTCCTCCCTGGCCTGTTTTATGTTCTCTCAAGATTTACCTTTGGAGACTGGCAAGTCACACATAACAAACTCATCTTCATTTGCAACTGTTTTCTGGAAAAAGACTAAATTTCATTCTTGGAACCATGGGCTTTTTCTCTTGTATCCTCTTCATTGTTTTATTTGTCAAAATTTTTATTAGAATTGTCCTTCTGTTGTCAATTGATGAACTCATTTTGAGCATGAGCTTGGCCTAGTTTCTGTGTTGTTGAACATGCTAGAAGGTTTAAATTTCTTTCATTATGGATTATCGTATCTGGGTACATAAACTCTTTGCCTACACCTCCTGTTTATTTTACAGTTAGGGTTATTTTGTATTATTTATTTTGCTGTGTGTGTTTATCAGTTTGTGTCACAACCCAGACACATGGAATTTAGAGGGAAACTTGTGGCTCTAGGTGCTGTTTTTCCAACTGGGGGATCAAGGGAGGAAGCTGAAGTCAGCAGGTCTGGCAGTAGGCTCCTGCAGATTGTATAGAACATGTCGTAAAGTGTCCCCTTCACCCTTATTGAATAGTTCGAGGAATATTAGTGTTAATTTTTCAAAAGTTGGGTAGAATTTATATATGAATACATTTATATCAGTCTTTCATTTTATTGATATTTCATCACTGGAAATCTTTTACACAATGTATTTTAATTATTCCCCCCTCTCGTTCTATCCCTCCCAGACCGTCCTCAGGTCCCCACCCTTACAGTGATATGGTTTATCTCTTTTTCTGTTAAAAAATAAATAAAACCGAACCAAAAATGAGCCCAATTGTGTACCAAAATGTATTGGTTCATTTTGAGTTTGGCATTAATTTAGTGCAAGGATTCTACCAAGAGGAGTGGTGAAGATACCCACTGAGAAACCATTGGAGAAAGCTTACTCTTCCTTTACCATCAGGAAACAATTGCATATGTCTTCTTGGTTAGGGTTGGAACCCTGCATCCCCTTCAACTTTTCAGTGCTAGAACCTCCATCTGGCTTGAACCTTTGTGTACTTTTGTGTATTGCTACAGTCTCTGAATTCATATGTTCCTCAATCATGTTTTATGTGAAATGCAGTGTTTCTTTATTTCCTTGGAAACAAAGTATCTTTCTTTCTCCTCTTCTGAATAGCTCTCTGAACCTTGAAGGAAGGTTTTCATGAATCCATCGCATTTAGGACTGAGTATCCCAAAGTCTCACACACTCTATACATTGTTGTCTCAGTGTTAGTTATGTCACCTTCAAGAATGAGCTACACTGGAACAGGCTGTTTGAGACATTTACACACACACACACACACACACACACACACACACACATACACACACACATCTAGATATAGCCGTATATCATCAAGAGACATTTTATCACTGTGTTTCTTTAGCAGAATAATAGTATCAGGTTTTCCCCTAGGCTCCTAAATGACCTACTCAGTTTCTTGGCCCTTTTGCAGTGTCAGATATGGCTTCCATCTCCTGGAGTGGCCTTCAATCCAATCAAAAAGTGGTTGCTTTTTGCCATAGTATTTTTGCAACTATCGTATCAGTCCACTTTGCAGATGGGTCACTGTAGTCCTAGGGTTTGTAGCTGGATGATATTGATGATGGTCTTTCTCCTCCAGTAGCATGCAGAGTACATTCCTGTATCATGAACATCAGTCAGTAGTGAATCTTCTAGTTATGCACCAGCTCAATTTCTCCGTGTTGGCTGACATACATGAGTGTGGTCTTCATCACTAAGGCATACAGTAAGGTTGCAGAATAAGCTAGTGGGTTTTCATGGGGTCCTTTCCAAGCTATTCAGCAAGATAGAATCCAATCATGTCCCTGGACCAAATTTTTTTTCTTGAGATTTTTTACAATGAATATTGAACTGTGTTTCTCATTCTTGATCTGTTTAGGTTTCTATTTGTCCTCTTTTCAGTTTTGGTAGGTTCCACATGTTTAGAAATTTGTCCCTTTGCTCCAGTTTTATAATTCATACAATTTAAGGATTTAAAATACTTTCAGATAAAGGAACATCAGAATAAGAGTGGTCAGGGATACCACAGGAACACAGCCTATAGAATAAATTGACCAGGAATATGGGGGCTCACAGAGATCAGGTAGCCTTTGTGGAATGGGGTCTTACCTAGGTCCTCTGTGTACATGTTACGGCTTGATGTAATTGTGCGATTCCTAACAGTGGGAGTGGGGGACATTGGGACATTGGCTTCATGATGTCATGTTATCAGGAAACATCATGCCTGTTACATCTGCCCTCAAAGAAGCATTGTCAGGTTTAAAAAAAGAGCAGTAGAACAAAAGAATGTAAATTGAATAATCATGTATGAAATTGTCACAAATATTAAAAGATTAAAAATTTTGAAAATTCAAAATAAGTTATAAATGTACTTATGGCTTATAATGTATGATTAATATGGATTTCTGAGAAACATTTCATGAATTGAGTTAGCATGAAAGCAAGTGGCTACTATCTAATGCAGCATGGTATTCTACATTATTTTAGGAATAATTTTCACTGTGGTATTAACAAATGAGAAATCATCATATTCACCAAATTATCTCTAGTAAAATATACAATTTGGGAACAGGAAAAGTAGGTATTCTGATAGCTTAAGCTTTTTTTTAATATTTATTTATTATGTATACAATATTCTGTCTGTGTGTATGCCTGAAGGCCAGACGAGGGCACCAGACCTCATTATAGATGGTTGTGAGCCACCATGTGGTTGCCGGGAATTGAACTCAGGACTTTTGGAAGAGCAGGCAATGCTCTTAACCACTGAGCCATCTCTCCAGCCCCCTAGCTTAAGCTTTTTGATGATTCCCTCAGAACCTGAGAATGGAAAGGTTTTCTTGGTATGTAATAAATAAATTAATAGTTTGCATTCCTTTCCCTCAGCATAGACAGCATCTGCTAAACTGTGCATCACGATCCTTCTGGTCCCCATGATTTAGTCATGTATTCAGGCATGTTGATTCTGTTAGTATTTGTAATCTATAATTTATTAAGAAAGTATCCCAAGTGCTCATGTTTCTATGGTTTCTATTGTTTCAGTTATTGAGAACTTAGTAGTGAACAAGGTGGCAAAATTTATTCCCAAGACTGCTAATGAAATGGTTTGGTATAGATTTACTAACACATTTTATCTTCAAAATTGTTTACAGAATAGATATGCTATCTCCGTGTCAAAATAAAACAAGTTCTTCTGTGCCAAAATTACTTCTACATGATTCCAGTGATTCTAGCCATTTTTTCTGTAACAGCACCATTCTGGCTGTAGACTTACACTGTGTCTTCTCCTTCTTGATCACTTTGGGGTCTGCTCTTCCTTTTCAATAATCTAGTTTTTACGTCTGTGTAATGTTCTTTGTTGTCTATTTCCTTACATTCTGTTTTCCTCTTCAGAATGTTTCCCAGGTATTTTTGGATTTTCATTTATTCTTATTTTTCTGTGACCCAGAATTTTATTGTAAGTATGCTTTACAAATCTGTCCTTTTTCCATGTAGAAATTGAAAGTCATAATCGTTTTCCCTGGACCCAATCCTAATTATTCTCATCTGGTTTTGTCCAGTTGGTGTGGAAATTATGAAGAAACTTCCTAGCAAGAGAAGAGAGGACATGACAATGCAGATGGACCCAAAACGCAGTGCCTCTGAAGAGGACATCACAGATCCTTCATGACCCTGTGTGCAATGCTGTTCTCATGACTGTGGTGAACTGTGCACACCATCTGGGTGAAGATGTGCTGGGCCTGCTCCTCCTGCAGACAGCCTACTTCCTCAGTGTGGCCTTCCAGATCTCCCTTTGTATCGTGTTCCATGATGACATACGTGTGCTCTCTAGTATTGATGATGTGGAACAACTTGATGATGTTTGCCTGGTGCAGCACTTTGAAGATGTCGATTTCTGTTATTTTGCTGTAGTCATTCTTTTTACCATTTTCCAGGATAACAGCAACTTGCACCTTTGTGTGGAAGTGACAGACCAGCTTTACCTCAGCAAAGGTCTCTTTTCCAGGAGTCCTGAGTGTGATTTAGGGATCCTACTTAAGTGATCCTGACAGTAGTGAACTGCACACACCATCTGGGTGAAGATGTGCTGGGCCTGCTCCTCCTGCAGACAGCCTACTTCCTCAGTGTGGCCTTCCAGATCTCCCTTTGTATCGTGTTCCATGACGACATACGTGTGCTCTCTTGTATTGATGATGTGGAACAGCTAGATGACGTTTGACTGGTCCAGCACTTTGAAGATGTCAGTTTCTGTTATTTTGCTGTAGTCATTTGTCCTACCATTTACCAGGATCTTAACAGCAACTTGCACCTCTGTGTGGAGGCGGCCGGCCAGCTTTACCTCAGCAGAGGTCCCTTTTCCAAGGGTCCTGAGTGTGTTGTAAGGATCTTTTTAAGTGGTAAGCCTCTCTGCAGGTTGAGACCTGAGGTGGGTATTTTTGTGGTGTGACTGAGGCAGCAGATCTGGGAGTCCTGCAAGAAGTCCAGGTGCCAGTGTGCTTTACTACAGAGAAGTCCAGCACAGAAAGAGACAAAACCTCTACCGCAGGCTTCTCCAGACGAATACATAATGAACATGATATCTGTCCCACTTATGGCCTCCCCTAGCATCGTTCTCAGAGTGGAGCCTTGTGCAAAACCCCACAAAAGCTACCCGTGAATTAGAAGCACCTGTGGACCAGTCTTCATGGACCCAGAAGAGCAATGCTTGTTCATCTGTCTTTCCTATCAAGGTCAGGTCCAAAGGAAAGTTTAGTCACTTGGGGGAGAGGTGAATCCCCTGCCCTGTCTTCCTCCCAGGCCTGCTGTTGTTTTTCCAGCCTGCCTATGTCTCTTTCTCGCTCTCAACACCAGAGACACAGTCCCGCTGCATGATGGTTCAGTCTAGATGTTGGAAAAAGGACGAGTTACTCCGTGATGTTTACCAGAAC
>JAQHUG010000080.1:83755-100057 GCA_028555095.1 Dicrostonyx torquatus
AAAGACATAATCTTACATCCTATATGCCTTTTAAAAACCTTTTTCTTTTAATTTTCATTTAGTGCTAACAGATTTATTAGACTATGAAACTATGTTCACTTGGGTTTTCTATGGCTTGGATTATGTTTAAGTTCCTTTGTGGGATATATGTGTATGGGTCCACTCATGCTAAGGCACACGTGTGGAGGTCAAAGTGCAACTTGCAGGAATCAGTTTTCATCTTCTTCCATGAGGATTCTGGTAACTTAACTCAGGATGTCAGATTTAATGTCAAGTGCCATACCTTTAATCTCTCAATACTGCTTTGGAGGACTTTTAAGTCAATACTGCCTTCAGCCTATGAAGTCCTTTGTACATAAATACGCTGGTGCATTTATCGAACATGTATCCAGTGCTGAAAATACATCACCTACCACTCCAGAGTCTAGACACCAAGACAACAGGCACAACCCATCTCTGGAAAAGCTCATGGCTTTAGTGGTGGGTAGATAGAGGCCCATCAAACGACTCACTGGTCAAACATATAAATTGCAAGATGTCACAGGACTGCAGAAGGGGTGACTCTACATTCCTGCCTGCTAGCCAAAGAAAGCATTTACAGATACTGTCCTGTCTTGTTAAAAGTAGCAGCTTCACTGCACCACTGGTTGATAAATTACAGTCACTCTAGGATACGTATCTGGAATTGGGAACAAGTTCTAGAATAATACCGAAGAAAGGAAGTGCTAGTTACATAATTGTTTCTTTTTGTCCTTTATTGGTCAATTTTATTATAAAGAATAATTTCAAACTATATTAATCTGCTTAAAGACCACTAAGAAATGTAGATTTTTAAAGGCCTGAGTGAATTCCAGCTGTTTCAGTGTAGACAGCTTCTCCTTCAGAAGTCTTCCTGGAGAAATGGAGTTGATGTCCACAGGCCGTATTTTCTAGTTTTTTTTTTTTTTTTTTTTGGTTTTTCGAGACAGGGTTTCTCTGTGGCTTAGCCCAGGCTGGTCTCGAACTCACAAAGATCCACTTGCCTCTGCCTCCCGAGTGCTGGGATTAAAGGCGTGTGCCACCACCGCCCGGCCACAGGCCGTATTTTCCACAGCCCATCTTCTCAGTAACTTAAAGGGTGCACCTGGCATCTGACTCTGAACCCCAGCATAAGTCCCCTTGGGAGGTGGTTGCATGGGCTTTCCTCTGCAACTTCACCCTCTACCATCTGTTCAGAGGCATCTTCCACTTCCTCAAAACCCTCAGGACACCTGCAAAAAACCTCCCAGGAGTATTGTAGCCACTCTCAGTTTTCCTCTTACGGGCTGTTCTGCCCGTGAGCATTCATCCAGAGCTGCACACTGTCCACCATCTTTAGTCTAGCCAGAGACACACCGTCGACAGTTAGCCAGGCTTTTCCTGTGCAGTCCACACAGGTAGAATCATGTTCCTCATTTGCATAGAAGCTGTTAACATACTTACTACCTATCGCTTCTGGGAGGCATCTCTGCCACACATTCTTGCATATCCAGTGTACCCACCCCACAGTATGGACTGAACCAGCCATTCTTCACTGGCTGCTAGCTACACCTCACAGAATAAACAGGCCCGTACCAGTGTCTTCAGAGTGATAGAATGGAAACCAAGATTGTGCGGCTTAAATAGCAGGGATTTTTTTGTCTTATGGATCTGAAGGCTGGAAGTCTACTATTAAAGTGTGCACCTAGCTATTTTATCTTTCGTTTCCCTTGGTAGATGCTTTCTCCATGTTTACCTGTTACACTGGGCTAGGGCTCTAAAGGAGAAGCTCTTAACCTATGGATCACAGCCAGAAAAAGACCATCATAAAACACACATATTTACATTATGATTCATAACAGTAACAAAATTATAGTTACAAAGCAGTAACAAAATAATTTTGTAGTTGGGGGATCACCACACCACGAGGACCCGTATTAAAGGGTTGCAGCATTGGGAAGGCTGAGATTGCTCTAAAGACATTGCTTTTTAACTTACGAACCTCTTAGAGGTCCTGTTTCCAAACACCCTGATGTCCTGAGTTGCGAGGAGTTAGGATCTGAACATGAAAGCAGGTCATACCCTGAGGGGCACATTGCACATAGCAAGATCTCTTATCTGACTGGAAGCTTGGTGAGATTCAGGTCAAGGAAATAGCTTTTAAGACTGCACCTCAGCCTGAGATTCCTCTTGATCTTGGACAAAGGGATCATGTCTGAGTTTATTTGTCAGTTCTGTTTCCTGCTCAACATGCAGGTGAAGTTGAGAGCTGAGAGTGAAAGACCTTCTCCTCTATGCCCCCCAATCCCCACCACCGCAGAATCAGTGCCTGCTTTTCTGCCTGACCTTACAGATGTTACAGCTTGTCTTAAAGCCCTACCTGTAGAACTGCCACGGAGAGCCCAGCTGGCCAATTGATGGTAGTCCAGCTTGGCATTCATCAATCAAAGTACTTTGGCCCAATCTTGAGGAAACCTGATCCCATTCACACTCCCAGATCCCATGGTGCTTTCCTCTCAGACCTGCTCTTTTATGCCCATTCCAAACTCACACAGAAAAATAGGTACCAGGAATGCATAAGCAACACTCAACACCTCATGTCAGGACCTTCAGTCTTCATAGAACAGACTATTAAGGTATTCTAGAGAGGGTGCCAAATCTTCTGGCTATTGGGCTATTACCTCAAAATGTTTCCCATTGCCTCTAGACTGTTCTTTATTGTTTGTTTGGTTCCTTTCACACACTCACCTACAAGTATAGTCTGCAGCTTTCTGAGAAATTTGTTTCAGGCAACTGCATTTTTCTCTTTTCTCTCTGTGGGAAAGGAGGAAATCAGTGGGAGGTTACACCTAGCTCTCTTCCTTCTGCCCATTCATCACAGGCTCTGATCCTGTTCTACCTCTTTTAAGAGCTGGTAAACAATTCCTTAATCCTCTTGTGACTGCACACGATACAGCTTATCGCCACAAGAAAAGAAATCCTGTAAATCCCCAAACAACTGAGCCAATGAGTCTGGCTTACTTTGTAAACATTTTCCATCATGAGAGAAGCAAGTACTCCCTGCAGGTGTCCAAGAAGTAAGTCAATCCATCCCAACAGGTGTTTGCACACAAAAGAAGTCAATGGGCAAGGCAGACATGATCTGAGATTTGTTCTTGCTCATGGACAATGCCAATCTGTAATAATGTTAAATAAAGTTAGTCATTGTACATGTTCCCATAGTCCTTGCCAAAATATTACATGCAAAGCATATATAATGAGGCAAATGTCTACTGAACCTTGCTCAGGGGTTGAGAAAATGCTGGAAAGCAATTATTTGACTGCAAAAGAGAGTCTGAGCTGATCTCACCGTTGCCTTTCTGTCCTCATAAACGATTCCTCAGCAGCAGTAACTATGCCTGTTGTTCAGTGGAAAACAAAGCCCTGATTTTAAGTGTAGTATATGAACCCTTCAAGAAAAGCCTTTTGGTCTAGAGCAAAACCCAAACTGTCTCCAAGTTTCCCTGGCTCACTTTTCTGAGCTCAATCTTTGTCACCACCCCTTTATGACTGCACAGGTTCAAGCTTCCTGTCGATCCAGCATCAGGTCCAGGATTTAGAATACAGCTCCTTTCACCTGCATACCCTTTGCCCCAGCTTTCACCGTCATGGCATCTCAAGTCTCAGAGAGTCTCTCTGACTTCTTAACCATCAAACCCGGCGCTCCCATCGCTCACCCACCCGCCCTATTTTCTTCCTGCCGCACAGCACCTCCTCCAGTCTTATTTATTGTTACCTGCCTTTCTGCGCTGGATTAGAAACTTCTCATCATGACACCAATACTCCCAATACTCACAGCATGTCTAGCACATAGAATGTGCTTGTTCATTGTTACATACAGAGATATATGGAGGTCACTTGGATGGGTAGATGGTGCTAAGATCGCATGTCTACAGCATTTGATTAAAACTGAACTGCCCTCCAGTTTTGAACTACCTGAGTGATTATCATCCTGTCTGCTTCACAGAGCCCCACAAGAAGCTCATTCTTTTCAACTGTGTACAGATGAACTTGGAAGTCCAGCTACTCTGGTGTTTTCCTTCTCAGAATGCCCTCTCCTTCCTGTTTGTAAGTCCAGCGGGAAGTTCTGAGGCATTTGTACATGGACAACAGAACTCACGGTTAATGGATGCTTTCAAACACATTTTAGAATATCGAGTGTTGGCAATATTCACACTGAACATCCAGAACAGTCTGCAGCAATGGCTGATAAAGAGAAAATATGCTGTTCCTCCCACTCTCCTCCGGGAGTCGACTAAGATCAGACACAGGCATTCTTGATTTAAAGAAATACTTTTAGAAGATATTTGACTTTTAAAAATGTTTAAGTATAACTTGGTTGGTTACTAAGATTATTAGTTTAACATGGGAAATTTTGAAATGTAATTCATTTAGATAATTATTTTAACTAATCTAATTTTGTTTTACCTAATAGATCAAGGATATAAAATTTTGTTTATTCAGCATAAAACTTAGAGCTAATCAAATCTGTAATAGTGTTATACAGAGAGCTAGAGTGGCCAAGAGACTTCGGGCCTTAAGTGTCTGGGTTCTGACCCTGAATCAGCTTCCCAACCCCAAGTGGTGTTTTGAAATTCTCAAACCTTAGATTCCTCACCTGAAAAATTAGGATATTTAGTAGGCTTTGGTAAAGACTTTTAAGTTATAATAAAATGGTAAAGCACTCAGAACCCAGGTTCGGTGTAGTACATCAGTCTTTAGTGGGTTTGAAGGGGTCAGCATTTGGCTTATTTTCTTGGAGGATGACAAGTCCTTTGAATGATTATTACTAAAAAATCAACAAGAGCAAACATGGGAAAATCTTCCATTACATTTAAAAGTGTAATTTTTAAAGATTTTATGTGATTTAAGCTGAAAGTGGAACATCAGCATAGTACTAGGATGAAGGTAGATATGGCCTAGGACACAGATAAAAATAGTGCGTTTAGAAAATGACCTTCACAGGGTCTGTAAGCAAGGACTTCCAGCGTGTGCATGTGCACAGCCCACTGAGAAAATAACCCATCCTCCCACCCTAGGGATGTATCTTTAGGTGTCTCATATTTCTTGAAGTTACAAATTTTTAAGGCACGTTCCTTCCTATCCGGGTGACTGGCAGGTTCCTTTGGACTAACTCTTTCCAAAGGTGGACAGTGGTATGTCTGTAATCGTAATTGCTCACATACAGTGCTCATCTCAAAGGGAAGTAAACATGAGTGGTGGCCACGGTCCTGGAACAGATTCAGGTCACCTTGAACTCCATGTTCCAGTGCAGCAACAGTTTAATAAAACTTTCATGTAACAGAATAAACAAAGTTATAAATCAAGGCAATTTTTAAAAGTGTTGATAGAAACTCTAGGCAGACAGTTACATAAAAGGAGGAAACCTGGTGTAGACCTGAGATGCTGTCAAATGGGTGGGGAAGCTGGGTGTTTTGTTGTGTTAGTGCATCCCAAGGGGTTTATCTGTGAGTCACAGAATGCTAGATCTGTTGACAAGGAGTGGTTATTTAAGGGTCTAATGATAGCCCAGGATAAATTGCAATTAGCCTCATGACCTGCAACATTCCAACATCACCGCCGTGGCTGAAATCCTAAGCAGTTAATTAGCCATGGAGAAGGTTCAGTAGAAGGTATGGTTTCTAATGCCCACAGCTAATTAGTGGGGTCCAGTCCATCTCCAGTGGACTGCAAGCCTGCCAATGTTTGACTACCTGTCTAACAAAGGACCTGGTTCCAAGGTCACAGAACGCTACAGAGGATCTGGGGGTGTTCACACAAAGACAGAGGCATGCCCTTGGTTCCTCCTTCTCCCCCCTCCCCGCCTTCCTCTGATTGCTCTACACTTGTGTCTGTGTAGCCTGATCCATGGCCCGCCCTAAGCAGGCTCCTATATGTAGGAAGGAAAGAATAGGATTAATGCAGAAACTGACCACAGGGTTCCCCTGCAGGTGGCATTCATCAGGTAGCAGAACTCAAGAGCTATTCTGGAAAAACAGTCTAAAGACGTTATCGGTCAACAAGCAGGGAGCAAAGGTATAGAAAACCCCTCATCTGAAATCCTGTGAGTATTAACAACTATCTTCCTGGGTTACCAGGCAAGACTCCCTTAAAGACAGACAGCAGGGTCAGGGAGAGGAAAAGAGGTGGTCACTGTTTCTAGCACAGAAGAGAGTAATATTTTTCCAATGATAAAAGAAAAGTGTTGTTTTGCCTCTAGCCCAGATTTTTGAAGTCTTGGGACCAAGTCGTTGATCTTATTGTTTGATTCAAGAGCAAGGCTTACCTGAAGAATTTGGAGAAATCCTCTTGATCAAGAACTGTCAGGTACTCCTTCTCTGAAGAAAGACAACAAAGCTAAACCTGTCTGCCATAAAGCAGGGCCAAGATCTCCTCAGTAGAGATGCTAGCACAGGTCTTGTCCGTGCTCTGCCTGAGGTACCACCTTGTGCTAGCTGTCACTCCTTGATCTTGTGAAGCTGTTCTGAAAGGAACCGAAGGGGAGCTGACTGAAGAGTCCAGGATAGACACTAAGGGGCAAGGGCCATAGCCTTCTGTGCTTCCTTCTCACTCCTCTCAGAAAGGTCACAGGCCTTTGCTGCAGACATCTACACCTATCAGCCTGGGTTTACAGAAGGCTTGCACAGCTCTTTTTCCCAAGGGTGGTATGAGGCTATGTATCTAGGGGGGGTCCCTCAGTATGCTGGAGCCTTGAAAGGTTGTCAAGTCATTCCAAGGCCATGGGGGAAACTGGAGAAGTATTTTTCAGAAGTACCTGAACCCCAGACTCTCTGAAAGCTACCTCCTTCACCTCAGAAACATGTTGACCTACTGCAAGCCTCCTTGGGTGTCAGAGGCACTAAGATATGTGACTCATAGAGACAGGACTTTATTGCCTGACACGACTGAGTTCATGGGCATTCTTTTGATCACCTGGTCCTCTCAGCTGAAGGGTGTGCTCCTTACTGGGCTCTGGTAATAAGTGTGAAGTAAACAGTCCCTGAACCTACTTGAAATCACCCTCCAGGGTCACTCCAAAGAGCCTTATGGGGCTGTTACCCTGGAATAGGGACATACAAAAGAGCACACTGACAAAGCAAATAGATGGATTAAGAGGCAAGACATATCTGTGGCCTGATGGGGAGCGTTTCCATTCCCACAGGAAGATGACTTGGACCCAGCCATCTGCAGAGATGGGAGAGTCGGAGCTTCTAGAGTGGCTCAGGTGTGAGGCAGGGTAGATCTTGGGGTCCTAGAACTCCCAGAGACATCCAGAATGTAGCTCTCAACCTCCCGGAGTACCAGAGAGATGGCTATATACCAGTGTCATTTCCCCACAGGGGAGTTAACAGGTCAGGCTATGTCTGTAGTAATAGATAAAGACTGAGCAGGGCTAGTCAAGAAGCCAAAATATACTTGCTTGTCATGGGTAGATCTCTGAGGTGAGTCACTTTGCAGAAGTGGCAGGAAGCAGACCCCATTATGTGACATCGCACTAGCAGTCAGCCCAGTTACTCTATAATGATACTTGTGTGTATGTTTTCAGGGTTACCATTTGTATTAAAACACGTTAGGGATGGGAGGGGTCTCTAGGGAAGTCAATTTCTCCTTAACTTAGTATTCTTTACCAACCTGCCATGAAGGTCAGGGCAGAAGACTTTGCAGCACAGGAAACTGGAAATAAATGGCCTGGTTCAAACTTGCATTTGTCAAAGGGCTATGAAGAAAAGTGGTTCCTTGGAGTTGAAGAGATGACTCAGAGGTTAAGGGCTTCACAATCCTTTGTAACTCCATTCCAAGGACATTCAACACCCTTTCTGGCCTCCTCAGGCACTGGGCAAGCACAAAATACCTAAGTCATTACATAAATTTTAAATGATGCCCTAAGAACAAAACTGGACACTCAGCTGCTGATGAACGTCTCCTCGGCACTGGTAAACAAGGGCCTGTGTGAAAGCAAGCTGTGCAATCTTCTGTCCCAGCAAACTCAGAGATAGCAGGCAACACAAGAACAGACAAGACAGCAAGTTAATAATATCCCAAGGCTGTCTCATATCCTGGGCCTCTATGGAGACATATGCGTTGAACCAAGCTGTAGTGCCTGCTCCTTTAGAAAAAAAAATGAGCTTACTATCAAAACCCCAACTCATTGGGAAAAAATATAGTAAAACCTTAAGACTTCTTGAAAGAGACCAAGTCGTGGTGAATGTCTATCATCCCATATTTTAGGAGGCTAAGACTTAAGACATAAAACAGAGGGATTGCAAGTTTGAGGCTACTTGGGCTCTTCATTGAGTCCAGGCCACCCTTATTCCATGGTCTGACATTGTCTCAAAACAAAACACCCCCTAGGACTTTAAATAATAAAGTATGGAATGTATGCTCATTATTACTTATATTTAGAAGTATTGAATGGTCATAATCAAAAAAGATGGTTAAGTGTGTAGAAGAAGAGATACCCTGAGCTAGATATAGCTGCAAAAATATTTATTTAGGTTATATAAAATACTTCTTAAAATATCTCCTTTGATGTTTTGTGTTCCCCCAACGTGTCTGTTTTTATGCTAATACCATGGCGTTTTTATTACTATAGCTGTAGCCCAGCTTGAAACTGGGGTTAGTGACACCTCCTTTAGAAAAAAATTGATTCTATTATCCAGTATCGCTTAACTATTAGCTTAGGTTTTTGTTTTGTTTTATTTTGTTTTGTCTTTGTGTGTGTGTGTGTGTCTATGCAAAGCATGAATTTGTTTTTTCGTAATCAGTAAAGAATTGTGATGGGAATTGCATTGAATCTGTAGATTGCTTTGGTAGGATGGCCATTTTAAAAATATTAGTCCAACTGATCCATGCGTATGGGAGACCTTTCCACCTTCCGATACATACTTCAATTTCTTTCTTCAGTGACTTGAATTCTTTATCATATAAATCTTTCACTTTTTAGTTACCTTAAGATACTTTATATGATTTGCTGCCATTGTGAATGTCATCATTTCCCTCAGTTCTCTCTGTTCTCTTGTCATTTGTTTATAGGAGGGATACTGATTTTTAGGTGTTAATTTTGATCCAGCTACTTTGCTGAAAGTATTTATCAGCTGCAGGACTTTCCTGGTTTAATTTTTATGCCCACTTATGTATACTATAATATCATTTACAAATAAAGACACTTTGATTTATTCCTTTCAAATTTGTATTTCCTTGATATCCTTCAATTGTCATATTGCTCAGGCTAACATTTCCAGGACTGTATTGGACACGGATGGAGGACGATGGACTTGTTCCTGTTTGTAGTGGAATTGCTTTGAATTTCTTGTCATTTAAAATGATGTTGACTGTGGCTTTGTTTTAAACTGCCTGTATTCTGTTTAGATATGTCCCTTGTATTCTTAATCTCTCCAGGACTTTTATCATGAAGCTCATTGGATTTTGCCAAATGCCTTTACTGAACCTAATGAGATGATCATGTGGTGGTTTTGTTTTTTTGCCTTTCAATTTGTTTATATGGTGGATTACATTTATCAATTTACATATGTTGAACCATCACTAGGATGAAGCCTACTTGATATCATTTTAATGTGTTCTTGGATTCAGTTTGCAAATATTTTATCAAGAATTTTTTCATCTTTATTCATAAGGGAAATTGATTTGTAATTCTCCTTTTTGTTGTATCTATGAGTTTTGAGTATCAGGCTAACTGTGACTTTCTAAAACAAATTTAGCAGTGACCCTTCTCTTTTTTATTTTGTGAAATAACTTGACAAGTAGTGGCATTAATACTTCCTTGAAATTATGGTAGAATTCAGTGCTAAAATCTTCTTGTCCTCATTTTTTTTTGGTTGGAAGACTTTTAATCACTGCTTCTATTTCACTAGGGGTTGTAGTTCTGTTTAAATTGTTTATATGATCTTGATTTCATTTTTGCAAGTTGTATGTATGGAGAAACATCCATTTCTTTTAGATTTTTTGGCTTATTGGAATATAGGTCTTTAAAGTATGTCCTTATGATTCTTTGGATTTCCTTAGTATCTGTTGTTAAGTCCTCATCTCATTTCTAATTTTGTTAATTTGAATATTTTGTCTTTGCCTTTTAGTTAATTTAGATAAGTGTTGTCAATCCTACTGATTTTTCTCAAAGAACCATCTTTTTTCATTGATTTTTGTTATTTTTATTTTATTGACTTCAATTCTGAATTTCATTTTTTCTTGCCACCTATTCCCTTTGTGTGTGATTTCTTACTGCTCTAGAGCAGTGTTTCTTAACCTGTGGGTAGAACACCTTTGGGGATTGAAGTGCAGGAGTCACCAAAGTCTGTCAGAAAATACAAATATTTACATTACTGTTGATTCACATAGTAGCAAAATTACAGTTAGAAAATAGAAACTAAAATACCACAACATGAGTAACTGTATTAAAGGGTTGCAGCAATAGGAAGGTTGAGAACCATTGTTCTAGAGCTTTCAGTTATGGGGTTTCCCCACTTTATGTAGGCTATGAATTTGCCTCTTAGAAACACTTTCACTGTATCTCTTAAGTTCATGTTTATGTATTCGTTTTCACTCAGTTCTAGAAAGTCTTTAACTTATTTCATTATGTCTACCTTGACCCAATTTTCATTCACTAGAGAGTTGTTCCGTTCCCATGAGTTCGTAATGTTTCTGTTGTTGATGATATCCAGTTTTAATCTGTGGTGGTCAGATAGGATGCTGGGAATTATTTCAATATTTTTGTATCTTTTCATTCTTGCCTTGTGCCAGTGTGCTCAATTTTGGAGGAAGTTCCATGAGGTATATTCTTTTGTGGGAAGTAGGTATACTCTTTTGTGTTTGGAAGAAATGTTCTGTAATTTTCTGTTTGGTCCGTTTGGTTTATCACCAAACGGACCAAACTGTCTGGTCTAAATATAGAAATGCTCCAGCATTGTCTATGTCTATTGGCAAGAGTAGCATATTGAAGTCTTATAACTATCAGTGTGTGAGGGTCTGTATGTGATTTAAGTTGTAGTGCTCTTTCTTTTATAAAATTAGGTGCTCTTGTGTTTGGGGTATAGATATTAAGAATTGAAAATGCTATCTTGGTGACTTTTTCCTTTGATGGGTATGTTGTATCCTTTCTGATTTCTTCTGATTAGTTTTGTTGTTGGATTTTTGGTCAGATATTAAAATGACAATACTCACTTGTTTATTGGGTCCATTTGCTTTGAATAACTTTTTCCATCATTTTATCCTGAAGTGTTATATATCCTTGATTTTAAGGTGTGATTTTGGATGTAAAGAAGAACGGGTCTTGTTTTTGTATCCATTCTGTTAGTCTGTGTCTTTTTATTGGGGGAATTTAGCCCATTAATGGTGAAATATATCAATAATCAATTGTTTCCTGTTAATTTGTTGTTTGGGGGAGGGGTGTGTGTGTGTGTGTGTGTGTGTGTGTGTGTGTGTGTGCGCGCGCGCGCTTCTCCTCTTTTGATTTTGTTTGTCTGAGACTCTTTATTCTCTGTGTTTTCTTGGGTGTATTTAACCTCTTTAGGTTAATGTTTTCCTTCTAATACCCTCTGTGGGACTGAATTTGTAGATAGATATTGCTTAAATTTATCATGGAATGTATTGTTTTCTCCATCCATGTTGGTTGAATGCTTTGATGGGTATAATACCTGAAATATCTATGCTCTCTTAAAGTCTGCAGCATCTCAGGTCCCTCTGGCTTTCAGAGTCTATTAAGAAGTCAGGTGTAATTCTAATAGGTCTGCCTTTGATTGGAATATTCATGGCCTTCTGTGGTAAGGTTGTTAGGCTTTTATGGAAACATATTATCCTGGCTGTTATTGGTTGACAGATAGGCATTTCTGATTGAAAAGATTGTAGTTCTAGATGCTGATGTCTTGTCTTGTCCTTTTAGGGGCAAGTGTTTTGTTCCTTGTTACAACTTTCTCTCTGATTCTCAGGAGGGTGTGGTAGCTCTGTGTTGCCTGGCAGGGAATTCTTCTGTGGTCCTGATAGATGTGGCTACTTGGAGTTCCAGGAAAATGTGCTTCTAGATATTGGGAGCTGATACTTAGAAATGGAAATGGGCTGGGTGTGAAGGTCTAGGGGATCTCGGAGGGAGGAAGGCTAGGTGTTCCTCCAGCTTCTGTTTAGTGTCCTGGAAATGTGGCAGAGAGTGGGGAGAGGCCACAGCAGAAGGTCTGTTCCAGGGCTTGGGATGAGACTGGGACATTGGACTTGAAGGAGTGGAGGGAAAAGTGCAGATCTGAAGTTAGCCTTCAGGTCAGAGTGGACTATGGGTTTCCAGGGAATGTCTGTTGAATTTGGGGGCGGGATAAAAAAATGTATAAGGAGCGAAGGTTAGGAGAGGAAGAGCTGTCTGTGTGATCTACTGGAGATGGGTGCAGGGGGGTAAGGGAGGCTGCATCAGGTGTTCTGCTGCAGAGCTGGGGGTGAGACTGGGGGATTGAATCTAGGGGAGCAGAGAAAGAGGTGAAGATCTGGAGTTAGCCTACCTGATTCCCTGGCAGAAGCGACCATTGATTTCCAGGGAATTGGTTGTTCAGTTTTAACTGGAGTCCAAGCACAGTATTGGTTTCTCTTTTCATCTAGACTCAAATTCTAGAGCAATCTCCTCACCTCTTTTGTTTTACAAATTTATAAACTTTGAGTAGCTCTCTTGTATACAGCATGTCCCACATCCTGAACTTACACTAAAAATTCTTTGTGCTTAGATTCAGATTAAATAATTTTGACAAAAATATCATAGAAAATGTTCAGATTTTACCCACATTGACGCCTTGTAGAAGACACAAACTTGAACTGAATGAAGAAATAAGGTCACGTGAGACACTCTCAAATGTTTTACCTGCCTGTTTCAGCTTCCTTCTAATTTATATTTTTTTCTTCTGGTGCTTGTGATGGAACCCAGTCCCATGCAAATGATTGCCCACTGAACAACAACATCAATTCTGGTAAAGATTTATCTGATAGAAAGCATTATTTATTTATCATTTTATTATGAATAGAAATGAAATTAAAATTACAAAATAATTGCAAAGATAACATACCCAATGCTGAGGTATAATTATAATTTACTATATGATTATAGTTTCCCCTGTGGTAAAAGAGGAATGGAAGAAAAAAAAGATAGGCAACAGAGTTTTAGCTACCTAATACTGTAATAATATACTTAAGTAGGTAATAGTGTGCCTCTTTAAACAAATAAGGCAGTGTCAGCTGTCTTGTTGTGCTTAGATATGTTCTATTTCATGAGTGGCAATTAAAAAGCAAACTATAAGCAGAGCTTGTGCCACAACATGCCTTTAATCACGGCAGGTAAGTGGGTCCCTGTTTTTCAGACCAACCCGGTCAAGCCCCAGAGCATGACCCTAGCTACATACATACAATGCGACATAGCAAGACTCTGTCTCTAAAAAGCAGAAGAAAAAAAAGCCATTTGTTCATGGAGCAGGGAAAAGACGAGTGGAGGAGGTGTGCAGGTAAGGTTCAAAATAAACTCCCCAGGCACCCATGGGTGACTGCCTGCTCTAGCTGCACAGCTCAGAGCTCGGGTCAACAGAAGCTAGAGCAGGAAGTGCACAAAAGCATTAAAAAGAACACATGAAAGAACTCTGAGAAGAGCGGACTACTCTCTGTGCCACACACCACACATTTCCAAGGAAGGCCACAAGGGGGAAGAGTTCGCGACTTCTTCAGGCAGAGGCTGTGCCCTGTCGCTCTGCCCCCCCCCCGCCCCCCGCCCCCCACGGGCTCCTATTGCACAGGGACTATTTCTTCGAGGCTGAGGCGTTTCCAGTGCTTCGAGGATGTCGTGTCTTTATTTTCCTCATCCAGTAGCTACAGTTCCTGAACCTAGACTGAAAGACAAGGGGGAAAAATAAAAACAAACTTACTTCCTGCTTTCCTCTAGGAGGCTGCACCCTTTCCAAACACAAGGCCCATGTAAGTAGGTGTGCAGGATGAGAAGGGCTGTCACTCAGGTCTGATTCTGCCACCTTGAATATTGTCTTAGTTAGGGGTTCAATTACTGTGAAGAAGCACCATGATCATGGAAACCCTTATTAAAAAAAAAAAAACCATTTCATTGGGGCTGGTTTATAGTTCAGAGGCTTAATCCATTATTGGCATGTCAGGAAACACAGTGACATGCAGGCAAAGTGCTGTTGGAGCAGTCGCTGAGTTTTACATCTGGACCCACAGGCAGCAGGAAGAGACTAAAACGCTAGGCCTGGCTTGAGCATCTGAAACCTCAGTGTCCATCCTAGTGACACCCCTTTTCCCGTAAGGCCATACCTCCTAGTCGTCACACTCCTTATGAGCATATAGGGGACATTTTCTTTCAACCATCACAAGTATATAGGTCAGGAAGGTGTGTCATCAAATGATTTACAAAGAAAAGCCTTGCCAGGGCTTCAGCAGTTTCAAACAAACTGATGAGGGGGTTGTGGGATTGTATTAAATGGTCACTCAGTGATTTCACAGACACTGCCGGCTTCTTTGTCCCAGCGTCCTCAGCAAAGTCCCGGCTCAGCTCGTGTCTGGAGGAGCTCCTGGGTTACGGTGCTGCTTAACAGATTACTACAAATGTAGCGGTTTAAAGCAACACAAGCTTCCTGGCTTCCAGGTTCCAAGACACAGGCCAGGCTGTTGGGGGTGAAATGACTCCTGGGAGTCCTAGGAAGGAAGGGAGGGGCTGCCTGCCTACATTCTTGGCTTCAGCTCTTCCGCGTGGAATTTTTCAACTCTCTCTCAGCAGTGTCTCCTAGGCAGCCTCTCACTCACTATGTGGCTGAGAATAACTCGGATCTTCTTCCTTCTGGAACGCCAAGTGGATACCACCATGCCTGGGTGGCTCTTCACGTCACATCCTAGGAAGTTCATATAGCAATGGCATTCACGCTCACGCTATCACAAGTTATTTCCCCACCCTCAAACTCCCCCATGTTCTTCTTACTCATCCTCCCATCCAGTCCTGGAACCCCACTGACCTCCACTGTTGCCATGGTCTCCCCATCTTGGTAAGGCCACACAGTTGGACTCCCGCAGTGTGTCACCATTTCAAACAGATCTCTTACACTTAGTCATATGCATTAGCAAAATTTTCAAAAACCACTCCTATATGACTTACTTGAGGCTCCCCCTGCCCCATGGTTCCTCGCCTATGACCTCGCGGGGAAAGCTGAACATACTGTCAATATGATTGTCAATTCAGAATGGAAGGTAAGGACATGTTCTTAAAAGATGGTTGCCATATATATTTTATTTATCCCAGAGTCCTTTCTGGTTTGCAAGCCACAAACAGAATATAGATTAAATGAATCTCCTCGAGTTAAACAAAGCTGCTGTGTCAGGAACAGCCCACCCAGCAGAACCCACCTCCTCAGGAACCAGAGTTCTAGTCCTCCCACATCCCAGAGTTCCCAGACATTTCTGCTGCTGTCTCAAACAAAGAAATGACTGGCCTTATGAATGGAAAGCTAGGGAGCAAACTTCACCAGAAGGAAGAGAGGGACATCCCAGGGTAGGGCTACACATGTCAGGAAAGGACTGCCACACCACAATCCAGTCAAGTCGATGGCATGCTCCAGTCTGTGCCTTTGGGTCTCCTTGGGTGTGTAAACAGGAGCAGAGTTTTCAGAGAACACCTGTTTCTTATCAATGGAGCGGCCATTACCATTTCTTTGTTGAACACACGCACAAGGTTGAGACCTGTGGGTGACAATATGGCCTCTCACTCTGCAGACGAATGTACTACCTCAAAAGATATCTTAAATCTCCTAAGTTAAGCCTATCAAATTATCCCACTTGTAAACCCGATCAAACTGAATCTGCATGCAAAATTCCCTGATAATACATTAAACACTTAATGCAAGTTTTGTCTGTTAGCTGTTTCAGTATATCAAATTCTTAGCCATGTAAGCACCTGCTAAACATGCCAACATCATACTTAAACTTGGAACAAAACCAGAAATGTTATGGTTTGACTTATTATAATTCTATAATTTGTACATAAAGAAGGTGTGAGTATGTGTGTCTCTGTAGCTCAGACAGGTATCAAACTTAATGTCCTCCTGCCTCAGCTTCCAGCTGCTGTGTCTAACAACAGGTGTTCAACAACACAGATCTACGCTGAATTTAATTCTAAGATTTCAAGAAAGCAAAACAAAATTCTCTATCATAGAAATAGCTATCACATCTCAAGCCATTGGGGTTTTTCCCAAAGAAAGATGAGGTGGCTTTAGGTGGTGCTTGCTCTTTAGCTGA
>JAQHUG010000080.1:124170-156463 GCA_028555095.1 Dicrostonyx torquatus
TGTAGATTTTTCTTTTATCAATAAAGAAAAATAAAAAATAAAAAAATAAATCAAAAAATGAAATTAGCTTATCAACTTGATTAGCTATTAAAATACTTCTATGTTAACAAAAAGCTATTGACATTCTATAATACCCTATTTGAAAAATTAAATAAAACAATTTTTTTCCAAGAAAAAAAAAAGTTGTCAAGGTCTTCCAACAAATTTCTAAAACTGTTACCCTCAGTTTGCCCACTGAGTACAAGGTCCTTACTGCTGGGGACATCATGCACTTTGGACCAGGCACATAGCCCTGAGGGTCTGAGTTGGATCTATCTTGAAAGCCCACACCCTGAGGACTAGCTTTGATGGTACCAGAAGGCACCATGTTAGTTTCCAAGAGAGGGAAATAACTATTAGCTCTACCTCGCTATGATACCTTTGTACCACAGCAACAACCACCATGGCACTATAATTCGGAGCATGAAATAGTGGCATGCATTCCTTAATGGTAATTAATAACTCTCTATTTGGACTTGAAACCAGCTCAACAAGAGGAAAATACTGCCTAATATTTGAAACCCAAACAAATATCCAAGGCTTGTGAATTCATGGTTCTTGGAGAAAAACCTAAAACCATAACATTACTAATATAACTAATAATCTCTAACTATAGTCTAAACATTTGTCCTTATCCCCACAGTAAAGGGTAATCCTCAACCTTTGTTAAAGAAACTTCTCTTTACACCAGAGACCATAACAGAAGACCACAATTGATCAAAACGCAGAGATCATGTGATTTCCAGTCCCAACGGATAAATCTACAACTTCTACATCTCATGTTCAGAGATTACTGCAGAAGAGGGGTTGAGGAGATTGGAAGTGCCAGAGGAACAGAAGTTGTCTTCTAGGAATGTCAGGGAAGCTGCACTCATAAAATGTTATCACCTTACTTACCTAAACAAGACCTGAAGAAGCAAGACACAGCAGACATTCTGACATGGACTGAGACCCTGCACATTTGTCCTCTTTTCATGTTAGCGTGTCTTTTGGTACTGTCATTGTTCCAGTCTTACTTATGCAGCCACTTCTAGGTGAGATTATTTCACAGCCAAGTTCTCCCACTGTAGTTGTTAAAGTCTCCAGCTACCTCTATTGCCTTGTTCCCTGAACCACAGAGAGGAGCTGTGATGTAGATGTATCCACTTGGGCTAGATCTCCACAATCTCTTAATCTCTACATTGGGTACTTTTTGAGATATTTTGAATTCATGTTTGTTCTTCTTCTTCTTCTTCTTCTTCTTCTTCTTCTTCTTCTTCTTCTTCTTCTTCTTCTTCTTCTTCTTCTTTTTAAAGATTTATTTATTTACTATGTATACAGTGTTCTATCTGACTGCATGCTTGCTGGCCAGAAGAGGGCACCAGATCTCATTACAGATGGTTGTGAGCCACCATGTGGTTGCTGGGAATTGAACTCAGGACCTTTGGAAGAGCAGTCAGTGCTCTTAACCTCTGAGTCATCTCTCCAGCCCCAAAACATTTAATTTTTTTTTGGTTTTTTTGTTTTTTGAGACAGGGTTTCTCTGTAGCTTTGGAGCCTGTCCTGGAACTAGCTCTTGTAGACCAGGCTGGTCTCAAACTCACAGAGATCCGCCTGCCTCTGCCTCCTGAGTGCTGGGATTAAAGGCGTGAGCCACCAATGCCCAGCTCTTTTCTTATTCTTATTATTTTTATTTATTTATTTATTGAGAATTTCTTTTAGGTTCCTAGCTAATTTTTATTATAGGGGCATTTGTTTCTTTAACTTTTTGTGTTTTGTAGAAGCAGATTAAAAAAAAGCTTGAAATTTTAAAAATTATTTTATATACCAAGCACAGTTTCCCCTTCCTCCTCTCCCCTGTTACTTCCTCCTGCTTCCTTTCTACCTCAACCTCCCATCCACTCCTCAGAGAAGAAGGTAAGGCCTCCCATGGGGAGTCAACAAAGCCTGGCAAGAAGCAGAATTTTTTCTGGAGGAGGGCACACATCACTCTGCTGAGAGAGGTCAGGAGGTCTAGTACTCATATTGAAATGTCACAGATGCCAAAGAATCAAATCGGTCCAAAAGGGTATCAAACCAATCTAAAATTTCCGTAAGTTTTTCTGAAATCTGGAGAGACATAGAGGCTAATTGTTACAAAACAAACACAACCAAAACCAAGCAGGCCCACTGTTTCCAGTCTGAATTCTGAAGACTGGCAGATCTAGAGAGGCGTTAGCTGTTTATAATCTAGGCAAAATGCACTGGTGTTGAGGAAGAAACAGTAAGGTGAGGGAGCCTTTAGGAGCCGCTAGGCAGCGTTAGGTGTGAAGAGCTGGGTGGCTACCTGTTTGGCGGAAGCAAGGAAGATGATCCCCAGCAACACTGAGAACCAGTGAGGACTCAGAAAGACTGAAATGGAAAAGGCAATCAAGGATGATAGTGTCGGGGGGGGTACTATCTGGTTTTGTGCAGCAAAGGTGGTTATGGCAAAGCTGTATTGGTAAGGTTGGACGGAAGGAACAGCAGGAGATGCAGGGAAATAGAGGCAACGGATACATAAGGTGGCCTATGGAGTAGGCTAATTATGGATTGGTAAAATCCTCTGAGCAGTGAGCAGACATTGGTAGGAAAAAGTTTTATGAGAGTTTTAGGGAACAGAAAGCTCTGCTTTCTAACTGGGAAAAGGGGGTGATGCAAAACACAAATAGCTGGGCTGGAGAGATGGCTCAGCGATTAAGAGCAGTGCCTGCTCTTCCAAAGGTCCTGAGTTCAATTCCCAGCAACCACATGGTGGCTCACAACCATCTGTAATAAGGTCTGGTGCCCTCTTCTGGCCTGCAAGCATACATGCAGACAGAATATTATATACATAATAGATAAATAAATATTTTTTAAAAAACCACAAATAGCCAGGTTGGACTGAGCCAAAGCCATATCCCATGTATGGGCAGTATTTATTTTAATGATGAAGAGAATCATTAGTTAGTATTAATTGTCCAAATAACATATCATATGCACTGAGGACTGTTAAACATCATTTTTAGCTTGGATGTATTTCTTGTTTGGTGTTTATGACCATGTAGGTAGAAAAATCAGTCACTTTGCTGTTGCTCTTGTTCTTTTTGTTGTCAAGACTGGCTGATGACCTGGTCATCAGGGAGTACTTGAGCATGGGAGGAACCCCTTGGTCTTCTAGTCTTTCTTTTGCTAATAAGACCATCTATGCCAGGATCAGTCAAAGGCCTTGCTTTATCATTGTCTCACTTGGAAGTGTGGAAGCAATCTTTCCTCTGCACTGACCCTCCTGTTTGTAGACTGGACAAGGGTTAGAGTTCACTGGTTGGGGTCTCCATAGCCTCTCTGGACAAAATAATGGATGATGCCACATGATTTTAAAACATTTAAAGAAATGTCCCTCACTCCCCTGAGACCTGGTTAATCTTTAATCCCCTTTAATAGTCTTCTTTTTTAATCCATCTTGATCACATTAGTATAGGCCACAAACTATGGTTATTGAACACCCAGGTCAATTAAACCAATCAAGCTCATTTAACTACCGTATAATACATTAAAAACTAGATGCTTTAAATAGGCTTGGATTAAACATACTCGCCAGTCCTTGTAATTGTTGCCCTTTTGACCTTAGTGTTGTAAGTGGGGAAGAGGTGCAGATTGTATTCCCGGCACCCAGCTCCCAGCCCCCAGCCGCCGGCCCGCTCAACCGCTGATTGCTTGCTTATGCCCCAAATAACCACATGACAATTATATTCATTTAAACTCTGCCTAGCCCATCATAACCAGCCTCTTCTTGGCTAGCCCTTACATCATAAACTAACCCATTCCTAATAATCCGTGTGTCACCACGAGGTGGTGACTTACCAGAAAAGTCTAACCTGCATCCATCTGCGGTGGGAGCCTCATGGCGACTCTCCCACTTCCTTTCTTCCCAGAACTTCCGTTCTGTCTAATCCACCCACCTAAGGGCTGTGTCCTATCTTATAGGCCAGGCAGTCCTTTATTCAACCAATGAGAGTAACAGAAATAAAGATGGACCCTCCTACACCTTAGAAACTCTAATACCATAGATATCGTCTCAAATCTCGTTCTTCATGTGTTTAAATAGCTTACTGGGGCATTTATAACTTGAATAAGCTTTCTCGTTCGGAAAATGTTCAGACAGCTCAATCTTTATCAAAACAAACAAAGACCTTTTACTAAAACAGTTTAAATGTTTACATTTTTAGCATTTTTTACTTACTGGTTTTCTTTTTGAATGCCATGAGACATAATACCATTAACAAATAAATTTGTCATCTGTTCTGAGGATATTCTTCCAGGACAGGGGGTGAACTAAGCAATGTCTATCCCTTTCTCATCAGTCTCTCTGCCAGGTCCTGTCTACCAAGGAGGGCAATAGACAAGCTCTTTGAGTGTTCTGGGCTTCTCACATGCGTTTGCTCCAGCTGCATGACTGTGTACGTGTTAAGAGACAAATACACCCTACACTAAACCCTGTCTAAGCCTTTGCATCATGGCTACATTTTTCCTATGAAGTTCTGACATGTGTGATGCACTCTTGTGGCCCATCTTCTTGCCCATGTTTCAGCCAAACAAACATACTGCTAACACCATTTCCAATTCTCAAACCATTGCATTCACTGTACATGGTGAATTCCTGTCAACATTTTCATCCCAATACAACTGTGTGTTCCTCCCCCAGTTATCCCATACTCTTAGTACTTATCCTGTACCTGTTTCCAGAATTTTGTTTGTAAGAATTAGAAAGCAAGTGGTTCTTTGAAGTTTAGCACACCTCTTCACGGGTCACACATAGTTTACTTTCTGGGACCTGAAGGTTTGATAATGCAACTATTAGTCTAAAACAATGAGGGGTCCTTGGGGTGGGTTCTTGGAATAATCATTGCTTCCCAGATTGGCTGCCTGAAGCGAGCAGGGACTATCATTTTCCTCAAGCAATGCAGGGTTAATTTCTCCAAGTGGCCAGATAGGCTGTTTCTACTGTGTAGTGTGTAGCCAGTGTCCCTAGCTCCATCAAAGTCTTTCTACATCATCCCAATTCAATGTACAGTGTCTATCTCTTCTGAGTTGATGTTCTTACTTTAACAGTAGGCACCCTATTGAGGCTTGAAGTTCACTGTCATTGATGCATTTGAACAAAGAAATTCTGCTGTCAGTTTTCCATAATACCAACTATACAGGGAAGAAGGTTTCTCTCAGACAAACATAGCTCACAGTTACATTTATGCATCTTGAGATGGGAGTTTATATCCTGGAACTCATTTTAGGAGCAAACAAACTTATACTTATTGCCTAGCAGAAACAGTTCAAAATATCATATGTATGACAATCTAGACTGTTGCTTTGTACAGTGCTTGATTGGCATAGACAGTACCTATGCCTTTCTAGTATCAGATCAAGTCATGGACTATTGGTGTTCTTTTTACTATTATAAATAAACTCACAAGTATCTTATATCTAACCACATTAGAGAGTTGATATCAGACAAGTGAACCAATCAGAAATTTATCCTGAAGCCTGTTTCTCTTAAACTGCTACCTAGAGAAGTAGGAAAACTAATATATGCACCCATGCATGTACACATATGCACACAGGAACACAGTGACTCACAAAATCACAGAGGATGGAAGGTCCAAAATCTATAGTTTATATTCCAGTTTCAATCTAGAGGCCATCAGACTTTATAGCACTAAGAACAGTTAAAAACTGTGGAGAGTAGGGTTCTAGGGTGTGGCTTAACAGTATAGCACTTGCCTAGTAGGTGTAGTTTGATTGAAATATTTGATTCTGATAACTGAAAACTCAGGTAAGGGTTAATTGAGAGTATTAGCCTTTCAGGATAGCTAATTATTTCAGGGCTTCAGCTGATTAGATAAGACCCACCCATATTACAGAAGGTGACCTGCTTTAATCAATCTTCCAATTTAAATATCAATCACATTCAGACTCTACCATCACAGAATGAGCGAAGTAACATTTGACCAAATATCTAGGTACTCCACTGTGCAGTTAATTTGCCATAGAAGAAAGCTGTAATAAACAAGAAGTCTCAAATATCAAAACCACTCACATTTAACATCTTACATTATAAATTTGGTAAAAAGCAACTACAGAAGAGTGTGGGTGCCTCTCTTACCTTTTCTTGCCTCCGCCCCACTTTTGTAATATGCACTTATTCTGCAACAGTTTGCTCCATGTTGAAATATTCCATCCTAATGAAAAAAGCATTGAGACACAAGAAGTAACACATTAAAAGAATTCAGGAAATCCCTGAAACATAGTGCATGTACAAAGTTCCACTATCTTCAAGGTCATATGAGCAATACCGGCTGCTGAGGACAGTCTTTGACCTATCAAACAGCCTACAGATTATCCAGAGATCTTTTGGGTTGCAGCTATGTCATGCATGATGGCATTGGCTTTCAGTAATATAGCTGGAAGTTTGGGATGTCCATGTTCCTGTAAGTAAAACCAATAAACTCATTGGTTCACCATGTTAGGCAATCGTAGTGTTGTTACTTGAATCCGTTATTGGTTCCTGATCTGTGACAAGTAGACATTAACTTCAGTATTACTCATGGATAGTGTAATACAACGGTATCCCCCATCTAGAATTATATAGTGGCATTATAATCCCCTCCCTGCCCACAGTCTACTCTCATTTTTTCAACCCTTCTTTTTGTTTATTTCCAAATTATTCTTAAAGGATAGCACCATATATGTTATTTTCCTGTTTAAAACCCTTGGACATCACTGTCAGATAACCATGGACTCCTTCGCACGAGGCTAGAATAGATATGTGCAGAGTACCAAGACCACTCCATGTGTTAAATACCAGTGACTTTCAGACTTTCAGATATTAGAGTTCAAGAGTCCTAACCAGATTTTGTTTTGTTGATTATAGCATTTGGTGTTTTCTATATTAGATATTGAAACTGAGAAATTGTTAGACACAAGGCTAAGTTTTACTAATCCCATTTGTCATCATAATAATGGCAACATGATGTGATCATGGATGAAAGAGCACACCCTGCACTACAAACATCATCTCACCATCTCATTACTAGAGAAATGATTTTGACCTTGTAGAACGCTTGACAGGATCTCAGTTTCTACAAAGATTTCCAGAGTGTAATTCAGAAACTGCTGCTGTCTTAACATCAAACAAAATTAGTGTGTTGCCTACACATCCAATCTCCTACTTTTACTCAATCTGCTTCCTTGTTTGGGTCTTTTCTTCCACAATTCACATATTCCATGTCAAAGGACATCATTTCCCTAGATCAGCATTTCTCAGCTTGTGGGTGGTGACCACTTTCAGGGTTGCATATCAGATATCCTGCATATCAGATATCTACATTATGATTCATAAAAGTAGCAAAATTGCAGTTATAAATTAGGAACAAAATAATTTTATGGTTGGAGGTCACCACAGCGTGAGAAACTGTATGAAAGCATCACAGCATTAGGAAAGTAGAGGACCGCTAATCTAGACAAAGGAAGTTAATAACCTTTGTGCACTTTTTCATGATACATTACTCTTTCTTCTCCTCCTCATCCTCCTCTCAACCTCCCCTCTCTCATTCTCCTTCTTTCCTTTGAAAGGAAGCACTTTATTAATATCTCTGTTATTGTAGCTATGCATTTATCATCCCACTAGTTCTAGGTATGTATTCATCACCTTTTTTCATGTTCCTATGTGTTTCTGCCTTTCAATATCCAGTCCACTCTCCTGCTATCCATGATTTTCCTTTGTGGAAATGTCACTCCCTAAATGTGCACAGTTTTATGAGACTATCAATCAAGAGGCCCTGCCCTTCCCTGGACAAGTATACACACATAGCCTAAGCCGGGTAGGTCAGATACTCTGCTCTCAGATTTTAATTGTGAGTGAACTAAAATTATTTGGAGCCTACTCTACTTATGAGAGATGCTCTCATAAGATGCTCTACTGACAGTTCCTTGGTAACTCCTTTATGACTCCCACAGATGCCTTACTCCCTGTCCTGGTTCTTCTTTTCTCTAAGTTCTGTGAGCAATCCAATGTCCTTGCCAGTTGCTGATGTACTAGAATAAGGTAATCCATTCTGTCTGCTACTACAGAACCTAACGAGCACAGACAGATAATAAATCTTTAAACTGCACCTTGTTCATAGATTCAGCATTCTGAGAAACCAGTAAACTGTTATTCCTAAATCTGCTTTCCCTGGCCCATCTCCAGCTAGCATACTTGATGGAAAACCAGAATCAAAACAGGCGATCACTCCAAAGGTTAGATCACGCCTTCTGGTCAGGTGGTCAGCCTTGACTCTCACATTCATGTTAATAAAGCCTCTCTGTATAGTGGATGATTCACAGATACCTAATGCTGCCGAGTCTTGCATTCCGCCAGAGTTTCCATCTGTGTTACACCTAGGTTAAAAGTTAACTTAGTGCAAACAATCTCTTGGAAGTATAGTGTGCCTGGCTACTTACAATGTGAACATTCAGGCTCCATTCTACATAATGAAATACAAATATGCCCCTCTAATATAGAATAAAAGTGTCCCTCAGTATCCCCATCAATGCTATTTTGTATCAAGGAACTCTAAAAAATAATCACCTTTCTCCATGTGCCTATATAGCATATATTAAAGCAACACAAATGCAAGACCTATAAGAGCATGAGAAAATGCAATCTTATTAACCTTTGCAAGTCAGTTAATGTAATACACATGTGTGTGCATGCACATCTACATTACTGTACCATCAGTGTGTGTACACACAGAGAGAGAAAGAGAAAGAAAGGAAATACCAACTTTATAAAGTGAAATTCCTTAAAATAATAGATTATCATCATAATTTTCTAAGGTGATGACATCATATGTCTATTTGCAATACCATTTGAAGATTATTCAGACCCTACCACTGGAAGAAAATGCACAGTTTGGAGCTGTGACTCCTTCTTCTGTAGAGAGAACGATGTCTCAGAATTGATCAAAGTTCCTACACCTATGCAGCCATAGCCCTGTTTGGTTTATCTTTTGTTTTATGTGTGAGTGGCTGTATGTATGTCTGTGACCTTGTGGAACCCCTAGAACTAGAGTTATAGTTAGTAGTTATCATGTGGGAGCATGGAATTGAACCCAGGTCTTCTGAAAGAGTGTGGTAGTTTGAATGTAATTCGCCAACAGAATCTCATAGAGAATGACACTATTAGGAGCTGAGACTTTATTGGAGTGGGTATGGTCTTGTTGGAGGATGTGTGTCACTTTGGGGGCTGACTTTGAGGTTTTCTATGCTTTGAATACTGCCCAGTGAATCTGTCAACTTCCTTTCGCCTGCAAGATATAGGACTCTCAGCTACCATCTGCCTGCGTGCTGCCATGCACCTGCCATGATAATAACAGAGTGAACCTCTGAAATTGTAAGTGAGTAACCCAATTAAATGTTTTCTTTGTAAGAGTTGCTGTGGTCATGGTCTCTTCACAGCAATAGCAACAATAACTAAGACAAAGGTGAACAAGTGATCTTAACCACTGAACCATTCTCTATCAGTCACAGTCATGAGGAAACATAAGTACCTGCTATGAGACAGGCTAATTTGAGTGACTTTCAGGCATATTCCCTAAAAGTGAAGTGGAAAAAAAAACAGAGACAGATAGGTGGCATGTGGGCATATCACAAAGGATAGGTGGGAGCATGGTTTCAAGACTAGAAATTTGAAGAGCCTTGGGAAGAAGACAAACAAAATTGTCCAATGGGAAAAAATAGAGATTCTCCAAAATTAAAAATCTTACTTTTCTCACTAGGCAGAGCAATATGGCAAGAGAAGAAAATTTAAGACAAATAGGAAAAAGAAATCAAATTATCCTGATTTGCAGATCACATATTATAACATAAGTGATCCCAAATATTCCACCAGAAAAACTCTAGACAATCAGTTAGAGCAAAGTGGCAGGACACAAAGCCAACTTAGAGAAATCAGTGTCGTTTTTATATACCACCAACACATTCACTGAGAAAGAGATCATGAACACACTCCTGTTTACAATAGCATCTAAGACAACAGACCTCCACAGCGTAAACTTCAGAAACATGTAGGAGGATGGTGGGAAGACACTAGGAAGTGGAAAAGCATATCGTGTTCATGAATTAGCAGAGCTAACACTGTGAGAATGACCATCCTACCAAAAACGATTTACAGGTTCAGTGCAATCCCATGAAAATACCCCAAAATTTAGTTACATAAATAGAAATAAAAGTCCTAAAATGCATATGGGACCAAAAAAGGCTCCAGATATCCAAAACAATATTAATACTGCAGGATTACTAATTCAGACTTCAATATACATCATAGAGCTAAATAGTTCCCCGACCTGTGGCTTAGTCAACGGATACCCTAAAGGGGTGGGGAGTGAGAGTTGAAAGGAACAAGAGACACAAAAGATGAAAGCAAGACAAGATTCTGATCAAGTCTCATTTATTAGGGGAATAAACAGGGTAGATATGGGGCAATGGGAAAGAGAGAATAGGTTCTTACGTCAGTGGGTAACTAGGCAGCTATCATGAAAAGTGTTTCAGAGATTACAGCAAAAGTCACTAATTGCAAGGAAATAGATGTTTTTAGCAGTTAGTCAGAAATAGACTAATAAGTCTAATTAGTTAGACTGCTAGTAATATTTGAAGGTTAATAAAGCAGAATAATCAGTTCTTGGGCTAGGAACTTAGAAGATAACAAAAAGGTTTCCCACATAATAGTAATAATAATTTTAAAAATCCAATACAATTCTGGAACAAAAACAAACATGTAAATCAATGAAACAAAAGATCCAAACATGAGTACATCCATCTGATACTTGACTAAAAGACAAAACCATACACTAAAGAAAAATATCATCTTCAACAAATGGTGCTAGAACTGAAACCCACAGGCAGAAGAATGAAATTAAACTCATATCACTCTATGCAAAATTCTACACTGAAGTGGATCAAAGACTTCAGTTTTAAACCTGAAACACTGAAAGAGAACACGGGCAGTACCCTACAAGATGTAGGTATAGGACACGATTTTTGGAAGAGGTTAACAGGACTCCATTGATGTGGGAATTAAGGCCAACAATTGGCAAGTGGAACCTCATAAAACTAAAAAGCTTCTGTAAAGTTAAAAAAACAGTACACTAAGTGAAGAAGAAACCCACAGAATTGGAGATAATCTTTGCTAGTTATTCATCTGAAACAGAACCAATATCAAATTAATAATAAATGAGCTAGGAATCTAAATAGAAAATTTTCAGTAAAAGAAACAAAATGGCTAAAACCCAGCTCAAAACATGTACAGTATCTTTGGCAATTAGGGAAATGTAAGTTAAAATAGCTTTGAGACTTCATCTCATCCCAGTCAGAATGGCTAATTAGGATCATCAGAACAAGGAGAACCCTCATTTATTGTTGGTGGGGACATAAATTGGCATAGCCATTTTGTAAATAAGTATGAAGATTTCTCACAAGTCTTAAAATAAATCTAGTGTGTGACCTAGATATACTGCTCCGTGGCATATTCCCAAATGAACAGACAGCCTACTTCACAAGATACGTGTTCAGCCATGTTCACTTTCTATCACACTAGCTAGGAAGTAAAAACCACTAAATATCATTCATTGACATTTATGTGTCATGAGCAGATAATGAAAGTGTGGCATATATAAACAAAGATATCCCATTCAGCTGTAAGGGAAAATGAGATCATGAATTTGGAGGCAAATGGGTAGAACTAGAAAATATTATATTGAATGAAGTAACTAAGACCCCAAAAGATAAATTTCACATGTTCTCTCTCATGTGCAGCTCCTTCAGATGAGCATCTGCAAATCTTCAGATGTAAGTGTGAAACACCACGGACATAAACAAGTAACCACATAAACAAGGAAATTATAAAGAGACTGGGGCAGAGGTTGAAAGGGGAATAGCAAAATACAAATGATATGAATTGAGAAATGAAAAAATGGGACAGGACTTCAACTAGGGAGGACAGTAGAGGACAAAGAAGAAGGAGGGACAAGTGACAAATAGCACCAAGGTTGTTTGAAAAGGCTCAAGAAATCTTATTATTTCATACTTGCCTAAAGTCATAAACAATGCATACAAGGGTATGACCATTCTTAGGAGAAATGATGGCACTAGGGGCAACATGTCCCACAAGAACTGCAAACTGACAAAAACCCTGCACCAGGCACAAGAAATATGCTTTAGAACAGGTATTGGGCTAGTCCAAGTAACTCCCGAAATAATGTAGGCTATGGTTGCTGCCCTGAGTTGACTGTCAGAGTGAAGTTATGCCCCTATTGCTGAAGACGCCACACACTTAGGACAGAGGGCTAGGACTCCCACGTCAATGGAGTCCTGTTAACCTCTTCCAAAAATCGTGTCCTATACCTACATCTTGTAGGGTACTGACCGTGTTCTCTTTCAGTGTTTCAGGTTTAAAACTGAAGTCTTTGATCCACTTCAGTGTAGAATTTTGCATAGAGTGATATAAGTTAGATATAATCTGAAAGCCTCCTTCCTGTAGCCTACCTTCCATGGTACTAGAAAATACTATACAATGGAGAGATAGTGAGAGAAAATACTGCCAAGGGAGACAAACAATTAACATCCACATGACAAATGACTATCGTGACAAGATATCCACACAGGTGAAGTACGTAGCACTTAAATGGTTGGTGACTCAAGAGGATGGAATCCACACCGGGGGATAAAGTATAGCCAACTTCCTAGGTGTTGTGTGACAAGACCTCTCCTTGAGAGATGCTATATACATGTCTACTTATCCCAGAAAAGGAGCCCAAAACAGACCAAAGTATGGATACCACCAAAGTCAATGTGGTGAACCAGTAAGTTTTATTGGGTTTACTTACAGGAGTATGGGTTTTTGACTTACCGACAGGAGCAGAAATGACTCAAAGACAGCTATATCACCAAAGCCCACCCCAGGATGAGTGAGAACTCACAAATGCTGGGAATGTGGAGTATACTGCACAGCCTGCAGGCAGTTTAACAGGCTGGAGAGTGCCCTTTCCAAGTGACTGATTTGGACTAAACCTCTTAGAGGCATCTTAGCAGGTTTCTGCTTCTTCCAGGCAGCTGGTCTGGTCTCAGCCTTCTTTGTAGCTTTGCTTGGCTAAGAGTGACTCTCAGCAGCTATATTACTACTCTGGGAGGGTCCTAGAGAATTTGGTCAGTTTTAGGGTCTTTGTGAAGCTATTTTGAGTTGTTTATCTTCCTACTTAAAGAGCATCTCTGTACATGGAAAGTTTCAATCTTAGAGGAAACTGTTACACAATACTAGGACTAGGGAAATCATGAATTGTAGATGAGAATCTAGTCCCACCACTTTGCTAGACCAGTACAATTCCTAACAACATTCTAAATCTTATCCTTATACCCACATCTAAGTGTGACTATCACGCCGTCAAAGACGCTTCTCTTTACAGCAAATCACATGGAAAACAACAACTATACCTAATACAGACATCAACAGATTGTGCAGCACCCAGTCCCAGTGCTCATGGCTACGTCACAGCTCTTGATATATATGGCTCAGGGAACATCACAGTAGAGGTAGAAGAAAGATTGTAAGAGCCAGAATACCAGGAAGTCCGCTTTGAAGCAGTCTTTCATCATAATGATTGTACAAACAAGATTGGAACAATGGCAATATCAAGAGACATGCTAATGAGGAAGGGGAGAAATCTCTTGTGGTCATATGTTTGGAAAAGTAACTATAGCCAACTAATGACTGCTGATAGAAGAATTAGTCTCTCTCAGGGAGAAGCTCAATAATTGACTGTCCAAGACAAAGTACTCAGCCATGAAACCATATACACACAAACAAGAAAAGAAGACTCATCGAGTTGTATTTATATACTTGTGTGCGCACACACACACACACACACACACACACAAACAATAACAATAAAAGGGGAAGAAAACTATCAATTTGAGAGCTGGGGGGCAGACTTACAAGGAGGAAGCTTAAGAGGGACTAAAGGAAAAAAGAGGAGGGGAAAGTGATATAATTAAATTTTAATTAAAGCATTCAAAATAAAATAAAATGTAAGAAAAAAGAAATATTTTGCTTCGAAGGCACTACCAAAAAAAGTGAAATATAAGTGAGGGGAGCCAGAAACAAGACAGGAAAGAATACTTGCAATCATATCTGATAGAACACTGGTCAGAGGAATATATATATGAAGAGATCTTTCAATTTGATAGTAAAAGGCAATTACACCAGTTAAAAATAGCTAAACATACTTATCATTCATATTTAGGTTATTTATATTAGGGAAAATGTTTCAAAATATAAAACAGAGAAAAGGAAAAGGATGCTGAGACACAAGGACTCACCTGATGTTCCCAAGCCAGCAAAAGTTTCGAGAAAAGTACATGGCTGGAATGAGGGTAGTAGGAACCTTTCTCTTTCTATTCATGTTCCTGAAAATTTTCTTGCCGATGAAAATCACTTGGGAATCAACTATAGTCACTTCTTAAACTAGTAACCCAAGTCCTTAAGTTTCATAGTATCTTCTTTTCCAGCCCAAGTTACATGTGCCATTGAGTGAACATGCCCATCAACACTACTCTAACTGGCAGTAGACTTTGGGAGGGGAAACTGTAAATATTTCCATTTACTCCAAAAGTTAAAAACAATATGAACAGGAAGCTAACTGTGAACATATTAATAACGGTGATGCCCAACCATATGCTGTGGAATACAATGATTCCAACAAACATGTTCCAGAATTTTGTGCCTAGAGGTTGAAGAAAAATGCAAGGTATAAAACTGAGTGCACATACCTTTAGGTGCTTATTTTATAAGAATGTAAATGGAGACTGCTCATTCATTTCCGGATTACTCAGACCAGAATAATCACGCAGAGACTATATCATTCTAGCACCACTTGGCCTAGTAGCTTAGCCTTCTTATTAACTAACTTTTACATTTTCTATTAACCCATTTCTATTAATCTGTGCAATACTACAAGACTATGGCCTACTGGTCTGGCATCTCCCCAACACTGTCTTCTTTCTATCTGCATTCACTTTAGTTTTCCTGCCTAGCTTTATTCTGTCCTGCCATAAGCCAAAGAAGCTTCTTTATTAACCAATGGAAATAAAACATATTCACATCATACAGAGGGGAATCCCACATCATTTGCCCTTTTCTGGCTAAATAAAAAAGAAGGTTTTAACTTTAACATAGCAAAATTTCATATAACAAAACAGGAATCAAAAAAGAATTACACTTACAATATTTATATCTAGTTCATCTTTTATTATAACTAAGGAAAACAATAATTATCTGTCTTCAACACCTTCAAAGGACCCAGGAGAATATAATATTACCTAAGTAAACAGGAAGTGCATTGTAGGCAACTTCCAAAGCTCTAGAATTGACAAAGACATCTCACTGCCTGGACACTCACCCAAAGTTTATCTGAGATGTTGGGGTATCCATCTTCAGCCTATAGGCTCATAGTATCTGGCACACTTTTTCATGAAGCAGGAAATTTGAAAGACTGTTTCACCTGTATAGGCAATTTGTCAGTCACTTTCTTCTATGTCCTACAGAATGTCTGGCAGTTTTCTTCTGTGAAGCAGGACCCCTGAAGGACAGTCTCACCTTCTTTAGGCAAGTTCAGCAGTCACTTTTCTGTGGGTCCTGCATGTTCAATTCATACAGCATACCATCAAGCAGTACAGGCAAGAGCAGTTTCTTGCCCTATTTTCTGGTCTTTATCACAATGAAGGCAAATTCTATAATGAGTTTCTTCAATGCCCATAAACCTCTCTGAAGTAATTGGTGCTGCCAGAAGCAGACATGTCTCACTGTTTAGCAAAATCCAAGTTCTTAAAACATTTTAAATGCCATATTCTGTAGGTCTTTGAAAGAATTGAAGAATACCTATCCATCTGAAATACATCTCTGTACATCTAGAAAATCTAACTAACATGACTATAATTTTGACTATTATAAATAACTTTCTATTAATATTTAATTTTTATTTATACATTATATTTCAAATGAGCTGCACAAACATGATACCTTAAACAAGAACAGAAATACATATGCACAGTATAACAAAATTGACCTTAAATTTGTCTCAATAAACCAAAGTCTATACCAATGTAAAGTATTCATCTCTATATATCATATCCTCCTTTAAATGAAAACAAACATTTATACACAATCATTTTGGGATTTTTTTTCTCCAAACTGCTTCCTGCTGTTTGTTGGGTGAAGTATTTTTAGAGTTAATGGAGACCTTTCAGGGGATCTTGTTCCATCAAACTATATTAGCTTAGAAGGAGTCCATAGGTTCTCATCTTCTGTGGAAAGAAAAGTAGAGCTTATTTTCTAAAGCATCCTTAGACCCAAATTTTGAAGGCAGGATACCTTCAAAATATATACGTTAGTTTTGCTTAGCATCCTGTACAATGAACTGTCTCTCTGTATTTAACTCATTCACAGTCAAAAATTCAAAGAAAACACAATAAATTATATAATCCAGACTCTCCATGTGTTTTTCCATCTTTATGTGGCTTTTTTTTGTTTTTTTGAGACAGGGTTTCTCTGTGGCTTTGGAGCCTGTCCTGGAACTAGCTCTTGTAGACCAGGCTGGTCTCGAACTCACAAAGATCCGCCTGCCTCTGCCTCCCGAGTGCTGGGATTAAAGGCATGCACCACCACCACCCGGCTTTTATATGGCTTTTTTTACTCTGTTACTTTTTAATATTTTATTATCTTTATTCCTTAAACTATGATTATCTGTACTCTTGTCTATACTCTTTTCCCTGTCTCTCCCAAACCTATGTACATTTTTTAAACACACTGTGACCTGTTCAGTTGTTTATTTTTGTCTGAATATGTCTTTATTATGTATCTGTAATCATTTTCTGACCAGAAGTGCCTTTTTTAAAATGCTAAGTGGGCATAGCTAGGACCAACTCTGTGGCCCTGTCTGTTGGCTCCACTCCATCCAACATGGTGAAAGTATGTTTAACACCTCTGCTAGCCTGTGGGCTCTGACATCCGCCAGCCTGGCACAGCCATGGCTTGAATACAGCTTGATAGCTAGAAAGCTAGCAACTTAGAAAGACAAAAGGTACAGGCTTGGCTCCAGCCTTCCTTTTTACATGTAGATGCCCCAGGAAGGAGTTGCTGGCTCCAAAGCTGGTGAGATATGCAAATGTATGGATGAAAGGTGTGGTGTCCCCGGAAAAGGAATATGAATAGAGAATTCCTGAGGGTGGAGGAGCAATTCAGGTTTGGATAGAGCTTGGGGGAGGGAAATAAACGCAAGGTCATGCTGTAAAGGACAAGAAGTCCTGAGCTGCCTTTGAACGATGATGGTGTGAAAGAGTCTGTTTCTTCCATGTGCCTCCAAGAACACATTTAGGGCAAAGCACCAGTTTCTATGTTGGGGCGACGGCCCCCGACACTAGCCATACTCACCACCCCAGCTCCAGGGACACAGCAGGTCTATGTTGCCATTAAGCAAATTGTAGCACTCTGCTCACAAACCCCATTTAAGTGCTCCATAGGTGGAACTCCCAAATGAGACGGAGCCATTCATGCTGGTGAACCAGGAAGTCAGTTCTCAATGAAGCAGCACCTCTGCTCACCGCCAGCAAACAGATCCTATCCAAAGATAATGTGATTACCAGGAAGCTGCACTTGGCTCCTGTTCTTGTGAGTCTAGAAGCCCTCTTTTTTAAAGCATTTTTAGGTCTTTTGTAGATCCTTGCCAGATGGTGGGTGCCATTTTGTAAGCGGAGACTGCTCATTCATTTCCCAACTACTCAGACCCAAATAATCAGACAGAAACTATATCAATTCCAACACTGCTTGGCCTAGTAGCTCATGCTTCTTATTAACTAACTCTTACATCTTAAATTAACCCATTTCTGTTAATCTGTGCAAACACACAGAACTTTATGGCCTACCAGTAAAGTTCCAGTGACCTTCTCCTTCGGCAGCTACATGGCACCTCTCCAGCTTTGCCTTCTTTTTACTTGCATTCACTTTAGTTTTCCTGCCTAGCTCTATTCTGCACTGTCATAGACCAAAGCAGCTTCTTTATTAACCAATGAAAATAAAACATTCACAGCATACAGAGGAGAATCCCACAGCATAAGAATACTACAATAGTGCTTGGATTACTTAGGTTTTCCATTGAGGAAATAAAACACCAACATCAAAAGCAACTTGGACTGGAACACATTCATTTCATTTACATATCCAGAGTCACAGTTCAATGAGGGAAGCCAAGGTGGGAACTCAAACTGGGTAAGAAGCTGGAGGCAGGAGCTGATGTAGAGGCCATGAAGGAATGCTGCTGATTGATTAGCTCCTCCTGGCTTGTTAAGCCTGCTTTTTATAGAACCCCAGGCTGACAAATACTCAGTGTTTGGACCACCAACAATAGGCTGGGCCCTCCCACATCAATCACTAATTAGGAAAATGAGAGAAAGAGAGAGTAGCCAGAGTCTGAAGTATATTCCTATAATCTAGAAAACCTGCAATTACCTAGAAGCTCCAATTGACTCTCGGGTTTGTGAATCTAGAAGCCTTTTTTATAGCCTTTTGAGGCTTTATGTGGATGTACATTGATGAATGTTTGGGCACCATTTTGTAGTGAGAGACCATGCTTTGGTTTCCCAGTCTCCCTGGCCTGAATAATTACACAGAAATTATATTAATTACAACACTGTTTGGACAATGGCTTAGGCATATTCATAGCTAGCTCTTATACCATAAATTTTCCCATTTCTATTAACTTGTGTGTCACCATAAGGCTGTGGCTCATGATAAAGTTTCCAGCAGCATCTTCCTCTTTCCGCAGCTACTTGGTGTCTCCCTGACTCTACCTACTCTCTCTCTCTCTCTCTCTCTCTCTCTCTAACTCTGTTCTGTTGTCTCACCTGGTGTTACTCTGCTAAGCCATTGGCCCAAACATTTTTATTCATCAAACAATAAAAGCAACACATATACAGAAGGACATCCCACATCAGTTGTCAACTTGACACAAGTTAGAGTTATTTGAGAAAGTGGATATTCAATAGAAAACAATGCCTCCATAAAATTTGCCTGTCAATTATAGAGTTTTGGAAGTTGCCTACAATGCACTTCCTATTTACTTAAGTAATAGTATATCCTTCTGGGTCCTTTGAAGGAGTTGAAGACAGATAGTTATAGTTTTTCTTAGTTATGATAAAAGATAATTAGATATGAAGCAGGAAATTTGAAAGACTATTTCACCTGTGTAGGCAGTTTGTCAGTCACTTTCTTCTGTGTCCTACAGAATGTCTGTCAGGTTTTCTCTGTGGAGCAGGAACCCTGAAGGACAATCTCACCTGTTCAGCAGTCACTTTTCTGTGGGTCCTGCATGTCCAATTCATACAGCATTCCAGGAGCAGATATGTCTCACTGTTTAGCAAACTCTACGTTATTAAAACATTTTAAATGCCATATTCTGTAGGTATTTGAAAGAATTGAAGAATACCTAGACAGAAAAGGGGAGATGATGTGGAATGTCCTTCTTTGTATCTGTTGCTTTTATTGGTTGGTGAATAAGGATGTTTAGGCCAATGGCTCAGCACAGTAGAGCCAAGCAGGAAGTCAGAACAAAGATAGAGAGAGAGAAAGAGAGAGTATCCAGAGTCAGGGGGACAACATGTAGATGCTGAAGGAGAAAGACACCACCAGGACCTTTCTGGTAATCACAGCCTCATGGTGATACACAGATTAATAGAAATTGGTTAATTTAAGATTAAGAGCTAGATAAGAATACACCTAAGTCATTTGCCAAACAGTGTTGTAATTAATATAGCTTCTGTGTGATTATTCAAGTCAGGGTGGCTGGGAAACAAAAGTGCAGTCTCTAACTAAAGACAATAAATTAGCCAGGATATTGCTGAACCTTGAAAAGATTATTGAAATTGTAAGTTTGAGGTTATGAAAGCAGCCAGTCACAAAAGGACCCATAGTAAGTGACTGTACTTATATGAAATGTGTAGATTTGTCAAATCTATGCATAAGTATAAAGAAAATTCACAGGTACCTAGAGCCAGGTGCAGGATGGAAGGACTCAGAGGATGAAGACCATAGGGATTCTTTTTGATGTGGGATTCCCCTCTGGATGTTGTGAATATGTTTTATTACCATTGGTTAATAAAGAAGTTACTTCAGCCTATGGCAGAGAAGAATAGAGCTAGGCAAGAAAAATAAATTGAATGCAGGGAGAAAGAAGGCGGAGTCAGACAGATACCATGTAACTGCTGAAGGAAAAAGATGTTGAAAGCTTACTGGTAAGCCATAGCCTCTTGGCAATGCATAGATTAATAGAAATGGGTTAAATGTAAGAGCTAGCTAGGAATATACCTGAGTCACTGGTCAAATAGTATTGTAATTAATATAGTTTGTGTGATTATTTGGGTCTGAGCATCCAGGAAACCAGCTTGCAGTCTCTGCTTGCATCTTTTGGGAGTAATGATGCTTTAACATAGATGTGGCAAATCTTGAAAACATTCTGTAAACTTCTCAACTGAACATTAAAAAAAATATTTCATTTCCCTCCCCCAAATGCCCCCAGATCCTTTCCAACTTCATGTTCTTTCTCTCTCTTAAAAAAACAAAGGAGGTTCTTGTGCAATACCATGATGGCCTGTGCAGGGCAAGGAGATTATAAGTGGGCCGGGCAATCTGCTCCATGCTTCCAGGAGGCAACGCGGGAGGGACAGAGAGAGGAAGAGAAAAATGGAGAATGATATTCATCTCATGTGGACAGAGACATATCTGAAAAGGCAAAAGTTGTTTACTGTGTGACTCACTATGATACACTATAGCTTCCATGACAAGATTTTTCCTTTTTTTCTCTTAAATTTTATTTTGTTTTATCTTGAGGAGGAGGTTTCAAGGGCAGAGGGCAGATAAGGGACAGGAGGAAATGAGTGGGATTGAGATGCATGATATGAAATATACAAAGAATAAAAAGAAAGTTTAATTAAAAATAAAATAGCTAAAAGAGAAAAAATGTAAGATATACTGAAAATATAATTATTCACTTAAAGTTCTGATTCTGAAGGATAATGGTAAACAAGACTTTCTTGAAGGGGAATGGTCCTAGCCTATCAGGCTAATAGCCACACCCTGCCATTGGCCATTAGCTAATTATTCCGCCCTTAATTAGCCGTTAGCTAATTACTCGGGGTTGGACCATCAGGTCCCAATTAGGTATAAAAGGGTAGGTTCATGTAGGAAGCGCTCTCTCTGCGGATCACGGGTCTGCCGGCGTCTTCAGAGAAGCACGGTTCCAGGGTCTGGTATTGTGAATCTGTTTGTGTTCCCTTTCTATTAAATTGTATGTCTTAAATATAGCTGGCTTGGGCAATACTTAATTGAAACAGCCACACTTTCTCTTTAATAAAAATAAAATGAAATATAAAAAGCACATTTTAAAAATACATAGTGTCCATTTGTATTGGCTCACTGCTCTTGAGCATGAGGCCTGCCCTGCAGTGTGGTTGATATACCTAGTGTCACTCAATTGAAGAAAATTAGTTTCCCCGATTCTAGCTGGTATCATAACATAGCTTCTTGGTTAGGTGTAGGACTTTGTGTCCACTCTCCTTCTCTGTGTAGGTATTTTGTCTGGCTTAAATTTGCGTAGGTCTTTTGCATTCTGTCACAATCTCTGTTGTGTTTCGAAAACGCTGTCCTGGAGGAGTCATCTGCCACTTCTAGCTCTTAAGGTTTTTCCACCTCCTTTTCTTCAGAGATCACTGAGCCCTGAGTGGAGGGGCTTCATAAGGACATCCTATTTGGAGCTGAATGCTCCAAGTCTACACATTGTTCGGTTATTGTCTCTCTGTTAATTACCAGCTACTGCAAAAAACTTCTCTGAAGAGGGTTGGGTTATACAGTGATCTATGAATAAAGCAATATGTCATTAGTAATGTTTACTTATCAGAATAATACTATCAGGCTTTCCCCTGGGACTCATGACCTTTCTCATCTCAGGTTCTTAGCTACTAACACTACTAAATATGGCCTCTCTCTCTCTTTTGCAGCAGGCCACAATCCAGTAAGAGAGTGGTTGGTTACTCCCATAGCATGCTGCACCAGTGGGCATATCTTGTAGGGGGGTCACTATTACAGATCATAAGGTTTTCCAAATCCTTTTGGTATTGTTCAAGAGTGGTATAACTGAACCTTTTGATAGATATATGTTCTGCTTTTTAAGGAACCTGCACAATGATTTCCACAGTGACTATACTCTTGTGTACCCCCAAAAGCAATTGATGTGAACCCACAGGACTACACAGGAAAGGTATAGCCGGCAGGCCACACATTCAAGGGAATGTGTACACTCCATATGAGGAACCCAACTTGCAAGGCTTCGAGAACACTTGTCTTTTGGACAGTCACTGTCAATTCTGTAGAAACATTGTGAAACCATGATGTTTCTCCCATCCATAATATTCCAGCAGTGTATAAATCATTTTCAAACCTGACTTTTCCTGTACTGGCAACTGTATACCTTTTTCAACACCATGAAGCCCTGGTATAAAAGCATTCACTCAGTAAAACCTTTGTTCTCATAGTCAAATCTACCTAAATCTAGTTCCCCACAACTATCCTTATTGACAGGACACATTGACAAGGTAGGAGCCCTAAGTAGAAAGCACTGAAAAGAGAGACAGTATGTCTGCTTTTACTGATAAACAGGTCTGGGTGGCCCTGAATTCTCTGGCTGCAGACTCAGGAATGTGTAATCTACTGGCCTTTTGTGCTAACCTAACAAGCTATTAATATTCTGTATTTACCCTTCATGTTGCCAGGAAATTAATTATTTATGCCTTTATCACTAGATATAGGAAAAAGGCTTCAGTTGCTAAACCAGCCCCAGAGAAAGAAGTTCTTTCTCCGAACACTTCTCACCTGGGTACTGGCAGCTACACTGCTGGAGCTGGAAGCACAGTCTCCCAAGAAATTCCCTTTAACTCAGCTCGCTAGACACCAGTGCAAATCAAGCACTTTTGCCTTCTTCCCAGGCCCTTGGGTTACTATGGTTACCACAATGCTGTATTCCCAGCCTCCCAGGATGGAAGCAGAAGTGCTCAGAAAAGTGCAGCATTACTGTAATGTTTCCTACAGTTATCAATCACAAACATTTAGCTTAACTAGTTACACTTAAGAAATGTAGTTAGTGCATGAGAACAACTTCTTAGAATTGTGTGATTTAAAGTCTCGTTATTAATTAATCCTCCCGGTATCTGCCAGGGAGTGTCACAGCCATGCCTCTCCGTCTGAGATGTAGGTGTCTCCTTCTCAGACGTCCGTGTTTTTGTGCTCTGTGAAAGGCATGCTTGTTAACTCTGTGTGGGTTTATACACTAAAAACCAAGTGGAATAAGTAGAACAATGAGGAACAATGAAGAGGAATGGCGAAAGAACAGCGACACCAGGGGAAACATCAAAAGAGCATCGGAGAGAGGACAGAAAGAATAAATGATACGTGATAAAAAGACTTATGTGAGCTAATTTATTTGATTTACTCCCCGATATTTTTAGCCAGTTTTTTCCAGCTATAGCCATCTTTCTGGACCCTGAGATGTTTAGTGGGGTTTACCCCAACATAAACAGCAATAAGCAATGAGAAGGGGTTCTCTTTTCCTCAAAACCTCACCAGGGTCTGCTGTCATGCATTTGGTTAATATTGGCCATTCTGATTGGAGAGAGATGATATCTCAAAATGATTTTCATTTGTATTTACCTGGTGGCTAAGGACGTTGAACAGTTTGTTTCTTAACTACTTGTGTTCCCTTTGATAAACCTTTGATAGTTCTTTGTTTACTTCTCTGTCCACTTTGAAATTGGGTTTTCTAGCTCTGTTTTGTTGTACTCGTTGGTCAGTTTTTAGTTTTTTGTATATTTTTAGATGCTAACCATCTGTCAAATGTATAATTGGTAAGTATTTTTTAATTCTGTGGTCTGACACTTTTCTTAAATGATGATTATCTTTGACCCGCCGAAACCCCATTTATTAATTATTGGTACTCAGGTTCTGTTTTATAACTCCTTTTCTTTTAGCCAATATATCAGATTTGGTATCTAGTCTTATGATAAGGTCCTATGTCCATTTGGAGTTGAGTTTTGTTCAGTGATAGATACAAATATATTAACATTCTTCTACACATAACTATCCAGTTTCACAAGCATCATTTATTAAAGATGCTGTCTTTTCATCACTGTGCTTTTTGGATTCTCTGTCAAAAATTAGGTGTCTTTAGAGGTGGGAAATTTTGTCTGATTCTCCAATTAGATTCTATTGATCAATATGTCTGTTTTTATGACAATGTCATACTGTTTTTATTATTATAACTCTGCAATACAGCTTGAAGTCTGTGATACTGATACCTCCAGCAGTTTTTAATCTTTTTTCTATTTTTCTTTTAACTTTAATGATTGCAACACTTCTTCCTTCTCTACATCCAAACCTTGCTATACAGCCCTCCTGCTTTCTTTAAAAATCAGAGCTTCTCCTTTTTGTTGTTTCAACAAAGCAAATATGTATATGTATGTGTATGTGTTATATATATATATGTATAGACACATTTATTCCTAAATATAACCTGCTTAGTCTGAATAGCACCACTTGCATGCACATTCTCAGAACTAATTATTTGTATTGAACAACCAACTGGTGTGTCCTTATTCAAGAAGACTATTTCTCCCATCTTAGTATTCCTTAGTAGCCTATAGTCTTTGTGCAAAATTAAGGCCTCATGGACTTTCCCATCAATTTTGGCATATCTGTTGCTGTTGTCCTTGTTCCATTGGTCTATACACATGTCTGCATGCCCTTGTTCAGCTTATGTTTAGGCAGTCATGTTGTTGAGGTTTTATGGGTGTAGCTTCTGACAGCATTAGGAAACATAATCTCAGAAGAAATACATCAGTCCTCTAGTTTACAATCTTTCTGCCCCATTTTCTGAGAGATCTCTGATCCAGTAGTTATTGTTGTTGTTGTTGTTAATCAGAATTGTTTCAGTTACTCTGAGTTCTATATGAATTATAAGATTACTTTTTCAATTTCTGTGAAGAATTGTGTTGGAATTTTGATGGGGATTTCATTGACCCTGTAGACTCCTTTTTGCTGTAGGATGGTCATTTTCATGCTTTTAGTCCTAGTAATCCATGAGCATGAAAGGTCTTTCCACCTTATACTGTATTCCTTCAATGTCTTAGCATTTTTATTTTACATATATTTCATTTGCTTGGTTCGAGTTACTCTAAAATATTTCTAAGGCTATTGTGAAAGGCAATATTTCCTTGTTTTCTTTTTTAGTATGTTTGTATCTTAGGGTTTCTGTTGCTGCAACAAAACTCCAACAAAAAGCAAGTGGGAAAGGAAAGGATCTATTCAGCTTACACTTCCATATTGCTGTTCATTACAAAAGGAAGTCAGGACAGAAACTCAAACAGGCCAAGATCCTGGAGCCAGGAGCCTATGCAGAGGCCATGAAGGGATACTACTTAGTGACTTGCTTCCCCTGGGTTGCTCAGCCTACTTTTTTACAGAAGCCAGGCCCACCAGCCCAGAGACAGCACCATCTACAAAGGTCTGGGCCCTTCCCCCTCGGTCACTAATGAAGAAAATGCCTTACCACAGGATGTTATGAAGTTATTTTCTCAGTTAAGCTTTTCTCCTTTCAGATAACTCTAGTTTGTGTGTCAAGTTAACACTAGAAAGACACCCCACACAATTTGTCTTTTATTTACAGAAAGGCTTCTGATTTTTTATGGGTTAATTTTGTATTTTTGTGTCAATTTTAATATTAATGTTTATCTTAGGATAAAAGGGTAGAAAAATATATTCAAGCAAATGGAACCAAGAAGCAACCAAACATGTTTATTTTAATATCTGAAAAATTTACTTCAAACAAAAACAAATCAGAAGAGATAAAGGGGGACACTCTATACTCATTAAATAAAATTCCACCAAGAGGATATCACAATTTTAAACATTTATGCACCAAACTCAAGGGCACCCAATTTCATAATAGAAGCACTATTTATATCTAAAATTACATATTGGCCATTACACAGTGATAGTGGATGACTTCAATACCACTCTAATCAATAATCAGGTCATTCAGACAATAACTCAGCAGGAAAACTCTGGAATTAAATAATACCATAAATCAAATCGACCTAAGAACCTCTGCAGAACATTCCACCCAAATATTAAAGAGTATAATTTCTTCTCAGCAGCTCATGAAACTTTCTCCCAAAATTAACCACTTTATTAGGATATAATGCAAGACTTATTGAACATAGGAATATTGAAATAAAATTCTGCATCCTGACTGCCATGTATCAAATCTGCATATCAACAAAAACAGAAATAACGGAATACACACATTCGTGAACACTGAATAAATCACTACTGAATGAAAACTGAGTCAAAACAAATCAAGAAGGAAATCTAAAACCTTACAGAACTCAATAAAACTGAAAACATGACATATCAAATCTATAGGACACAGTGAAAGTAGTTTTAAGAAGAAAGTTCTTAGACCTAACTGAATTGCACCATTTAAATGCATTACCTACATGGTGTCTAAACTACATCCAAATTAAATTTATATAAAGAGAAAAAAATTATGAAAATGTGTGTTTAGTTGGAAGTGTCACCCCAGCCCCTGGCATTCATATATCCAAAGAATCTGAAATGTTTGGATGGAAGTTCCATCCCAAGCCCACACACTGGGAGTTGCCCCAGCCCAGACTCCACCTCCAAGAAAGCCCACCAAATGGTGACCCTTCCCCAGAGATGCTCAAGATCACTCCCACAGGGTATTTAAATTGCTCCTCACCTCCCTCCCCCCTCCCCCGAGAACAGTCTTCCTTCCCTCTCTCCTCTCTGGGGAGCTGGAAGGCCAACCTGGAGTGCTAGCATTAAACCTGGGCTTTCTCTAATTTGGTTTGATTTGGTCTGATTTGGGTTATTGCATTGGCGGAGAGGTTCATTGGGGCACAAAAACTTTTCAGTGTGATGGAAGACACTTATAATTCCAACTTTTAGGAAGTGTAACTAGAGGAGTTCATAGCCCCAGCTACCGGAACTTATGTTCAAAATAAGGAAAGGAAAAATATGGAAAGATCAGAAAAATATCAAGGACTTCAGATGAAGGCCGGAGAGCAATGTAACAATGGAGAACAGTAGCAGAGATTCCAAGGTGTGGGTAAGGAAATATTTGCTGAAAGGGTGGGGTGGTGTTTCAAGTGCAAGAGTTTCCTCTAGTCTGTATAGGAGAATAGGCAAGCTACACTTTGCTATCTATATTTGTAGAGAATGTTTTATTGGAGCACAGTCATGTCCACCCACTTAGTGTGCTATGGCTGCTTCCGCAGGCAATGGAGAATTGTGTAGTTGCAAGCTAACATATGATCAGTAAATCATAACTTATTTGCCGTATGGTCCTGCCCAAAGATGGATGTCTGGTCCTTACTGCTAAGTTTGAAATTTACCCTGAAGTCCGTGTACTGGAAACATACCCCTTCATTAATGTGCTAATGCTACTTAGAAGAGGGGCCTTGGGAAATAAATGGGATTGGGTGAGAACAAAGGGGTGTGGCTTCATTAGGGACTTACAAGGCAAGGATGAGAACTAAGAACCTTTGCTCTGTTTCACTCTGTGATGTTGCTGCCTTGTTACTGATTTAGCCTGAGGCCTTCTATTCTTGATAAATTACCCAGTCAAAGCCATTTTGTCATAGGAAGAGAAAATGAAATAAGACCCTTGCAATGTAGAGGTGCCACCACTGAAGGTTTTCAGAGAGATAACCTTGGTTTTCAGCCAGGAAGAAGCTCTGATTGGAAGGAACAAGGGATCATATTGCCAGATGCCCGGTTCTTTTATCTCACCTGTCCCCAGAACTCCATCTTCTTTTTAGAGAAGCAGGAGGCACAGAGGAGATGGGAACTCTCTCTGTTCAGGTCTACACACGGTCCAGAAGATTACAAACCTTTTGTCTTAAGATTTTGAGGGAAGTAGCAAAACAAACAAATGTCAAATTTTCAAAAATCCTAAAAAGATTGTAGAAAGACTTATTTCTTTGCACACTTCATGTCTAATACAGTTCCTAGTGATCAGCCAATAATGAATGAATGGATGGATGAATGATAGTGGCCACAGTTATTAAAGCAATCTCAGTATCTCTTTATTTTCTCTCTTTTATTTATTAAGGGGGACTTCTCTAAACCTGTGCCCATGTTTTTATAGACTCCACAGACACCCCTTATCTGTTACAGCACCTCTTGGCTTTCTAAATAGAACATGATGTTAGAAGCTGGTAGCCACCAGTGGTCCCTTTGAGTCTCACCAGAGATGCAGATGGTGCACTGTCCTCCACAGAAACCTGGTTTCCAAAAAATCTGTTTCTGTCACTTTCTCCCACATTGAGAATTAATTCGACCTGTATGCCCTTTTCTCCAGAGGACAGAAATACAAGCGTGATTTCGAGGTGTGGCCAATACTATCAAAAGTAAGCTAATTAATCAGAATTCGATATGGCAATGCTGGAAAGTGATTTCCTGAAGAAAGCCACAGCAGCCACACCAAGATGTGTCCACACCTCTGGATGGGGCTAGAGTGGGTGGACTCCTGTGCTGCCAGGTATATACCTTGGGTTAGGGCACTCACTAGTCTGGAGGAGGATCCTGGTAAGAGACTCTCTCAGAAGAACAGAACACGCACTCTGCCTGCTTCTCTGGTAAGCACTGCTTGCCTCTCCACACCGGCTGTAAGTAAAGAAAGACTAGAGCAGTGGTTCTCAACCTTCCGAATGCTGTGACCCTTTAATACAGTTCCCCATGCTGTGGTGACTCCTACCATAAAATTACCTTGCTGCTACTTCGTAACTGTAATTTTGCCATTGTTGTGAATAGCAGTAACATAATATCTGCTATGCAGGCTATCTGATTCGGGTTGAAATGCACAGCTTGAGAACTGTTGGTCTATAGCCTTGACTTTACTTAATTCTTCGATTTAAATACTGCGTAGAAGTTATGCTATTAGGGCTGAAGAGATGGCTTAACTGTTAAGAAAGAAAGAAAGGAAGGAAGGAAGGAAGGAAGGAAGGAAGGAAGGAAGGAAGGAAGGAAGGAAGGAAGGAAGGAAAGAAGGAAGAAAGCAGGCCTGAGCAATCCATGGGAAGCAAGTCAGTACGCAGCAGTTCCCGTGGCCTCTACATCAGCTCCCGCCTCCAGGTTCTTGCCTGGTTTGAGTTCCTGCCTTGGCTTCCATGAATGGACTCCGACTCTGAATGTGGGAGCCATGTAAATTCTTTCCTCCCTGAGATGTTTATGCTCATGGTGTTTCATCAAAGCAATATAACCCCAAACTGAGACACAGAGACTTAATAACATAACTTCATTCCCTAGGCCTCAACTTCTACAGCTCAACCACCTCCAACAGGACCATAGACTAGAAAATAGACCTTTGGCACATGGCCTTTATAGAGAATACTAGTCAAGACACAGCACTCAGCATGAGCATTCTGCCGGAAACAGACTTAGAAGATGAACTAATATGTGCATTAGGGAAGCAGCTTGTGATGGTTCAAATCTGAGCTCTGTACTGTGACCAGGGCCAATACAAGGAGTGGGAGCAGCAATAGTAGCCACCTCTCATGGTTGCCAGAAATTGAAATGAAACTGTAAAATCTGATTCCTAGAATATGCCAGACATACAATAAGGCACTGTCTTATCATTAATATTGAAAAAGAAAAGTTTTAGTTTTATATGAGCAAAGATTTCAATAATACTGGCAGGTTGTGCCCTGGAACATAGACACTGTTAAGAATAACCAACCACATTTACAGCAATTAGCAGCCACTTGGAGGATCCATGCCTGTAGAAAGATGGCAGACCAAAGGACTCCTCTGTGCACTTGGATGGACAAAAACTGCAATAGTTTCTCAAGACCCATCATCTTAAGAAGTCTTGAAATAACAAAGGCAGAAGCAGTGATAGCCGTCCAGAGCCCATCGTCTCCCCAATCAAAGCCTTTAAATTCAGCAAGACAAGGAGCTGGTCATAAGTTACACCATCCCTGTGGAGATACACCAACTCCTTTTGTTCCTGCTTAAAGTCTTCTTTCAGAAGTTACAAATTCTGTCCCTTAGGTCAACATCCAAATCCTGATTCTGGGAAATTAGTCCATGCCCTCTGAGGAGTCTGTCTAAAACCTACCATGCAAGTCTGCACATACCCTGTCATTTTGTTTCTCCATCCTTTGCCTATATTGGTCCTTGAATTTGGAAGTAGAGCTAGGAAGTGTTAAGACAAATAAGACCAAGGTGTAGTTGGATAAGTATAAGTTCATCAAAGAAACTTCTCTTTGCAACAAAGAACATCACAGAAAACAACAATGATCAAAATTCAGAGTATTGGAGCCCCAGTCCCAGATGATATATTTACAACACAACTCCAGCACCTAAGACCCAGTCTTCATTGTGGGAGAGGGGGCAGAAAAGTTGTGAGAGTCATTTATTATGAATCTGTGTCTCCTAGAAATGTCGGAGAAATGTACACTCATGAAATGTACACTCATGGAGCCTCAGCAGTATGACTGCCTAAACATGGCCGAAACTAGGAGGACACCAGTCGACATATTAATGTGTAAGGGGGAAAAACTCATGAGACTTCAATTCTAGACAAAAAAACGAATCCAACTAAGGGATGGCGAGAGATAATCTTCCCTGGGAAAGAGGCCTCAAATTGGTTATCCAAACCGATGATCAGCCCTGAAAACATATGCACACACCTAACATTATACAGACTGAGCAGGTTACGTTTCTGCATTTAAGAATATGCACACACAGCTGGGCGGTGGTGGCGCACGCCTTTAATCCCAGCAGCACTCGGGAGGCAGAGGCAGGCGGATCTCTGTGAGTTCGAGACCAGCCTGGTCTACAAGAGCTAGTTCCAGGACAGGCTCCAAAGCCACAGAGAAACCCTGTCTCGAAAAACCAAAAAAAAAAAAAAAAAAAAAGAATACGCACACACACACACACACACACACACACACGTAACCACAATTAAAGAAAAAGAAGTCATGAATTTGAAAGAGAGCAGAGTGGAAGTAGAAGGGAAAGTTTGGTGGGGGAGAGGGTGAGATGTTATAATTAAAATCTCAAGAAATTATTTTAATAAAGAATGAGCTGAAGAAAATATCATTATTTTCTGATTACAAAGAATAGTAATTCAGTATAAAAACATAGAAAACAGAAAAGCAGGAAATAAAAATGGAGGAAAAAGCAGTTAGGATTGGACTCAATCGTCGTCCTTGTTGACAGCTGATGTGCCCTGCCTTCTCCATTGTAGGCATGTGTGCTGGAGTTTGGCAGTAGCGCTAAGTTATGTTCAGAATTTTCCTCTAATTCTTTTTAGTTAATGGGTTTTCTGACTTTGTACAGCTCTTGTACAGGTAACCACAGCTGCTATGAGTTATTTGATGCATGCAAAACCCTGCCATGTCCAGAAATTGGCATTTCAACAGCGTTCCTCTACATCTGTGGGGTCTGACATTCTTTTTCTACTTTGTGGGGGAATCTGAAAGCAGGCAGATTAGCTCCTTGAAATTGTACCAAAATCCTGCAGTGAATCCATCTGCTCTTGGGCATGGGTTAATTGAGAGATGTTTGATTATTGCTTCAGTCTCATACCTAGTTATGGATCTGTTTCAATCATTTAATCTTTTTGGTTTAATCATGATATGTCAAGTGTATACAGGAATTCATCTGTTTCTTGTAGATTTTTTCCATTTCATGGAGCAGAGACATTTAAAGTATATATTTATGATTTTCCAAATTTCATTTGTTCCTGTTGTAACATCTCATTTTTTCGTTTCTAATTATATTAATTTGCATCCATCAACACACACATTCACTGAAGAATTCATTCATTCAGGGCTTCCTACATGCACATTTCTTTTCCTTTGGTTAGACTAACTAAGCATTTGTCAAAGTGTTTATACTTTCAAAGATATAACTTTTATTTAATTGATTCTTTGTAAATTTTTTGTTCATTTCCATTTTTCCAATTTCTGCCCTGATTTGAATTACTAATTTTTCCATCTACTAATTTTGTTTTTTCTTTCTGTTTTTCAAAGGCTTTGACTGTAACATTAAGTTATTTACTTT
>JAQHUG010000080.1:273148-298769 GCA_028555095.1 Dicrostonyx torquatus
TACAATGTTCTGTCTGCATGTATGCCTGCAGGCCAGAAGAGGGCGCCAGAGCTCATTACAGATGTTTGTGAACCACCACGTGGTTGCTGGGAATTGAACTCAGGACCTACAGTGCTCTTAACCGCTGAGCCATCTCTCCAGTCCCCCCTGGTAGATTGTTTCACATAACTTTTTATCGGAATAAATTTATCCTCCCTGACAAGGGGAGGTAATAATTACTTTTCTTCCTTCCCTTTCTTCCCTCCAAACCCTTCCCATAGAACCTTCCCTGCTCTCCATCAAATTCATGGCTTCTGTGTCATTAACTATTATTACATGCACAATGTGTATACATATATGTATGTATATTTCTAAATATACCCTCTTCAATCCGTGTTAGTTGTATGGATGTTTTCAGGGCTATTTGATACTGGACAACTGATTGGTGTGCTCTTTCCTGGGGAGGACCACCTCTCCCTGTTCACAGCTTTCCTGTTGTCTGTAGTTCTTTATGTGGGGTTGGAGCTTCATGGGCTCTTCTCTGCCCACTTTGGCATGGCCATTGGTGTCATCCTTGTTCATTCTTGGGCAGTCATGTTGGTGAGACTTTATGGACATAGCTCTGACCTTACAACCTCAGGGCAAACTTCCTGATCCTCTGGTTCTTACAATCTTTCCACCCTCTTCCTCAATTTCCCCTGAGACTTAGGTGTGGGAGTGTTTTATACATGTACCATTGGGACTGAGCTCCACAAGTCTGCATATTGACTGTGGTTTTCTGTAGTCCCCATCTGTTGCAAAGAGAGGTTTCCTTGATGGGGGTGAGGACTCCACTTCTCTGTAGGGATAAGGGCAAACGTTCATAGATTGTTGAAGGGGATGATGTTGGTCTAGCAAAGGAGTGGTTATAAATTCTCCTCCAATAACCAACCTCACTAGCATTGAGTAGTTAGGTTGCCTTCTAGTACCAACCGTGATTGCCCTCTGGTTGAGCAGGTCTTAGGTCCAATTAGTCCAATTAAGTCCAAGATATATGTGCCACTATTGCACCCTGGTTATCATGCCATGCTGGCTGATATGGTTCATAGGTGTCACAGATGGGTGTCATAGTTGGTTGTCTCTCATCTCTGGAAGCTTGTATGGTGCCTTCCAGTACAGAGAAAGCTAATCCACAGGGAACAGAAATTCGGGTCAGTTCTAGCTCAGGGTACTATAGCCACATTTATATCACGGGTTAAACAGTACCCTCTTTTGGAAATAGTTTCCTTTTTAGCTATATACAAGGGCACAATGCTTTCTACCTTGGGGCTGTTTTGTTGTTTTTGTTTATGAGACCAAGTTTCTCTGTAGCTTTGGAGCCTTTCCTAGAACTAGCTCTTATAGACCAGGCTGTGGGGTTGTTTTGATGCTCTCCTTTCTCCTTGTTATCATGTAGGGAGACCAGTGTGAGACAAGACAGGGAGCTTGGGAGGAGACTTTGAGACAAAAATGCTTGGGTCTATGGGAATAATCGCACCTCTGGAACCAGCTTCTCGTTGAGTGTAAATAGCACATGATAATTGACTAATAAAAGGCATTCATTCTGCCGTGAAGCTGAAGAAAATACCGGCTTCTGAAGGCTCCGAGAAGCAGGAGAGAAGGACTCCGGTTGCTTGCTGTGCTGTGTCCTGAGAATGAGGACTGAGCAGGGAGGCAATGATATTCCCCCCTCCGAGTATTATCAGGGAGGAAACTTGATTTTGAAATGGTAAACCTCTGACATCCTTACATTTTGTAACACTATGCCATATGGCTTCCAGAACCCATAATCAAAGAGGATCAAGCCAACAAAAATATCTCCCTTTGCCCATGTGTAGGTTGAGATTCTCTCTGGCTAGATTCGGGATGAGGGCCAAACTGCTTGAAGGCCTGTACTTGTAATTAGTTATGTCTATACCTGCAAGAAGACATCCTGAAAAACCTGATGGATGAATGCCCTTCTTACCTAAAAAATACAACACTGTGACTGATACTCCCCAGTAGAGACACATGTCACATCATCTAGTTTATGTTTAGGCCAGGCTTAACTATAGAAAACTATCAGGCACTTTCTCTTTAAGGTCTACATCAGCCTAGCGGTACCCTGTGACCACTCTCTAGTATAACAACAAAAATCTATATTGGAATATCTTCCACCTCTTTGCCTTCCTCTAGAGAGACCTCTGCAATTTCTTCCGTATCCTGCCTTCATCCCCTTGTGAGAAACCACGAGGAAAGGGAAGGCCTGTGGGTCTCTCTGACAGATTTCCCTGTACCCTGCCCTCTCTCATTAGGAATCACAAGGGAAGGAGCCTGTCGACACTGGTCACTCTTAACTTCCCACACTATGACCCTGATGATTTCTTTCAGATGAATGCTGTTTCTCCATTTGCTTCCTCCTTTTTATGCAGCCTTGGGCTCCAACCCACATAAGGCTGTCACCGACATTTACTGTGGGTCTCCCTCTCTCAATGAATCTAATTTAAATAAATCACTCAAAAACACACCTAGAGGCTGATCTCCTAGACGACTCTAGGTCCTTTCAAATTGACAATATTAACAAGCACAAGAATGATCTCAGCCAATAAAGTCATTTTTAAAACAAGAGAGTCAGCATGCCAACATTTTGCAATTGTGATAAATTAATGGGTCCAGATATTTATTCCCAATTCACAGCACAACAAATTTTGAACATCTGACAGAATTACATCCCTATAAACTATTTGTTCCACATATGCCTGCTAATTGGGATACTTAAACTTATAAACCACATCTTAAAAATTTAGGGAACACCCCACCGGTGGATTTAATCCCAGCACTCGGGAAGCAGAGGCAGGCAGATCTCTGTGAGTTCGAGTCTAGCCTGATCTACAGAGCGAGTTCCAGGACAGGCTCCAAAGCTACAGAGAGAAACCCTGTCTCGAAAAGCAACAACAACAACAAAAAATAGGAAACTGATAAACGAATACGTGTATTCAAACACATCACTCTGCCCAGAGCGGTTCTCTAAGACTCTTCGAGCTGCGCTCCGTCCAGTGTACCTGCGCACAGGGAACTTCCTCTAGGATGCCAAGGAGGAAACGGAAGTGCCTCTCCACGTAGCCTTGGAGACGCGGGGGAGGCGTAGCCCGAAGCACGACCTTTGACCCTCCACTCGGCTGCGTCGAAGACCGCGGCAGCCCGGATTACTGAAGAGGCGGCGGTGACCGCGGGTCGCTGTGGCTGCGATGGAGGTAATGGTGGGGTCGCGCCGCCCTGCTGGTCTTCTGCGCCACTCGAGTTAGTGGGAGGGCACGGCTAGCATCTGTCCCCGCTCGGCGGCTCGGCCCCCGCCGCTGCGCTCGGCTTTAGCTCGGTCTGTCGCTTGCCATGGCGATGGCCCCTGGTTCTTGCTCCCGAGGAGGCTCTTCCTCACCCCAAGATTTTTTGGCCGCGCGTTGCTCCCGGAATTGGGATGAACTCTTGTGACGATTTTGTCTTGCAGGATCCTGTTCAAGAAGGGGTGGCTGCGGCACCCTCCGGGACCGGGAAATCCAAGGTGAGGAGAGCCCTATCCTGCCAGGTTCCCTGGAGCGCGGAAGAGTAATGAATTGGAAAACTTGGGCATGGGAAAAAGGATTTCTTCTTTAAAAGAAGTCACCTTTCTTCAGAGATTTCCATTTTAATTTATAATCACTCATTGATTTCCTGTTCTTTTTTTAAATTTCCTGATGGGCAAGCAGTTTGTTTACTTCCTGCTCTTTGTTAGCGCTATGCTGAGAGATCCTGCTATATTTCAGACATTTGACTAGTTATTGACTGTTTTATGAAAGTTTACACAGTGACGCAATGAAGAGGGGATTAGATAAGGGGAAGAATCAAGAAACTGTATCCTCTTGGCTCCAGATCCATAGTCAAACGATGATTGAATAAGGTCCTTCTTACAGCCCTGTGCAATGTTTAATGTTCAATGATTCTGAAAGACAGTGGTTTTCTTGGCCAAAAATGTATCGTTTGCATAGTGAACTAAGCTTTCAATTCTTTCATTTAAGCTTCCTGGAACAGTTACCTCGTTATTCTCATTCTGCAGATGAGGAAACTAAGTGCACAAGGATTAAGTAATTTTCAAAATTAGTAAAGCCTGATAGTTTAGTTAAACCCTAAATGTTACTCCACGTGTGACTATAGTTAGGTTTGTTTTCATGCACACACGGATGGCTTTTCAGCTTGCAACAGAATGATTTTTACAGCTCTAAAACCTTTTAGGTTCAACCCCCCACTTGGACACTTGGAGAACTTAATGGTATCTTTAAGAGTTTCATGCTGCACCGCCTTTAATCCCAGCACTAGGGAGGTAGAGGCAGGTGGATCTCTGTGACTTAGAGGCCAGCCTGGTCTACAAGAGCTAGTTCCAAGACAGGCTGGGCTCTAAAGCTACAGAGAAATCCTGTCTCGAAAAACCAAAAAAGAGAGAGAGAGAGAGTTTTATGCTGGGGTTTTGTTTGCTTTTTGATTCCTCTGATCGATTAAAGTTGTTGAAGTTATATTTGTTAATTTTAAAATTACGATTGGCTTGAATGTTGAGAGTGGTTTTGTTTTTAGGCAGACATTGGGTTTCTTTTGGGGGACCTACTGGGAGCATGGGTTATAAAAGTCAATAATATAGCAATATCTTTCAGCTGGAAACATTGGCAAGAGAAGATCTCATCAAGTTTGCCAAGAAGCAAATGATGCTACTACAGAAAGCCAAAGCAAGGTGTACAGGTAAGGAGTTTGAAATTACAGGGTTTTTCATTATACCAATATGCCCTGCCTTACAGTTACCTTTGAATAAATAAGGAGAGAGGGGGTTATAATTTTTTAATTTGTTTATTTTATATATGAGTGCTCCATATGCATTTATCCCTGCATGCCAGAAGAGGGCATTAGCTCTAACTATAGATGACTGTGAGCCACCATGTGATTGCCAGAAATTGAACTCAGGACTTCTGGAAGGGGAGCTGGTGCTCTTAACCACTGAGCCATCTCTCCATCCTGAGAGGATTATTTTTAATTGTAAAATGAAACCCTTTTTACTTCACATTAATTGTAAATTCTTCAAAACTATGTTTTTCAGTTGAAATGTTGAAGTGTAACCCCCAAGACTTTCACGGAAATTTGAAGTGTATGCATATGCTGAAGTTGCTTGACTTCCTGTTTGATGCCTTTTATTTTTTTAATTCCGAAAGGAAAATGATATTAGTGTCCTTTTTTAGTATGACTGATTAATTTGTTAGTATGAATTCAAGTTAGTAACTTGAATTCCCGTTAACTTAAAATTTTTAACTGCCAAGGTTTATTTTCTAACTAGAGCAGACCAAGTTTATGTTTAGAAATTGAACCAGTTTGTAATCAAGAAAGTAAGCTATTTGAGAAGATGACCTAAGCTCCAGAACTAGAGGTGTATTGATGAAATGTTCAGATCAATATGCGTGTTTGATAGATTTAATTCTTGCTTTAAGATTATACAAAAAAATATTAATAGTAAAAATAATAGAATGTCTAGACATGCTGGAAAATTACCAGGGTAGTTAATCAAAGTGGTATACATGCCTGGTCCCTGCTTCCAGGGGCTAAGGCAGAAGCATCAGTTGAGCCCAGGCCTGCCTGGACAACATAGCGAGACCCCACATACATGTGGATGAGTGAGGAAAGGCAGGAAGGGAAGAAGTGAATGCAGTTTCACGTGAGACAAAATCGTTCATGTGCACTAACGCAGCGAGGTGGATACTTAGACCATGCTCTTCCAAATGAATGTTTTCGTATTAATAGAGAAAAAAAAGAAAGCAGTACTATTATTTGGATAGAATTAATAATCCTCCAAATACTGACTTCTTAAATATATTCTAATTATAGGCTTGGGATTCTTCTTAGAGTGTCATTGTCAGTTTAGTAGTAATTATTTTCTTAATTTTTGAATCTTTATTTAGAATTAGACAAAGAAATTGAAGAACTCAAATCAAAACCTGTTGATGGAGGAACTGATGATATTATTAAGGTAATAAAACAGTTTTTGACTGCTTATAGAAAATGTCTAGTAATAGATAAAATGTTCCTTGAGGATACCTTTAATCCCAGCACTCAGGAGGCAGAGGCAGGCGGATTTCTGTGAATTCAAGGCCAGCCTGGTCTACAGAGGGGGTTCCAGGATGGGCATCAAAGCTATAGAGAAACCCTGTAACCAAAAAACAAAAACAACAACAACAACAAAAAAAAAAAACATAAGGGGGACAGGGAGGGGAAGGCTCCTTGAGGATTGTCTGCCTGCTAGAAACATCTTCCTTTCTGTTCATTCACTTCCTTGTTGACCTTGATTTAGCTTTGTAGTTTTTTAACTCATGATGAAGGGGAGAGGGGTAGAGGGGGCTGTTGACTCATTTCCGTCAAAAAGTCAATAGCCCTCCTTCACTGTGCTTATTGCTTCCGTGTCTTCCTGCTCTGACCTCCTCAGGAAACCTGACCACGTGTAGCACTTCAGTGATGTGCAAATAGATCCATACCACTGAGTAATGACTACTGCCCTTCCAGATGCCTGCAGTGTGTGGTGTGTGTGTGTGTGTGTGTGTGTGTGTTGGGGGTCGGGGGAAATCTGGAAACATTTAATTTGTAATCTCAATTTGCCAGATCCCCATTTCTTGGTGGGTCAGTGTCATCACCAGATTTGGCACCGTTTAGCTCGAGAGTTGTTTCCTGTTTGCTTTATCCTCTACCCGTAACAGTCACCACAGACCTGTTGCTGCCCCAGGATATAGCTTCAGTGTGTCCCTTTACATTTGCATGGCACGCCTGCGTCTTAAAGCCTTCTGTCCCCCGCAAGGCATCGCAGTTCTGAAACTGGACTTTGACAGTGACCCTGTAAATGCTAGCACTGCTTCCTTATGCTACACACCTGTTTGCTAGGCTGCTTGGTCAAACTTCCTTCCTGGATTAACAGCTCCTTTTGTATGCCAGTGAGACTTAACTCTGAGGGGTTTGTTTGACATCCTAAAACATTCATTTCCAGTTTTATTTCAGTTTGGGTTTTCTTCTAGTGATTCTATCTCTACTTTCATGTCTTGAACTGTTTTTACTATTTCATTCAAGTGAGATTGAGATTTTTCTTGGTGTTGATATCTGGTCTTATCTTTGTTGGGTGGCTGCTCCATTCTTTGGTTGCTTTTGCCGTCTCTGAATCCTAGGCCAGTGTGGTAGCTCTGGTGTCTCTGGTAGAGAGTACGAAGGTGTCTGGGGAGACGGAGATAAAAGGGTTAGTGGGACCCTGGGTCCCCATCAAGAGGTAGAGTCCCCAATGAATGGAGTTGGAGTCGTAAGCAGGGCTTCTGCAAGCAGACTGCTACAGTACTCAGAAGTAAGTAAGTCTTGACAGAGGGTAATGGAAGACCAGAAGAATAATGAGAAACAACTCCCTGATTCACAGCCTAGTGTGGCCACTGGGGTCCCTGATACAAAGCTTGTCTGGGGATTGGCAACTGACACAAAAGAATGGAGATGGGTTAGAAGGAAAGGCTGAGAGGATCAGTGCAAAGAGTTAAGCTGGGTCTCTTGATTTATGTTTTTTAAGTGCTTGCTGCAAATATCTAAAATCGAACTGCTTTACATATTAATCTTGTACGTAGCTACTTCTGTGACATTCTCAGTAGGTCCTAATTACCTATAGGTCCTGTTGGTTTGTTTGTCCTGTAAATGCTCATAAAATCTGTAAAAGATTTTCCTTTTTTACATTTTTTTTCTTAGGACTTTCATAAGGTCTGATTCACTTTGTCTAGAAATAACTTTGCCTTTTATTTTTCTATTACAATATTGAAATTTATATTTGGCAATTACAACCCTTTTCTTATATATATTGGAGGGGATGTGTGCTGAATGGGAGCTCACCTTTTTGCCTAGGCCAGCCTTGAGCTCCTGCCTCAAGAGATATTCCTGTCACAGTTTTGAAAGTAGATGTAATCCTGAATAGAAGCGTAAGGATCTGTAGTAAAATGGATCTCTGATTTGCTCTTTCCGTAAATTACTTCAGTTGGTTTTGCATTATGCTGATTTTGTAGACTATCTTAGAAGTTATTTTTTGGGGCTGGAGAGATGGCTCAGTGGTTAAGAGCATCGCCTGCTCTTCCAAAGGTCCTGAGTTCAATTCCCGGCAACCACATGGTGGCTCACAACCATCTGTAATGAGGTCTGGTGCCCTCTTCTGGCCTGCAGACATACACACAGACAGAATATTGTATACATAATAAATAAATAAATATTTTAAAAAAAAAAGAAGTTATTTTTTGCTTTTTGTCTGGACAGGTTCACGTGAAACTGAGATTCTCTGGTCCTTGAAAACCTACCTTATGTCCATGCCTTCTATTTCCATTATTTCACAGTTTTCACTGATAAGCAGTATTCTGTTTCATAATGTTTCTTGAGTAAGTAAAGCTGTGTTTTTCTAGGAATTTTTATCCATTTCTCTTGAGGTTTCAATATTATTGATAATGTAACATCTCTAACTTTTTAGGCTCTGATTTATATTTTGATCTGGGGAATATTTAGATATTCCCTTTTAGTTACATTGTTTGTGACCTCTGTGTTCTCTGCGTCTGCCTCATTAGACCTATCTTAACTTTTTTAAAAAAAGAACTGACAGCTGGAACGTGGTGGCGGTGGTGGTGCACGCCTTTAATCCAAGCACTCGGGAGGCAGAGGCAGGCGGATTTCTGTGAGTTCGAGACCAGCCTGGTCTACAAGAGCTAGTTCCGGGACAGGCTCCAAAGCTACAGAGAAACCTTGTCTCGAAAAACCAATTTAAAAAAAAAGAACTGACTTGACTTGTTGATCTGGTTTCCATCTCATTGACTTGCCATCCCACAGATTTTCTAAAGAAGATAAATCTGTCTAAAGAGGTTTTCAAGACAGGGTTTCTCTGTGCAGCCCTGGCTGTCCTGGCACTCACTCTATACATCAGGCTGGCCTCAAACTCAGAAATCCACCTGTCTGTGGGATTTAGGACTTCTGCCATCGTACCTGTGTTGTCAGTCTGTCTTTTAAGAGGAAAAACAAGATTTCTTGCCTGTTTTTTTAACTGTGCACTCTTCAGACTGTTAGCCAGTCTCCTATTTGTTTGAGACAGAGTGTATCTCTATAGCAGTAGTTCTCAACCTATGGGTCTCGGCCTTTTTGGAAGTTGAAGGACCCTTTCAGAGGGTTTGAATATCAGATGTCATGCATATCAGATATTTACATTAAGATTCATAACAGCAAAATTACAGTTGTGAAGTAGCAACAGAAACAGTTTTATGGTTGGGGTCTTCACAACATGAGGAACTGTATTAAAGGGTCCCAGCATTAGGAAGGCTGAGAACCGCTGGTCTATAGTATGAACCACAATGTGCAGTGTAATCCTCAATGTTTTTAAAGATTTTTTTTAATTGTGTGTAGATGTGTGTGCGTGTATGTGTGTGTGTGTGTGTGTGTGTGTGTGTGTGAGTGCAAGAGCCCAGAGAGGCCAAATAAGTGTGTTAGATCCCCTGGAGCTGGAGTTTTGGATGGTTGTGAACTTCTCCACAGGAGAGCTGGGGTGCCTAACTCAGGTCTGGTGCAAGAACAGGGTGTCCTCTTAGTCCCTGAGCCTGCATAGCCTCCATTCTCAATCATTAAGACCCACACATTACACTTCCCTTGATACTACCTGTTACTGGATGTTTGGCTTGTTCGTTTGTCTCCACAATGCTGGAAATGAAACCCAGGCCCCACTCATGGTGGACAAGAGAATTCTTTTACTGAGCTGCGCCCTTAGCGCCTGCTATGGCTGGTTTCTACGATCTCCTGTCTCAACACTGCCGATTTCTAATGTATGCCTCCCTACATAAATCCTTTTAGAGCGTTGTCTCTCTTAGTTTATCTTCCGTCACTTTGTTTCCCAAAAGTCTGTTGCAAAGTCTTAGGTCCCTGACATCTTTTTTCCTTTGTTTTAATGTTTCTATATTTTTGAATCTTGCATTTCCACTTAACATAGCTTGGAAAAGGTTGGGAGATAATTATACATGTGGTCCAGGCATTATTTTATTGTTGCTGTCACTGTTCATAAACCATAGATTTATTTGTCACAGTTGTAGAGGATCAAGGCTTGTTTCTGTTTTGTTGTTTTTTCTTTTGTTGAAATAGATTCTTTTCTCACACAATAATTTCCTCTTCCTCTACTCCTCCCAGTTCTCACTCACATCCCCTCTCCTCTAGATCCACTCCCTTTCTGTCTTTCATTAGGAAAGAATAGGCTTCAAGAAGTAACAACCAAATGCGACAAAATAAAATATAGTAAGAGAAAGCAAAAGCAATCTTCTCATAGTTGGAAACAGCAACCCAACAGGAGGGAAGGAGTCCCAAGAGTCAGAGACCCTTGTGCTCAGAGTCAGGAGTCCCATAACAGTACTAAGCCAGTAGCTATAGTAGCTGTAGTATATCCTCAAAGGACTGGTGTAGACCCATGTAGGCTGTGCTTGCTGCTTCAGTCTCCGTGTGCTCATGCACCTTGCTTAGTCGATTCAGAGGACTCCATTCTCCTGGTGTCCTCCATCCCCTCCGGCTCCTACAGTCTTTCTGCCTCCTCCACAGGACTCCCCGAGCTCTGAGGGGAGGGACTTAAGGGAAACCTCCCATTTAGACTCTTTCTCTGCATAATGTGTGCTTCTGGGTCTTCTGGGTTCCCATCTGCTGCTGCTGGAAGCCTCTTTGTTGATGACTGGACAAGGCAGTGCTCTATGAAGTATAGCAGAATACCATTAGGAACCATTTTATTGTTTGTTTGTTTGTTTGTTTTAAACCAGTAGTGTTTGGTTTTATCCTAGGTATCTAGTCTCTGGTTCTTGGTCACTCAAGCAGTATCATGTATGGGTTCCTTCTTGTGGAGTGGGCCTTAAGTCAAACCAGACATCAGATGGTTTACTCTCACAAGTTCTGTGCCACCATCACCCTAGCATATTTTGTAGGGATCACAGACTATAGGTCTGCTTTGTGGCTGGGTTGGTGTCCAGGTTTCTCCTTCCCTAGCTTGCAGAGTACCGTCCTGTACCAGAGAGACTAGAACATGATGCAGGGGACGCTCCATGTGGGCACCGGCTTGACTTCTCCATGTACAGTGAGTTATGTGGGTTTGGTCATCGGCAGTGGGGCCACTGTCAGTTTGTGGAGAAAACCCTTTGTCTTAGCATTAGCCTAGTTTGTTGGAGATTTCCGTGGGACCCCTTGGCTGACAATTCAGTTGAACACAATCCAGTCCCACCCTCGAAACATCGCCTGGCTACCAGAGATCGCCAGTTGAGCTTTCATTTCCCCATTCCTAGGAGTCCTCATGAGGATCACCTTCATAAATTCCAGGAAGTTTCTTCTGCACTACAATTCCACACCATCCCCCAAATGCCCCAGAACTGCAGCTGTCTCTCCCTACACTCACTCCACCCCAACTCCCATGGGGGCTCCTGTCTGCTCCTGTCCCCACCTGCACCCAGTCTGCCTGTAAAATCTATTCTCTTTCCCCCTCCCAGGGAGATTCATGTGTTTCCCTTAGAGCCTTCTCTTTACCTAACCTTTCTTTGTCTACAGATTTTAGCTTGGTTCTTATTTACTCCATGGCTAATATACACTTAGAAGTGAATACTTACCATATTTATCTTCCTGAATGGGTTATCTCAGGATGATTTTTTTTTCTAGTTCCATCTATTGGCCTGCAGATTTCATGATGTCATTTTTTTAATTGCTGAGTGATACTCCATTGTGTAAATGTACCATGTTTTCTTTTCTTTCTTTCTTTTTTTTTTTTTTGGTTTTTCGAGACAGGGTTTCTCTTTATCTATTCTTTGGTTGAGGACATCTCGGTTGTTTCCAATTTCTGGGTATTATGAATAAAGCTCTAATGAACATAGTTGAATAAATATCCTTGTGGTATGATTGATCATCCTTTGGGTATATGCCAAAGAGGGGTATAGCTGGGTCTTGGAGTAGCTCAGTTCCCAATTTTCTAAGGAACTGCCATGTTGATTTCCATGCTGGCTGCACAAGTTTGTGCTCCCACCAGCAATGGAGAGTGTTCCCCTTGTTGTACATCCTCGCCAGCATGAGCTGTCACTTGTGTTATTGATGTTAGCCATTCTGACAGGTGTAACATGGAATCTCAGAGTCCTTTTGATTTGCATTTCCCTGATGGCTAAGGATGTTGGATATTTAAGTGTTTCACAGCCATTTAGATTCCTCTGTTGAGATCTGTTTAGATCTACACCCCATTTTAAATTGGATTATTTGTTTTTTTGATATCTAGGTTCTTGAGTTCTTTATATATTTTGGATATTAGTCCTCAACTGGATATGGAGTTGGTGAAGATCTTTTCCCATTCTGTAGGCTAGTGTTTTGTCCTATTGACGTGTGCTTTGCCCTACAGGTACTTTTTGATTTTATGAGGTCCCATTTATCAATTGTTGGTCTTAGTGCCTGTGCTATCGGTGTTCTGCTCAGGAAGTTGTCTCCTGTATCACTGGTTCAAGACTATTTCCCACTTTCTCTTCTATCAGGCTCAGTGTATCTGGTTGTATGTTGAGGTCTTTGATCCACTTGAACTTGAGTTTTTTGCAGAGTGATGGATGTGGATCTATTTGTATTCTTCTACATGCAGACATCTAGTTTGACCAGCACCATTTGTCGGAAATGCTTTCTTTTTTTCCAGTGTGTGTTCCTGGATTCTTTTTTTTTAAAATATTTATTTATTATGTATACAATATTCTGTCTGTGTGTATGTATGTCTGCAGGCCAGAAGAGGGCACCAGACCTCATTCCAGATGGTTGTGAGCCACCATGTGGTTGCCGGGAATTGAACTCAGGACCTTTGGAAGATCAGGCAATACTCTTTACCACTGAGCCATCTCTCCAGCCCTGTTCCTGGATTCTTTATCAAAAACCAGGGGTCAATAGGCGTGACTTTATGTCTGGATCTTCCATTATATTCCATTGATCAATGTGTCTGTTTTTATGCCAGTACCATGCTGCTTTCATGACTGTAGCTTTGTAGTACAATGTGAAATCAGGAATGGTGAGACCTCCAGCAGTTCCTTTATTGTTCAGTATTGTATTAGCTATCTTGTTTTTATTATTTCTCCATATGAAGTTGGGTGTTGTTCTTTCAAGGTCTGTAAAGAATTGTTTTGGAATTTGATGGGAATTTTATTGAGTCTGTAGAGTGTTTCTGGGTAGGATGGCCATTTTTACTGTGTTAATGCTACTGACCTGCTTAGCGGGTGTGTTCACAGGGAGTGCCTGCTGGTATTGGAGGTTAGGGTACTGGGATGAATTGGGGAAAGAAGGTTGGAGGAGAAGGTCTTTGTGATCCTTTGGGCTTGGGTCAGAGAGGAAAGGGAGACCTCAGCAGGTTTTCTGCTACAGAACTGGGAATGAGATTGGGGGCGAGTCTCAGGAGAAGCAGGATAAGTGTAGCTCAGTCCTCGGCCTACTTACTGCCCTGAGAGGAGCTTCCCCTGGGTTAGCAGGGGATGCCTGCTGGGGTTGGGATCTGGGACAGAGCAACAGGTGGGGGAAAGAAGGTTAGAAGAGGAAGATCTGTGCGATCCACAGGAGTGGGGGGCAGGGAAAGCCAACACAGGTATTCTGCTGCACTGCTGGGGTTAAGACTAGGTTGGGTCTGGGGGAACAGAGAGCAAAACACTATTTTTTTAGCCTTAGGCAAACAAATCATGTCATTCCAAAAACAGGTACTCACTGAGCGCCTGGATGCTCTTCTTCTGGAAAAAGCAGAGACAGAACAACAGTGTCTGTGTCTGAAAAAGGAAAACATGAGAATGAAGCAAGAGCTTGAGGTAAGATATTTAATGTTGGATTTTTTTGTTTTTTGTCTTTATTTTTGTTTTTTGTTAACTTAAACTGAATATTCATAAATTTTACAGCTGAGTGGTATCATAAGCATGTAATCCAGCCAAGTGTGGGGACACACATTAGCACTTGGCTTAGGCAAGATGTCAGTCAAGGTCAAGTGCAGCCTGAGACTCTTAGCATGGCCTCGTCTCTAATAAAATGAGCTAGCAAGAGGGCTCAGCAAATAGAGGTGCTTGCCTCCAAGCTTGGTGACCTGCCCTCTGTCTACATGATGGAAAGAGAAAACTGACTCCTACAAGTTATCTGTAACCTCCACACACATGCCATGGCATGTGCACACCCACATCATTGACACACAATAAATAATTTAGTGTTTTTAAAGTGTACCTAATCCAATCTTACCTCTTTATCACAAACGAAAGAATCAGCTCTGAAAGCATAGGCCCATAATTCCAGCTACTCGGGAAGCTAAAGGCATGAGGTTCACAAGTTCAGGGCCAGTCTGGGCTACAGTATGAGTTCAAGGCTTGAATAGCTTTGTAAGATCCTGTGTGGCCAGGTGGTGGTGGTGGTGAACACCTTTAATGCCAGCACTTGGGAGGCAGAGACAGGCATATCTGTGAGTTTTGAGGCCAACCTGGTCTATAGAGGGAGTTCAAGGACAGGCTCCAAAGCTACAAAGAAGCCTTGTCTTATAAACAAACAAACAAAAATAAAGACCCTGTGTCAAAAAATGAAAAGAGGTGTAGGGAGATAGCCCAGTAGTAGAGGTTTTGCCTGTATGTTGAGGCCCTGGAGTTAAGTCCCAGTTCACCTAACAACAATAAAAGCATGCAGTTATGCAGAGATAGATTAACATTTTACTTTTTCCACCATTTAATCTTTCTTACTATAGCCATATCATTCTTTAATAAAAGTCTTAAATAAGATTTTGAGTTTTTCCCAACTCTAAATACTATTATCTCTTCAGTTTTAGGAAAGTTAGTAGGATATTTTTACTTTCTTGTCTGCAAAGATTAAGCTTATTGTCTCTAAAATGTCTCCTATTAATCTGGTCAGGAGCTTTAAATTGAAGCCTTTTTTTTAATGATTTATTTAACTTTATTTTATGTGCATTGGTGTGAAGGTGTCAGAATTCGTGAAACTGCATTTTCAGGCAGTTGTGAGCTGCTATGTGGGTGCTGGGAATTGAACCCAGGTCCTCTGGAAGAGCAGTCAGTGCTCTTAACCGCTGAGCCATCTTTCCAGCCCCAAATTGAAGCCTTTTAACTTACGTAATGTATTACCTTTAAAAAGATAGTGAAGTACAGAGGTTTCCTAGTTGTTAGTTATTACTTTAAGTAATAGATTTTATGTTGATGATAGTAGTTCTACTTAAGTAGGGCAAAATTCTTGAAGTCTCAGTATCATATTTCTCAAGTATATTCTGATCATCTCTTTTCCCCTCTAGTTAACCCTTTCGTGAAGACAGAGATTTCTTTCATCTTTGATGACTTATTTGTGCTTATTTTTTGTAATAGGACTCAGTAACTAAACTGGAAGATACACACAAAGAATTTGAGCAGTCACGTAGAAACAATGTAAATGAAATAGAAAGTTTGAAGAATGAATTGACAACAGAGCGCTCAGAGCACAGTAAAGACAAAGCCAGCTTACAAAAAGAACTGGAGGAAGCAGTAAATAAACAGTTAGAGCTTTTAGAACAGCTTAAATCTCAGAGTGACTCTGAAGATAATGTTAAACAGCTACAAGAAGAGATTCAGAACCTTACAGCAGGATTTGAGGAACAGATTTTCTGTCTACAAAAACAGTTAGAAGCTACCAGTAATGAAAAGATGCAAGAGATTATTCATCTCCAAAAAGTCATTGAGGAGAGCACTCAGCACTACCAAAAAGATATTAATACTTTTCGAGAAGAGATTGTGCAGCTGAGAGCTGCACACAAAGAAGAAGTTAATGAGCTGATGTCTCAAATGGAAGCATCAGCTAAACAACATGAAGCAGAAATAAATAAGCTAAAAGATAGCAGAGTGCAGCAGTGTGAGGGAAGTGACAACAGTCAGGAGAAATACCAGCATGAACCGGAAAATGTAAATGATGGCACCTCAGATGCAAGCCAGGAGAACCAAAATTGCTCTGTGCCCTTACGGGAAGATCCTTTTGCAGAACAAACAGTATATGATAAAGTCAGACAGTTGGAAGATTCTTTAAGAGAACTGGAATCTCAACATAGTATCTTAAAAGATGAGGTGACTTACATGAATAATCTCAAGTTAAAACTTGAAATGGAGGCCCAGCATATAAAAGATGAGTTTTTCCATGAACGAGAAGACTTGGAGTTTAAAATTAATGAACTGTTGCTGGCTAAAGAAGAACAGGGCTATGTAGTAGAAAAATTAAAATGTGAGCAAGAAGATTTAAACAGACAGCTTTGCTGTGCTGTGGAACACCATAATAAAGAAATACAGCGTCTTCAGGAACTGCATCAGAAGGAAGTCTCTGAACTCAGTGAGACATTTATGTCAGGTTCAGAAAAAGAAAAGTTAGCATTAATGTTTGAAATACAGGGTCTTAAGGAACAGTGTGAAAATCTACAACACGAAAAGCAAGAAGCAATCCTAAATTATGAGAGTTTGCGAGAGATGATGGAAATTTTACAAACAGAGCTTGGAGAATCTGCTGGGAAAATAAGCCAAGAGTTTGAAACGATGAAGCAACAGCAGGCGTCTGATGTTCATGAGCTTCAGCAGAAGCTGAGAACTGCTTTTAATGAAAAAGATGCTCTTCTTGAAACTGTAAATCGCCTCCAACGAGAAAATGAAAAATTATTATCTCAACAAGAATTAGTACCTGAGCTTGAAAGTACCGTAAACAGCCTTAAGGCAGACAATAGCCTGTACTTAGCCAGTCTTGGTCAAAAAGATACCATGTTACAAGAATTAGAAGCAAAACTAAGTTCTCTTGCTGAAGAAAAAGATGATTTTGTAAGTAAAATGAAAACTTGCCATGAAGAGATAGATAATCTCCATCAGAAATGGGAAAGGGAACAGAGATTGACCGTAGAACTCAAGGAAGCGGCAGAGCAAACCACCCAGCACAACAGTGAACTGAGACAAAGAGTAGATGAATTAACGGGGAAACTCGATGCAATATTAAGAGAAAAGAGTCAGAATGACCAAAGTGTTATGGTTCAAATAAAAACTATGACTGAAGACCAAGAAGCATTGTCATCTAAAATCAAGTCTCTTTATGAGGAGAATAATAGATTACATTCTGAAAAGGTCCAGTTGAGTAAAGATTTGGAAAATCTTCAGTCTCAAAAAGATTTTGCCATTAAAGAGCATGTTGCTGAATTAGAAGAGAAACTCCAGTTAATGGTTGAAGAGCGAGATAACTTAAATAAAGTATTTGAAAATGAACAGGTTCAGAAGTCATTTGTCAAAACTCAGTTAACTGACTACCTTAAACAAATAGGGCCAAGCATTTTAGAAGAGAATGAAGAGGAAGATGTTGTAAAAGTTCTACAAGCTCTGGGTGAATCCTTAGCAAAAGTAAAGGAAGAAAGACATGACTTGGTCTCTGGATACGATGAGCGAGTGTTAGAATTAGAAGGAAAGATTAAGTGCCTTCAAGAAGAGAGTGTAGCTCAGTGTGAAGAACTTAGGGCTTTACTTAGAGACTCTGAGCAGGAGAAAATTCTCTTAAGGAAAGAATTAGAAGAAGCCACATCAACAAAAGAGGCCCTGCAACTTGAGCTTTCAGAAATGAAGAATGCTAATGAAAAAATGAGCCTTGAAAATCAGAGTCTTATAGCTCAAGTTGAAGAATTATCTCAGACATTACACAACAAAAATGAAGACTCTAATGAAAAGCCTCTTGTAATAGAACACGGAAACCTAAAGCTATTGCTTGAACAAAGAGAATCTGAGCTACAAGATGTGAGAGCAGAATTGACACAGCTGAAGGTACCACTATTTTAAGTTTTATTGATTTGAATAAATTCTTAGCTCTGGTCACCGGTTGTAGAAAATATATGCATTAACATTTTTTACAGTCTGAAATCAGAAGTAAAGTTTAAGCATTTAATCTCAGGTGACAGTTCTGGCAAATGAATTAAGCCCTGATGTGGTGTATCTCAATCACATGTGACCAGTCATCAGCAAACTGATCTACAAAATGTCAGAATTGCCCTCAGGACACAGACAGTGGTTTTCTTTTTAAAGAATTTTTGATCAAGGAAATGAGCAATAGGGGTATTTGGTTCTAGTTAAACATTTCAAGTTCTCTTAGAAATTGTGTTGTAAAGTTATAAGCGATGACTGTGTAGTCATCTCTTTATTACATATATATTTGGCGTGTGTCATATTATACATCTTGACTTTGGTATTTTAGCAAAGGCCATATACACAATAAATAGAAAACAAAATAACCAAATCACTACTTATATGGTTTCTCTTAGTAAAGATTTTCTCATGATTAAAATGATGACAATTTTATTGTGGGGAATTAAATGAATTCTGGTTTAGGGGTTTTTTTGTTTTTTGTTTTTTCCCTATAAAATCTAGGATTCCTTAGAGAAATCGCCTTCTGTAAAAAATGATCAACTCTCATTGGTAAAAGAACTGGAAGAAAAAATAGGTAATTATGGTTTTATATATGTTGTCAATATTAATTAAACAAATATCTTATTAGTGTCAAGATAGATTGGGAAATATAGTTTCAGTTAATGAGCTATTAAATATAGAGTAATAAGCTGCCTTGTCCTCATTCACCACTTGACCTCTGCCGTCTGTTTGCCTGTTCTTTCAAATGCCATTTTGTGTCATTTAACCAAAAAACAAAAAAAAAAAAAAACTGTTGTAACTCTATTCATAAGTGATTCTGTGAATTATTTTTGGGTTTTCTTTTACCCACTTAGACATTTTCAGTACAAAGCTGTTCTACATATTGGCAGTAGCAAGGCAAGCGACATCCAGACAGTATGCTCAAAGAACTCATTAACAAGAAGTTACGTTTGGTGTTAGGTATGAACAGGAGACAATGCTGATATCATAGGAAGATGCCTGTTTTAAGGAAAGTCACTTCCATTGGGTCTTGAAGAATGAGAGGTATGATGCAAGAAGAAAAAGGATTGTAGCAGAAGGAAGAGCAGGTGCTTGTCTGTTGATATTTTATGACATCAGGGAGCACCAGAAAGTTCCCAAGGAGGTGGTTGATCTTTTATAAACTAGTGCAGTGCACAGATGAGTTAAGCCTTCCTGTGTATCATTTGTCCCTATTAGTAACTTCGTGGACTGTTCCTATTATAAGCTGAAGAAATAAAGACTTAACAAGTGTTGTATGATGTATCCATGGTGCCCAATTAGGTTGGAGAAAGGAAAATGGAAAAGAGTTCAGAATGACTCCTCGTTTTCTGTCAAAGATGGTTGAAGTGAAGTAGGATGCTCAATTTTAGACTAATTTAAATACCATTTCAAGTGAGTTACCACATAGAATGCTACATAAATCTGGACTCGGGATAATTAGCCTAAAGGTAGAAAATTCACAGTCAAATTACAGTCATAAAAGGGCAAAGGTTGAACTCCCCAAGACAATATAGAAAAAAGACAAGGAACAGGGTGGTGGCAGCGTACACCTTTAATCCCATCACTCAGGAGACAGAGGCAGGTAGATCTCTGGGTTCGAGGCCAGCCTGGTCTGTAGTAATAGGTGGGAGCAGTGGGCTGTGTCCCGCCCGGCTCCCGGCCACACGTCCACATGGCTGAATCCAGAATACACAAATTACATACAAACTGGATTCATTTAAATTACTGCCTGGCCCATTGTTGTTAGCCTCTTCTTGGCTAACTCTCACATCTAAAACTAACCCATTTCTGATAATATGTATCGCCACTTGCCTGTGGCTTACCGGCATGAGTCTAACCAGTGTTAGGCTGGAAAATCATGACGCTTGCACACTTCCCTCTCACCGCCTGCCTTCCGTTCTGTCTACTCCGCCCACCTAAGGGCTGGGTCCTATTCTATAGGCCAGGCATTCCTTTATTCAACCAATGAGAGTAACCCAAATACAGAAGAACCCTCCTACACCACTGGTCAGCAGAGTGAGTTCCAAGACAACCAGAGCTTTTACAGAAACCCTGTCTCGAAAAACCAAAAAAGAAAAAAGATAAATAACCAAGAAGATTAAGACCGAGGAGCTAGTAGGTAGGGAATCATTGAACAAAAATGCAAATTAAGTTATGTATGTGCAAGTGACACAAATGGCAAAACCTTCAGCCAGGCAGATGCAGCTGATGTCATGAGTCCTGACAGGTGTCCATTGAGTTAGCACACAATGGACAGTTTCCCAGTGTGCCAGGGCCAAGACTTGCTTGTAATGGGCTTCTAGAAAAAAATAGGGAAGAGAAACTTGAGATTATATGCAGGCAACTCTTTGAAGGGTTTCTCTGTAAGAAGAACAAATTGAAGATATATTCTTGTTACATGTATAAACTGTTGAGAAAAATAAATCCACTAGAAAGAAGGAATTGTTCTTCTGATGCTTGAACAGGAGCTCTTCCATAGGTCCTGAGTTCAATTCCCAGCACCCACATGGTGGCTCACAACCATCTGTAATGAGATCTGGTGCCCTCTTCAGGAAGTGTGACAGTGACCTTTACTACATAGTTCACTGTACATAGGTGCACCCAAGCTAATGGGTGTGAGCAGAACTCTTAACTTCAGTTAAGAAAAAAGTAATGTCCTACACTCGAGTTTAGCTAGAAGACGTAGTCAAATAGGGGGAAGCGGGAGAGGTTTACAGGCTTGGTCTAGAGGAAGGCTGTGCATGGTTACTTCTCTGTGCCTTACATCTCTCCTGCTTGTCCTGATTTACAAACCATCTACAGTCTTCTCGTACTCAGCATTAAGAGTCGTAAGAACTCCAGTTCCTAGGTACTTAAAAAATTACTTTTTAAAAATGAACCATTAACAGATACGTAAAGTTTGACATAATTTACCTCACATGGCTAATGAATAATTAAGGTTTCTCTTTACAAAAATAAGAAAAGTTCTAGCTACTTAATGTTAAGTTCAAGTTGCAAATTCTGTGTCCAAGAATAAAATAGTTTCTGGGGCTAAGCTAAATAGGTTCACTGTTTTTCCTTTTAACTTCATACATAGTCCTTTCATTTTCTGTTTTAGAAAGTCTGGAAAAAGAATCCAAAGACAAGGATGAGAAAATAAGTAAGATAAAACTAGTTGCTGTGAAAGCAAAGAAAGAACTGGATTCTAACAGGAAAGAGGTAAGCCAGCATACAGGCCCAGGATTTCAGAATCCCGTGTTGTGGAAAATCAAGTGTTTCTGTGCACAAAAACACTCACCGTGTTCACAATAGGCCCAGACACTAAAGGAAGAACTTGAATCTCTCCGGTCAGAAAAGGACCGCCTGTCTGCTTCTATGAAGGAGTTCATCCAAGGAGCAGAAAACTATAAGGTAAAATTCTCTGTAATAACAGTCTTTATTCATAAGTAATAGGTACACTAGAATTGTAAAACTTGTACATAGAATACATTGTTTTTGTTTGTTAGTAAAGTAGAAATGTCCCTTATTTGTTTTTGTATATTATACATAAAGGGTTAGTGTTTGATTGTATCTGGTTTTGGTTATTTTTAGATAGGGCTTCACTATGTAGCTCCTAGGCTCGAGAGCAGGTCCTGAGTTCAATTCCCAGCACCCACATAGTGGCTCACAACCATCTGTAATGAGATCTAGTGCCCTGTTGAGGAAGAGACCTGGTCAGTCATCCTCATCAACTTAGACCATGAAACCCAGTGTGGATGAGTTCAACAGAACCAGCATATACAGTTTGCCCATGCATGTTTCCGCATTGCCGGTGCATAAGTTTCATTTCCATGTAGCCCTGACTGGCCTAAAGCTGAAAGAAATCCACCAGCCTCCCAAGTACTGGAATAAAAGGCATGTGCCACCATACTGGCAAAGTTAGCCTTTAAATAGTGCCTTTAAATTATTGCTTATTAAAAGTAAAGTCTAGCTGGGCAGTGGTGGCACACACCTTTAATCCCAGCACTCGGGTGGCAGAAGCAGGCAGATGTCTGTGAGTTCGAGACCAGCCTGGACTACAAGAGCTAGTTCCAGGACAGGCAACAAAGCGACAGAGAAACCCTGTCTCAAAAACAAAAAAAAAAAAAAAAAAAAAAAAAATTGTGTTAAATGTAAGAAAAAGATGGCTGTTGTGATTTAACCTAAAACTCCATATAGATCTATCAGAAAAGTAAGTAGAAACATAATTACTTGGAGGTAATATACTTGCTTAATAACATGAGACTCTTAACAATTTTTTTCAAATCTAATAAAATCACTAAATGGAAAGTAAATGTTGCATTTCTTAATAGACTTATTCAACAATATTTATATAGATGGGCTGAACGCCTAATTCTGGACAGTTGATGGCCAACCAGGTAGACCAACAGAGTTTCCTAACTTCTTGTCCTCTTAGCCTTAAATTCTAGTAGCAGTAGCAGGTAGACCAAGAACAGGATAGTTGCTGTGTAGAATGGTGACTAGGGAAAGAGGATAAACAGTAGAAGTCTAATGTCAAACTCGGACAGATTAACCAAAGGTATAGAAATTCCAACACATATGACAGACTGTCTTCCAAACACTTACCTGTCTCACATGTGCATTTCTCAGAAGAACCAGTAGAAGTATCTTGTCATCACCATCTTCCGGGTAAGCCAGCTGAAGCACAAAGATGCAAGGCTGCAGCCTTAACAGTGTTAGGAGAATGGGAATCTTACCCGTTGTTCTCATTCTGTTCATTTGCCTGCTGAGTTATAATAAACCACACATTGTTGCAAACAGGAATAAATGAAGAAAGAATTAGATATTTGGGAAAAATAGAATCCATCCAGTCTTTATTACATTCTCACATCAAAATAAAATCTGTATGTATGAAACATTTTCTAATATCTAAAATAAAATCCTTAGCCCTTTACTGACTTCTGGTACCAAGTACTTTTTCTGAACTTAAGAGCAATTTTTTTAATTTGCAAGTTAAAAAAAATTGAAAGATTAAACTTAGACCTAATTTAGTTCTGGAAAAAAATGGTAGATTTTGGAACTGTGAAGTATAAAAATGCAAAATCTTGGCTATGTTGAGAAACCCTTTCTCAGGGGGGAAAAGGGCAAAATCCTAATGTAACTGACCCATGATAGATGAATAAGCTCATATTTAAATTTTAAATGTGTTTTTTATGGACTTATAAGGCTGTATATATTAAGGGTACTAAACTTTTATCATATTGCCAAATGCTAATTTTACTTTCATATTTTATAATCAATGTTTTAAGAATCTCAAATGTGCTCTAAAGGCATCAAGATGTTTGGATTATGTGTTCTCACCTAGTGGATGCTTCGTAAGTTAAAGCTAAACCTTTAATTCTTTATTGAAGAATCTTTTGTTAGAATATGATAAGCAGTCAGAACAGCTGGATGTGGAAAAAGAACGTGCTAATAATTTTGAACATCACATAGAAGACCTTACCAAACAATTAAGAAATTCAACTTGTCAGGTAATTGCAACAAGCAAATTATAGCAAATGCATTTTAATCTAATTTTTCTCTTGCATAGAAAGTTAAACTATAATCAGAAGCAAAATTCTTTTTCTTGCATCTTTCTGTGTTTGGAGAAGAATTTGAAATTTAAGTAGCTAGCACACCCTGTTTTGCTTAGCCCTTTCTTACTATTGACTTGTGGGGGCTCTTGTCGGTGTTAATTTTAGGATCACAGCACTGTTTGCATGAACTTGAAAACTCCAGCTAGCCCTCGTCCACCATGATTTGGGTTTGGGTTTTTTATTGTTGTTTGTTTTGCTTTGTTTGCTTTTCATTCTATTCACACTACGGAAGGCTTAGAAGCTTTCTGGCTTGCAAGGTTTACCAAGTCAATATCAGCAGTGATTGTTTTTTAATCTTAATTCTTGACTTAAGAGTAATTCTGTGGGGTCGATTGTAAAATCACTTTTCATACTGTGCTAATGTTCTCATTAAGCATTTCATCTATTAACTTGTGTGCTCAGAGTAATGAATCATTTGTATTCTAGTGTGAAAAGCTAAATTCAGACAACGAGGATCTCCTGGCTCGTATTGAGACTCTGCAGTCTAATGCTAAGTTATTAGAAGTACAGATTTTGGAAGTCCAGAAAGCCAAAGGAATAGTAGATAAAGAGCTGGAAGCTGAAAAACTTCAGAAAGAACAGAAAGTAAAGGTAAGAATAGCCCTGAGATTTGTTCCCATGTATACAGTGGCTTTTTAATCACATATTGCTTGAATGAAGAGTCTTGCTGAGTACATTTATGCATATACCCTAGTTAATTCCTTAATGTACGCCAACTCTACATTATAGAATCTGTCCTAAGCTATGTTTTTTCTGGGCATACAGGTTTTAAAGTTTTGAAACATTATAAAACATCTTGTGTGTTTGTGTATGGTGTGTACTTTATACCTCCTAACAGATGTTGGTTGTATTGTGGATTGTTTAATTTTAGGAACATGCCGGTGCTGTCAAGGAGCTTGAAGAACTCCAGCTCCAATTTGAAAAGGAAAAGAAGCAGCTTCAGAAAACCATGCAAGAACTGGAGCTGGTTAAAAAGGTACAAAAATAGTCTCCAGAGAGAGAACTCAGTGGCAGAGTGCCTTGTTGGCATGCCTGAAGCCCTGGGTGTGATTCCCAGCACCTCAGAAACAAAGAGGTGTTTATAGAACAGCAGGGCTCATACTATTGCAGTTCCATACACGGGAAAATATTTTAACTATTGGTTATAATACTAAAATAATCCTTTATAAACTCTTAGCCTCGGGAAATTGAAACAGTTGTCTGTTCATAAGAATCTAGGCTCATGTGTGATTGCAGTATAAAACATGAAGATTTAATTAATTTCAAAGCTTAAAATTTACTTTGGATTAATTTTTCACTGCTTTTCAAAGAATATTCTGGAAAAGGTATTTATGTTACCTAAAATATTAATATCTCATAAATGAGAGCTTCATAAGACTAGAATTACTACTAATTATGGCTAGTTAAAGTTAATCAAATAAAAATAGAGTTCCAAAAATTGGGTTTTAAACTTCTAGAGAATACTTGATGGAATTAGAGCTACAAACTGTAGAACTTCTTATTTCCTTATTTCTTACATTGTGTCTATACTACAGAAATAAAACCTTCTTATTCTTACGTCATGATTTTAGCAGCTTCCCAGGTTAACTGCCCTACTAATATGTAAGTCTTTCATAATGTGCAGGATGCCCAGCAAACCACATTGATGAATATGGAAATAGCAGATTATGAACGTTTGACGAAAGAATTAAATCAGAAGTTAACAAATAAAAACAGTAAGATAGAAGATTTGGAGCAAGAAATAAAAATTCAAAAGCAGAAACAAGAAACCCTACAAGAAGAAATGAGTGAGTAAAACAATTCACTTTTTTTTTTTTTTTTTGATAGAGTCTCTCTCTGTGTAGTCCTGGCTGTCCTAGAACTAAGTCACAAAAATCTGCCTGTCTCTGCCTCCTGAGTGTTGGGATCAAAGGTTTTCACCACCACACCCAGCCATTCATACAAACCCTTAATCACCAGCAGACATGACTAAGAATGTTCAAATTATTAAAGATCATAGGCAGGTCAAACCATTTACCATAAAGAGGTTAATAGTCAGCTGGGCAGTGGTGGTGCACACCTTTAATCCCAGCACTC
>JAQHUG010000080.1:299249-326210 GCA_028555095.1 Dicrostonyx torquatus
AAAAAAAAAAAAAAGAAATGTGTTGTTTACTTTCTAACTGTAAGGGCTTCTTCTCAAATATTCTTATTGGTTCCAATTTAAGTCCCTTGCAGCTACAGTACTTTGTGGTTCCTAGTCCCTTTCCAGTGTTGAGTTTTGGGTTTGGCCTGCCATGTGATGTCTCTCAGTGACTTTTCCTTTGTATGCTTGACAACAGTGTTATTGTAAGCAGAATTTCCATAAGTCATGTAAAGACTTTAGATATGTAAATGAAGAGGAGGCAATATAAAAGGTGACACTAAGGTAAAACCACACAGTAAAATGAGATAGAAGGTCAGTCCCTGAGTTGCTTCCTACGTCTCTTTGTCAACTCCATAAGTGTGTCAATAAAGCATGCTAGAAACCAGAAGAAAGAAACATGGTGAGAAGCTGGGGAAATTTCCGTAACAGTGCAGATGGTGGAAGGGGGGGTAAAGAGTCATGGTAAGGAAGGAAACCTCATGGTGTTCTAGAGGGGCAGGGTGCAGCCGCATGGGGCTAACTCATTACTCTTCACAGATGAAGTGCTGCACATTTCTCTCCATAGGTGTGCATCTCCTTTCTGTACTTCTCCCCACTTCCTGCCCACTCTGGGATTCCCATGGAATTCTCCTAATCCTAAATGCTTCTTGTCCTATGAAAGTTCCCTCATTCGTGTTAAGTTCATATAACCTTTGGGCGTGGGTCATTTGTTCTTGGTTTTTTGTTTGTTTTTTCGAGACAGGGTTTCTCTGTGGCTTTGGAACCTGTCCTGGAACTAGCTCTTGTAGACCAGGCTGGCCTCAGACTCACAGAAATCCACCTGCCTCTGCCTCTGCCTCTGCCTCCCAAGTGCTGGGATTATATTTTGATGTGCCTTAGTGAGCAGTTTTTCAATAACAATCATCCCACAAAAATGTTATTGCCTCTGACTCGCTATCACAAAAGCAGACGCCCACGTATGTGCCTTCTGTGTGGTACAACACACAGTACCTTTGAGGCACTTTTTATATTGTATCTTGGATTTTTTTTTTTTTTTTTGGAGACAGGGTCTCATATACATTAGGTTGGCCATACACTTAATTTGTAGCGCAGGCTGGCCTCTGCCTCCCAAGTTCTGGGATTATAGGCATGTACTATACACTCAGCTTTTTTGAAGTGCTTTTAAAAATTACTACTGCCAGATGTACACTAAATATTAGCATGCTTTTATTTAAGCTACACATAAATATTTACCAATTGACATATTTGCTTTAAAATAATCCAGTAAATCAAAACTTTACACATATCTTTTATAATGGGCCAAGTAGTAAATATTTTGGCTTTATAGGCTACATAGTCCATGTGGTGGTTCCTCAGGACACCAGTGTGACATGCTAATGCAGCCATAGACCGTGTGTTTTGTTTTAAACTATATTGGAAAACTAGCCAGTGAGCTGCATTTTGATGAACATGTCAGGGTGCAATAAGATTGGCTGTGTGTTAGTGTTGAGGCGGCTGATGAACACAGAGGAATGCATTGAGATGTGTTTGAAACACCCTACAGGAAGAGATAAAATGAGGTTCTTGTAAATTAATATGAAGAAAAATTGTCGCTTGTATGTCATATTCATTAGTAAAAATCTGTTTTGTCTCTTTCTGCTGACATTACTTCCCGAGCTAGCTTCCCTGCAGTCTTCAGTACAGCACTACGAGGAAAAAACCACCAAAATCAAGCAGCTGCTTGTGAAAACCAAAAAGGAGCTGGCAGATGCAAAGCAAGCAGTATGTGAATTTCTCAGTGCCAGATTTTATTACTTATGGTTCTGAATCACGTTATTGTTTAATTTAACCAGATTCTTGTTCTATAGGAAAGTGATCACCTACTACTTCAAGCGTCTTTAAAGGGTGAGCTGGAAGCAAGCCAACAGCAAGTAGAAGTCTATAAAGTAAGATTTTTAAATTTTTGAAAAGCTTTTTCCATGTAGGAATAAAGTGCCATATAGATGGAGTCGAGAGCTGGTTCAGCAGATCAGGACACTGGCTGCTCTTTCAGCGGATTCAGGTTCAATTCCCAGCACCCACATGGTGGCTCACAGCCATCTATACAGCCCCCTACTGCCCCCATTCCAGGGACTCTGATAACTTGTACTGGCCTTCATGGGTACCAGGCACACATGTGGTACATAAACATATGTACAGGCAAAACATCTATACAAATAAAAAATAACAGTAATTTTTTTTAAAGAAAGAAAAATTTCTACATCAGGTAAGAAGTTACCATTTAGGGATACTTAGACTACTCAACATTTTGAGGAAGCAGAAACACTTAGTAATACTACTTAGCTCGAGCTAAATGACTGTCATGTATTTGAGGATCTGTATTATCTAGAACAGTGCATATAAAATAAACGTGGCCAAAAACTTCATCTGAACAAGAAGCAATGTTTGAGGTGGTCGAATATTTGCTGTATTGTTTTATGTATAATGTCTGGTACTATTTAATTGTGCAGATACTAGTTTAAGAAGAAAATAAATCAATATAATGATAGTGAGAAAGCATTGTTCATGCTGTCTCTGTTTTTGAGGTAAATTACAATACCTGAAAACAATCCGCACATAGTTGTGCCATTTAATCTGTCTCTCCCCAGATTCAGCTGGCTGAGATAACATCCGAGAAGCACAAAATCCACGAGCACCTGAAGACTTCTGCAGAGCAGCATCAGCGCACACTGAGCGCTTACCAGCAGAGGGTGGCAGCCCTGCAGGAAGAGAGCCGAACTGCCAAGGTGTGTTCTTCCGGACCAAAACCACCAAGATTCTCTTACTCCAGGGACACATTACCCTTTGCAGTGTTCTGCAATTAAAAGCACTTAGCAGATGCTCTATACCCAACAGCATGGACACATTGACATCATTGGGGTACTATTTAAATATGTGTGTGTGTGTGTGTGTGTGTGTGTGTGTATTATGTCTGTGTGAATGTGAGCACTTGTACCATCATGTATGTGTGGAGGTCAGGGGTCAGTTTTTAGGAGATGATTCTGTACCTTGTTGAGACAGTGTCTTTCTTATTTTTGCCATGGCACTTTGTGCTCCAGACCAGCTGGCCCCGTATATTTCTCCTATCTCTGCCTTCTGATTTCCCATCTGAGCACAGGGATAATAAATGCGTATCTTCTGATCTGGCTTTTGTTTCTTAAACATGGGTTTCAGGGCTCAAACTCGGGATTTTAGGCTTGCACAGCTAGTACTGTTAGCCATCCCTCTAGATCTTAATGGCATTTTTTTCAAAAAGGAAAAGCATGCGTACACTTACTTACCTTGCACTTATGTGTCGTAGTAGGAGCCCACTTCTTTGTTCCTGGCTGCCCAGAACCGAAATAACCACACAGAAACTGTATTAATTCAACAGTGCTTGGCCTATTAGCTTATGCCTATTTCTAGCTCACTCTTATCTCTTAAATTAACCCATTTTTATTATTTTATATTTCACCATGAGTGTCGTGGCCTACCGGCAAGGTTCCAGTTGCCAGCTTGCCTCTTTCTCCTCTGGCAGCTCCATGGCAGCTCCTCGACTCTGCCTTCTTTCTCCAAGAATTCAGTTTAGTTTCCCCTCCACCCCCCACCTAGCTCTATTCTGCTAAGTCACTGGCCGAAAAGCTTCTTTATTCATTAACCAATAAAAGCAACACAGACAGAAGGACTTCCCATACCAATGTTTTGCAATTTATATGAATAAAAGTGTCACATATTTATTTAAAGACAAAGCTTTTGGGAAAGCACTGCTGTGTTTTCTGAGATTTAAATAATTGTGACATTCTCGTAGAATGACCATCCGGCTTACTTCCCTGACCTCAGCATACAAAGCATTTAGTTACTTTCTGTGGCTTTGTTACCCTAATGATCTCTTACCCTCAATGATCATGGCAGGAGTGTGGGAGCCCAAAGATCACTTCAGAAACACACATTTAACTTCGACCACTCTATACTGAAAGTGAATCGTGTCTTTGAGAATCAGTTTTTCCTAGTTATAAAAAGAGAACATGGCTGGGCAGTGGTGGCACATGCCTTAATCCGAGCACTTGGGAGGCAGAGCCAGGTTGATTTCTGTGAGTCCCAGGACAGCCAGGACTATTACACAGAGAAACCTTGCCCAAAAAAAGAAGAAAGAAAAATGAGAGAAGATATAGGTTAAAAATGTATGAAGTAATAGAAGCAAGCAGTGTCATTATGAAACTTGTGAGTCGTGAGTTAGCTACCATGGAGGAAACATGAAGTCAGCGATTTTAAAAAGGGTCAGGCTAAGAGGACTGCATTTCTGGTTTGGTTAAGTCTGATATTGGAGCTTTTGTTTGTTAGTGTTATGAGACGGACTCATTCTATGTCCCATACTGACCTGAAACTCCTAGTATGGACTAGGCTGACCTACTTTATAGCAGTCCTACTGCCTCCTCTTCCTGAGTGCTGAGATTGCAGGGATGAGCGACCATGCCCAGCCCCAGAACTCACTTTTTAGTAAAGCTAATAAAGGCTAAAATGGATATCAACTATTTTCTTCATTTTCACAAACAATTTTTTACTTCATTTCATTAGACTCTGAAACAACATAGAAGGATCGTGTCACAGTGACAATTTTCTCTCTCTTTTAAATGTTATAGGCAGAACAAGCTGCTGTCACCTCTGAATTTGAGAGCTACAAAGTCCGAGTTCATAATGTTCTAAAACAACAGAAAAATAAGTCTGTGTCTCAGGCTGAAACTGAGGGAGCTAAACAAGAAAGGTAAAGTCTAAGGTTTTCCCCATACAAATACAGGTTGTTCCCCAAGTTGGTTAAACATCTCATTTTTGTTGCTTTTGACTGGAATTTTAGGTGTGATTACCAATGAACAGAGTACTTCTTGGTGTCACTATATTTCTCAATAATTAGGAAAGCACACACAAAGAGGACTATTGCAGACTCTAAAGGGTGTTAAAATCAACAGTGAAGCCAGAATGTGGTCTTTGACGTATAGACTCTTGTCTCAAAAAGACTTGGACATATTAAAAATTTAGGCATTAAAATTAAATTTACATTATGGAATTTATGACTACTTCCATTTGATTTGTATAGTACGTTAATACTAGTTTCAAATTAGCTTCCAGATCCACTTTGTAAATTGTTCTAAAATTTACCAGGAACAAGAGATGGACTGGGTGTGGTGGTGCACACCTTTTAATCCTAGCACTTATAAGGCGGAGGCAGGCAGATCTCTGAGCATTCAAAGCCAGCCTGATCTACAGAGTGAGTCCCAGGACACCCGGGGCTACGTAGTGAGACCGTGTCTGAAAGGGATGAGGGTGTTAAGACACACTTTGATATGTATGTTTTGATTTTGTAGTAGAGGTTGGGTTATATATAGTTTTTATACCTGCTTTTGGGGCTTGGAACAGGACTAATGGTCCTGTAATGTTTGCATGCTTATGTTCATGCTTCTGTTGCTTTTGTTTGGGAGTCTATTAAATGCAGTCTATAGTCTACCCATAGCTATCATAAAGTATTGACACACTTAGTAAAGATCACTTGTAAGAGCCATTTGAGCACACCTGAATCTTGAGTTCAGACTACTTGAATGTGATACTTTAAGTTCTTCCTAGTGATTTTTTAAGCCTTTTTTTTAACCTATTTTTATGAATTGTTTTATTAGAGTTTTTTGTGGGAGAGACTTGTCACCTTAGAGAATGTCACTTCCCCCAGGATATGTTCTTTTTTCCTTTTTTTTCCCCCTAGTTTTTCAAGACGGTGTTTCACTGTAGCTTTGGAACCTGTTCTGAAACTTGCTCTGTAGACCAGACTGGACTTGAACTCATAAAGATCCACTTGTCTCTGCCTCCCACGTGCTGGGATTAAGAGCATGCACTATCACCACCTGGCAGTATGTCCATCTTTATGCATCTTTTAAGGAACTAATAATGTATACATTATGGAAAAATTGTGGGTTTTAATTAGTTCCACCAAGATTTTATTCTAATTCTAAACTGACTTCTTCCCTTTTTTTATTGTATTTTGAGCTCACATCCCATTCTCATAACAGCTACCATAGAGCTGTGTGAAATTGATGTTTAATTAGTGATAATTCTATAACATTTAACATAGTCTTATACTGTGTGATAGTCTATGTCATTTTAATATGAAATTTTAGACTTGAGACAAACCCAAGCTTTGTGATTCCAGCACTCAGGAAGCTGAAATTGAAAGGATTGCCACAAATTGAAAGTCAGTTTGTGCTCTGTAGCAAGCATCAGGCTAGCCAAGGTTACATAACAAGACTCTCAAAAGACAAATTAAGTAAATGGATAAACTCGAGACATTTTTGTAAAATCTGTAGTGCCTGATCATTTGTAATCTGTATGACATCTTTTAAAAATTATTTTAATTCTAGTCTTTGAATTCTTATGATTATATTTCCTTTAGCATCATCCACAGTAACAGAGTATGACACTAAAACAATAAATATACTTGAAGCCACAATCATAAACATTGTTAAACTATTTATTTCTGTTTTAGGGAACACCTGGAAATGCTGATTGACCAACTGAAAATCAAGTTACAGGATAGCCAAAATAGTTTACAAATCAGTGTTTCAGAGTTCCAGACACTGCAGTCTGAGCATGACACTCTGCTGGAGAGGCACAACCGGATGCTGCAGGAGACCGTGACCAAAGAGGCAGAACTTCGGGAAAAGTAAGACTGCCAGCAGCAATGGGTACCAAGCAGCCTGGTACACTTTGCTCCTCCCTGGGATTTCAATAAGGAGTAGGGACTTACAGAGGCTTGGTAACTTTTCCTTACCTACCACCAACCTTCCCTGTCAGACTATTTTTATCTTTAGCATTTTTTTAGAACAGCTAACATTTATCTATTCATCTGATATCCCACCTCTCTTACAGCCTTTGTACTTGGGAAATTTCTTTACCCTTGTACTAAAATGTCCTTTGTATGAGTGTCAATGATGTTAGAGATTGAAGACAGACATGTGCCATGCCACTGAGCTGTATCCCTGGCCCTCAGAAAGTGGTTGTAACTGCTAATGCTTCCTCCTTTACATTCCTGGTAACTATTTTAAAAAAATGCTTGCAAAACACTATGTATAGTATCTTATTAGTCACTGTAAACTTAGTAATTAGGATAACCTTTTTCTAAAGCCAAGCATGGTAGCATACACTTGTAATCTCACCATTCAGGTTCGAGACCTGGGCTACAAAACAAGTGTAAGTCACAGCTTGAACTCCATAATAAGACCCTGTCTTTTAAAAAAAAAAACAAAAAACTTTTTTTATTGTATCACCTTTTCCTCTTGAGCCACTAAATGTGTTTCAATTTAGCATGATGTATGTATTTATAACAGATAGAAAAAAAGATATTAGTACAATATATTCCCAGTAGTTTAGTATGTTCAGTTTGCCTTGGAACCATGTTGAGACAGCAGGTATGAGAATCGAGAGGACAGCTTTCACTTTGTTTTTAATTGCTCCTAATTTTTATGAGCAAATATTTCTGAAAATTATGTTTATTTTCTGTTTGAGATTTGCAAAAACAAAACATAAAAATAACAAGGGTATAAATAAACTGTTAAAAAGTAGTTGCTCAAGGTGCTGAAATGGCCCAACAGGTAGACACTTGCTATGTGAGCCTGGTGATACGAATGCAGTCCCTGAACCCAGGTAGTGAAAGGAGAGAACTGACTCTACAAAATTGTCCTCTAACTGCCATGTGTGCCCATGATACACCCACCATTCACTCACACACAGTAATAATAAAAGAAGAAACTTAAACCAATCACAGTAGTTGCTCCCAAATTTTAGGTCTGCTAGCTGGTGTTGGTGGAGAGCTTGCTGATAGCACCCAATTCCCAGGACCGCTGCTACAGAGTCAGCAACTGTAGTGTGAAAAAAAGGTCACCCAGCAATTCTGATGTCATGCTGAGTCACTCAAAAATTGATATTTTCCTTAGGACTTTATGAAAAGTACTCTTCTTCACATGTTCAAGGTAACATAGGATAGATATATTAACCTTATGTTTATATGAGCTGCCCACTGCTCACTCATTTCCCAACTGCTCATATCTGAATAATCACACAGAAACTATATTAGTTACAACACTGCTTGGCCTATTAGCTCAGGCTTCTTATTAACTAACTCTTACATCTTAAATTAACCCATTTCTATTTATCTGTGTATTGGCACGAGACTTTGGCTTACTGGTAAGGATCCGGTCTGGTGTCTGTTTTCTTGGCAGCTACATGGCATTTCTCTGACTCCACCTACTCTCCCTTTATATTTCTTCTAGCCTGGCTATATTCTGTCCTGCTACAGGCTGAAGCAGCTTCTTTATTAACTAATGGTAGTAAAACATATTTACAGCATACAGAAGGGACTCCCATATCACGTGTGTGTATGTGTGTGTGTCTTTATGTGTGTAACAAGGTTATCTATAGCCCAGGCTAGTCTCATCTACTCATTTGGTAGATGAGGCTAACTTTAAACTTCTGATTCTTTTGCTTCCAGCATCCGCCAGAGATGGAGGAGAAGTTTCTTTGTATATTCTGTAGAGACCTAGGGCTTCCTTTCAAGAATCCAGCTGACAGAGGCTAAGTCAGCATATGCAGTTCAAGGCTCTCATGAACTAAACTTTTACCTTTAGGTTGTGTTCAGTTCAATCTGAGAATACTGTGATGAAGTCTGAACACACCCAGACGGTGTGTCAACTAACATCCCAGAATGAAGCACTCCGAAACAGCTTCCGTGACCAAGTTCGACATTTGCAGGATGAGCACAGAAAGACAGTGGAGACCCTTCAACACCAGCTCTCCAAAGTGGAAGCTCAGCTCTTCCAGCTCAAGAGTGAGCCATCCACAAGAAGTATGTGTATGTTTGTAGCAGGATTGACTTTCTGTGTTCTGGCATATTTATATCACTTAAGACATTGTTCAGGAATTCATAAGAAGGTGAAATACTAGGCTGGAGAGTTGGATCAGTGGTTAAGAGCACTGACTGTTCTCCCAGAAGACGTGGGTTTGATCTCCAGCCCTCACATGGTGGTTCACATCCATCTCCAGTCCCAGGGAATCCAGTGCCCTCTTCCAGCCTCAGAGGACACTGCTTCTGAGGCATATATCATGTGGTACACAGATATATGTGTACAATACCCAGAGATACAAAATAGTGAAAAATAAATAATAATTAGTTAAAAATATGTAAAACTTAGCCAGTGGTGCATGCCTTTAATCTCAGCACTCAGAAGGCAGAGGCAGGCAGAGGTCTGTGAGTTCAAGGCCAGCCTGGTCAGCATAGTTTCAGTTCCATGACAGCCAGGGTTACACAAAGAAACCCTGTCATGAAAAAACAAATAATAATAACAATAATGTAAAAAAAAAGAAAAATTTACTGATTAGTAACCTGTGTCAGTTCTGTAATTAATGAGATATGAATTTGCTTACTGAATCTTTTGAACCCTTCTTGATTATGCTTATAGCAGCCTATGCAACTTCCTAGACTACTGATTTTCATAATTATATAATCTGCTGTATAATGTATTTTTTTCCTTTGTCTTACATATATTCCTATCAGTCTCATGGCAAGAATCCTGATTCTGGCATCTGTCACTTGGTACCCAGTGTTTGCCCTCTCATGCATGTGTTCATTATCGGAAGCTTTGGGGCAGAACAGGGGACTTACTAACCCCCAGGCAGCATTGTAATTGTCCAGTCTTTCGCCAGTGTAGCTTCTTCCTTCAGATTTTTTTTTTCCTCTGAGACAGGGTTTCTCTATGTAACAGCTCTGGCTGTCCTGAAATTCACTCTGTAGACCAGACTGACCTCAAACTCAGAGAGATCTGCCTGCCTATGCCTCCCTCTGCCTCTGCTGGCATTAAAGGTGTATGCCACAACCTGGCTCTGTCTTCAGATTTTAATGAAGTGAAGTTGTCATTCAGCCTCACCCAGTGCCCTCTATTCTGCTTCAGAAGGAAACAAGAAAAGGTCACTCATGATGGTGATTTTTAGTCCTGTGCTCACAATGATTTGTTTCCCATGGCAAATGTCGTCACTGGAGTATTGGCAGGTGTGGGTCACTTAACAAAGCCAAAAATCAACGTTAGGAGAATTTAACGTACACCAAGAGTTTAAAAGGATCAGCCAAGAGAAGAAAAGCGGATTGTATTGTGGGAGTCAACAGTGTAATCAACAGTTGGTAAAAAGTCAGAAACCCAGGGAAGTGCTCCAGAAAGGCAGTCAGGGGCTAACTGAGCTTTAAAAGGTCTGGGAGACAGTTCATAATATTGTAAAAAATGAACTTTGAAACTTAAAAAAAAAATCCTGGATTAAGCTATGAGACCTTGCATAGAGTCAATCACATAATGCATTTGGAAGTCTCATAAGAGCTTTTCAGTTCTATATGAGTGTTCATTATAAGCAAGCAAGAAATCCTTTATTCCTTTTTTGAGACAAAAATCATACTATGTAACCCTGGCTGGCCTGGGACTCACTGTGCATACCAAATGTTAGGATTAAAGGCCCAAGAATTCTATGAACTGTAACCAGTTGGTTCGCTACACTGAACTCTGGGTTCTGTCATCTGTACGCTGTAGGTGCGAGCAGGCAACACTAAGCACCAGCCAAGGTGGCAGTGTCAGGGCAGTGATGGAGACTGCCAACACACAGCAGCAGTAGAAAGTATGGGGCGTTCTGTAAAATCTGTGCTGTCCAGCTTTTATAGGCAGCAAGTAGCAACGGAGGATTGTTTCTGTTGGATGGCTAGCATAACTCAATGGAAAGTGACTGAATGTTTGTAACTGTTTAGCATCCTTTCTTTAGACACTGTTTATGTTTGTTTAATTTCCTTAACATTTGACACGCTCAAGGCTGCCTTTAATTTTATTGACTATCTTTGTTAGGGTCAAATCCATTGGTCTTTAACAATTTCACTTCTCCTTTTAAAATATTTAATAGGCCCCGCTTCTTCCCACCAACCTTTGAAAAACCCTCGAGAAAGAAGAAACACAGACCTCCCCCTTCTGGACATGCACACTGTGGCCCGGGAGGAGGGAGAAGGGATGGAGACAACTGACAGCGAGTCCGTGTCTTCGCCTGGCACACACATTACATCTTTAGAACAGCTACTGAGTTCTCCTGACACCAAGTTTGGTAGGTGGCTTAGTGTGAGTGGTTTAACTTGGCAGTCGTGTTTGTTAAATATACTCTAATTTTTATGCTTTTTGAGCTGTCCCAGCAAAAGAGCTTACAGTATGAAATAGATCTTTTTAAAAACTAAAAACTTGAACAAATGCATGGGGCTGAGTCAGAAGTGGATGATGGGAAGTCCTGTATTGTTATTAGAAAGTAAATGAACTGCTGCCTCACCCTCCAAGAAGTTCAGGTTCAGACGATTCCTTACAGTGAAGTTTGCTAAATGTGCTGTAGCAGATACAGTATAGCTTCGGTATGCTTTTCGTTCTTACCTGTAGTGAGTATTACAGTTCATAATACAAGGGGATTCTCATCTTTCAAATGCTCTGGGACCGTGTTGATATCCAACATTGTTTAGTCACCATCCAGCTACTGTGACGAAATCCTTGAGAAAGTTAGCATAGGAAGGAAGATTTGTCTTTGCTTCCAGTTTCAGCCCAGGGTCATTTGGCCCTAGCACTTTGACACAACAGCATGGTGGAGTACCTGTGGCAGCCAAGGAGTGGAAGGAATGAGCCAGGCTTCCAGCATCCCTTTCAAAGGCATGCCTCCTGTGACACAACTTGGTTCTTCTAGGCCCTACCTCACACTGGGAATCCAGTACTCCCTGGCAGAGATGAGGCCTTGGATTAGACTCTGCAGCACCACCAAAAAACAAAAACTTATATATATATAAAGCATAAACTGAGGGTTTATAGAGCCAAGCTATGTATACTGCAGAAATTCAGTCTTATTTCAAATAGAACCTTTTTGAGCTGAGATGTCATATATATGAATAACAAAGAGTGGACTTAAATGTTCCAAAGTAAGATGCTTAGTTTTTTATTTATTATCTGTAATCTCTGATTGTGACAATTACTTTTTAGAACAGCATTTTGCGGAACCCCATTCATGGCATGCCGAATTTACCAAAGAAGAATTGGCTGAGAAGCTCAGTTCCACCACGAAGAGTGCAGATCACTTAAACGGCCTGCTTCGGGAGACAGAGGCCACCAACGCCATCCTTATGGAGCAAATTAAGGTGCGGGTGGAGCTTGGCTACCCTGGCATGCCCTGTGGCAGTTGCTTTTCCAATCCTTTAAGTATATTGCCCCATTTTACACGTTCACATTTCAGTGTAAACATAGTATCTAGATTTGTTATATTACATTCCTCATGATACTACTGCTTTTATGTTTGTTGAACAAACATTTTTAATTCTTTTTTTTTTTTCTAAGAAAGATAAGTATAGTAACTGGGCAGACATTGACAAGTCATTGCTCCTCATATACTTAAGTAAAACATATATGTCCTTGAGTCCTAAGGATGGATAGCGGATCACCAATAATTCAAGGCGTTCCCTTTCTTCATTCCTCCTTCCTCTACTTTCCTCTCTCCTCCTTCTTTCCTTCTCTCCCTTTTTTTCCCCCTCTGCTTTTCCCTCTCTCCCTGTTTCTCTTCCTCTCTACCTTCTATTTCTTGAAACAAACCCTGGGCTGGTCTTGAACTTGTTATGTAGCCAAGGATGGCCTTGAATATCTAGTCATTCTGCCCCTACTTCCTAAGTTCTGGGATTACAAGCATGGGAGACCACCATAGTCAGCTAAGACTGCTCAAATTAGATGTTTCCTTCCTCTAAGAATAATGATCCAAGTCCTGCACTTTACATTTATTGTATTATTTAATCTTTAAAGTGACTAGAGAACCTTTGGAAAATGAAACTGAGCCAGACTTAGGGGCACACACCTTTAATGCTGGCTTTTGGGAATCAGAGCAGGCAGAGCTCCGATTTCAAGGCCAGCCTGGTCTACATATAACAAATTCCAGAGTTCCCGGTCAGCTGCAGCTACATGGTGAGACTTAGCCTGGTGCTCCTTCATGTTCCTGAGCTGAGCTTGTCTTGTTAAGTACTGTTTGCTCTGGACGTCCTGATAGCTTGGCTCTCCAAGTAGGGGAGGGAAGAGATCACCAGAGGCTGCAGCTGTCTACCTCCTCACCTGCTTCCAGCCTACCCCTGCTCACGTTCAGCCATGTCCCCAGAGGAGGAGGAGGACTTGGGACCAGTTTATGGTCCTAGTTGCTCACTTAGCGCTTCCTAGAGCTCTCCAGTTTTCAGCATTTCTCTGGCGCCTGTGCCTCCGAGGCACCTGCTCTTCTTGGTGGCATTTGAGACAGCCAGACTAATGCACCTCATTTGTTTGCCTCTTTCCGCTCTTCTTGGAGTTGGTTAACAGTTCTCACTCCTTTCGCCCCTCTCAGCTCCACTTTATTTTCCTGAGGTAGGGATTGCTCAGGGAGAAGATAAGTGTGTGTGTTCAGTTTACTAGATTCGACCAGAAGTTCCCAAGTGCAGCGGTAACCAATTTCTCTTAACACCAGCTTCTCAAAAGCGAGATAAGAAGACTGGAAAGAAATCAAGAGCGAGAAAAGTCGGTAGCTAACCTGGAGTACTTGAAGAATGTCTTGCTACGGTTCATTTTCCTGAAGCCTGGTAGTGAAAGAGAGCAGCTTCTTCCTGTGATAGACACAATGCTGCAGCTCAGCCCTGAAGAAAAGGGCAAGCTTGCCACAGTTGCTCAAGGTAGGTGGCCGGAGGCACTCGCTGGTGTGTGACCAGCCACTTGTGCTGACCATTGGTCTTGCTTAAGAATGGATGTGTGCGGGCAACCTTTCCCTGTTGGAATTTCCTTCGCCGTGATGAGTTTTGTCAACTAGCTTTTTAACGTCTGGGGCAGATAGCCTGCCTTCCATCTCTGGAAATTATATCTCTAGCCTGGTGTTGAGTTAGATGTGTTTGGGGGGTGTGACATGTTTTCCTCCTCACTCACCTCCCCTTTCTCTACTTCCACTCCCAGACAGTAGAGGGACACTGGTCATGTGACCCAGCACACTTTTCACATGTATGCAGAGTTAATACTGCCCCACAGTGGAGTGTTATGTTCAGGAAATCTCTGTGTGGCATGCCATCCACAAACAGGAAAAAACTGTGTTAAAGTCTCTCTCCTTTTTAAGCCCTCTCAGGTTTTTAAGTGGATTTAACTGACCACATTGGAGCGCCAACTGTTGTAAATTGGTGCAGGCTGTGTTCCCGGCACCCGGCTCCCAGCCCCCAGCCACTGGCCCGCTCAGCTGCTGGTTGCTTGTACCCGAAATAACCACAAGACAATTATATTCATTTAAATACTGCCTGGTCCATTATCTCTAGCCTTTTCTTGGCCAGCTCTCACATCTAAAACTAACCCATTATAAAAGTCTGTGTGTCACCACAAGGTGGTGATCTTACCAGGGATCATTCAGCATGTCTGGCCCTGGCGGCTTCATGGCTGCTCTCTCCCTGACTTGGTCTTTTTCCCAGCATACTGTTCTCTTTTCCCCACCTATCTAAGTCCTGCCCTATCAAATGGCCAAGGCAGCTTCTTTATTAACCAATGAAAGTAATACAAAATACAGGAGAACACTCCCACATCACTGTACCATTTCCTTGGCTCTCTTTTTTCCTCAGCTCTTGTTTATTGCTGCTGTGTCATCACACACAGTCTCTACTCCGCGTTTAGTTGACGTTCTCCTAGCTTTGTTTTGTTGCAGTTTTTCGGGTTTAGTTGAAGGATTGTGAGGGTTTTGTTGTTTAAGGTTTGTTTATTTTCATCCCCTTCTAGTTGTAATGTCATGTTATTAACTTAATATACCCTATGTTTTTAACTTAACGGTCTCATCATTTGTTCCATAGCATTCCAGCATTTTGAACTTGTTGTTTATAGGAGTATAGCACTTATTCAAATACTGCACATACACAGGAAGTCAGTTTTCAGATTACATCTAGGTGCATCTGGGCAAAATAAGTACCTCACAGGTGTACTGTGTGCTTACTATGTAAGCATCCTAAGCCCAGAATTTATAGATACCAATTGAGGACTGATGTTCTCATCTCAATATTCTTTTAACATGTTCCTCTATCCGTTATACATCCTAAATATACTAATAAATTTAGAATGACCCTTGAGGGGGCTGGAGAGATGGCTCGGTGGTTAAGAGCACCGACTTGTCTTCCAGAGGTCCTGAGTTCACCCAGCAATTACATGGTGACCCCTAGCTATCTTTAGTGGGGATCTGATGCCTTCTTCTGTCATAAAAGTATATATGCAGATAGAGCACTCATATACATAAAATAAATGAGTTTAAAAAGAGAGAGAGAATGGACCTTAGAATTCAGATACTTAGTATACTTAGTAAGATTTACCTTTTGGCTCCTACCCAAGATTTTACATTTTAAGCAAGCTGGTGCTTGTGGTGTGGGGCTGTGTCTCAGGAGATCTGGATCTAGGATTGATGAGATTCAGGGTTAATGTTTGGCAGGATTACTTACTTCATAATGAGTATTTGTAGTTCCGTTAAATTTGTTTTCATGTATCATTTCTTCCTAATGAAGAATGTTCTCAGTACTTAGAAAGCTCTTATTTCTGCTTACTGTAGTGCAGATTACCATAGCCATATAACAGTAGTCAAATGAAGGCAGATGTGATACTATATACTTACAAGACTTCAAGTTTTCCCTGGGCTACAGAGTGAATACCAAACCACAAGGGTTACATAGCTTGGCCCTATCTCAAGCAACAAAAGAAGCTCAGTATTAGAATATACCATTTATTGGGGCTGGATAGATATCTAAGCAGTTAAGAACATTGGCTGTTCTTCCAGAGGACCTGGGTTCAATTCCCAGCACGCACATGAGAGCTCACAACTGTAACTCCAGTTCCAGGGTGCCCAACACACTCATATAGACACACATGCAGGCAAAACACCAGTGCACATAAATAAAAAATAAAAATGAATTATTTGTTTGTTTTTTGTGTGTATCTGTGATATGTGCCTTGTGCATGTTGCCATGGCACACACATGGAGGTCCGAGGACAGTTTATGAAACTTGATTCTGCCCTTCCACTATGTCTGTTCTTGGTATACAACTTAGATCATAGGCTTGGCAGCAGATACCTTTATCTACTGAACCATGTTGCCAGCCACATCATATATTTTTTTAATAAATAATTACCCTTAATTGCTTTTATGTACTGTTTTAATTTATGCTCTCCAACTAAACCCACTTTTTCATTATAAAATTTTTGAGAATTGTTTTTTGAGGTAGAATTTCTTTTGTAGCCCTGGCTGTCCTGGAACTTACTCTATGACCTGTCTACCTCTCTCCCACTCCACCCCTCCCCATGGTTAAAGACATGCACCACCATGTTTCATTATAAAATTTATCAGTACTTCAGGGATGAAATGTGTTTCCTTCTATAGCTTTTAATAAAACAGTAATACATTCTCAATTATTTATCCCCTATGCTTTATATAAAATGTCACAAACACTCAGTATCTCCCAGTTTTAAGTTTTGAATCCTTTGATTTGTAGGGGTCCTGCAAGCTTCACTGCTAGCAGAAAAACGAATTACAAGAGGCAAGGAAACTCAGCGTAACATAGGTAGCCAAACTAGTTCAAACTTCTGGAGTCTGACCCTGGGCAGTTTATTTTAGGCACATTTAAGTCCAGGTATAACTTTGGAAAAACGTTTCCTGGTGAGCATTGTCTCACTCCCATGTGCACAGTAAAGTGTAAGGCACCAAAACTCTTTTGAAAAATACTTGTGACCTCCACCATGAAGATGGGTGTAAAGCTCTCTGGCCATCAGGCTATAAGGTGCTTGTGACATCTCCCCAAAGGATGTGTTCTGCTGACTGAGAAGCAAAGCTCAAGATGAAGGTTATTAACAACATCCACTCCAGCCTTCTGGGTGGAAGACAGATGGTGCTGGTCTACACAAGCAGCTTTATGCAAGAGACAAGCCTATGTGCTTAACATTCCTGGTGGATCTAGTGTGTGTCTGTGAGCTTGTGCCCTCTATGTCGATTAACAAATTTAAGACACTAACATCAGAGGTTTTAGATAATTTTTTAATAATTTCATCAAATATGTTGGAGTTCTTATAACCTAGAACTATAAGGCATGTATTTCTAAATCCTGTGAGTGAACAGGAAAACACTTCCTAAACATTTTTATGTTTTAATTTCATTTTTTATTGCATTAGTTCTTTTGTATACTAACTCTGTCAGTTGCTATAATAAAATACCATTATCAAAAACAAGGAAAAAGGAAAGGTCTCTTTTGACTTACAGTTCCAGGGGAGAACAGTCAATTGTAGCAGGGAAGACATGGCAGCAGGAACATGAGCCGAGCCTGGCACCAGGAAGCCGAGGGACAGAGCAGAAGTGGGGCTGGATTGTAAAACCTCAAAGACAACAACATGCTTCCTCCAGCAAGACCTCTTAAAGGTTCCATAACCTCCCCAAACAGCCACTAGCTGGAGACCAAGGGTTCAGACCCAGGAGCCCGTGGGTAACATTTCCTGTTCAAGCCACAGTTAATGTATAAGCCTGCTTAAAGGTGCTTGTGCATGCATATGCAGGCTTATACAGGCCACATGATGCCTGTAAAAGGCAAAGGACAACTTTGGGGAGTTCTCTCCATCTGTGCTGTGTCCCAGCAATTGACCTCAGGCTGGTAGGGCAAGTTCTTTTACCCACTGAACCATCTCACCAGCCCTTCAATATAAATCTTAAGATTTAATTTATTTTAAATTTAAGACTTAAGATTGTTTGCTGCTGCCAGCAGTCGTAGCACACATCTTTTATCCTAGCACTCAGGAGGCAGAAGCAGAAAGATCTCTGAGTTCAAGGCCACCCTGGTCTACAAAGCGACTTCCAAGACTTACACAGAGAAACCCGGCCTGAGCCTGGTGGTGGTGGTGATGGCTGTGGCGCTCGCCTTTAATCTCAGCACTCTGTAGGCAGAGGCACACAGATCTCTGTGAGTTCAAGGCTACCCTGGTCTACAAGAGCTAATTCCAGGACAGGCTCCAAAGCTCAAAATACAAAACAAAAACAGAAACCCTGACTGCAACTGCCCCCATCAAAAACGATTGTTTGCCGCTTCTCTCACCTCCAAGAACCCACAAAATTAAAAAATGTGATAGGTTATCACAGGCATAGATACGGTTGACAGAATGCATGAAGCAGGACACAAGTAAGAAGGAATCGTGTAGCACTGAGGGTTAAGAAATAGATGAAGGACCTAGAAAAGTTAGGGAGAGAAAGCACTGGACAGACGTTTAGTTGAAGTCCTGTCCCTTGTAGACTGTCCTTTTTCTGTTTTAGCTCACCTGTGTTCCATCCCCGTCACTGCCTAAAATAGGTGGTACACACCTCTAATCCCAGCTCTTGGGAGTTGGTAGAGGAGGCAGGAATTCAAGGTCGTCATTGACTGGCCAGTCTAAGATACATAAGACCTTGTGTTTTTGGTGGGCGAGGGTTGTTGTTTATTACAAAGTGAACTTTCTTGTGGGGAAAAAAATGTTTTCAAAAGAGTTGGGAAAGCTTTTCAGACCTCTGAAGATAGAGAAAAAGTGTTTTACACCAGGCAGTGGCACACACCTTTATTCTCATCAGTAGGGAGGCAGAGGCCGGCAGATCTCTGTGGGTTCAAAGTCAGAATGGTCTACAGACTGAGTTCCAGGACAGCCAGGGCTGTCACACAAAGAAACCCTGTCTCAAAAAACTGAAAAGAAAAGGTGCTTTGCACTAGCCTCATGGGCTTGTGACAAGTCTTCTAGATTAGAAAGGAAAATTTGAAAGAAGCAGTTTATCTCTGGAGAAGAAAATTGAAGAGGAGATTTGAGCTTGGTCAGTGGTACCTGGGTTAGTCTGAAATTGTGCATGTATTTTGGCATAAACACTTTTAATAAATGGCGCCCTTAGCGACAGTGAAGTTCAAGGAGCTGGAAAGATGACTTAGTGATTAAGAGCACTGGCTGTTCTTTGAGAGGACCTGGGCTCAACAAGCAGGGCAGCTCCCAACCAGTTGTAACTATACCAGGGAACCTGATGCCCTCTTCTGACCTCCGCAGGTGCCACAGCAGGAAGGTATTGCATAGGCATATGCAGAAGAAATACTCATACACATAAAATATGATAAAGTTCTATAAGGAGGAAAAGAAAAAGAATAGGGCAGAGATAGTAAATAAAAGATTTTTATTTTATTTTAGATTTCATATTAATAATATTTAATAATTTTTTTTAAAGGTGAAGAAGAAAGTGCTTCCCGTTCCTCTGGATGGGCGTCCTATCTGCATAGCTGGTCTGGACTTCGATAGATTGATGGAAAGAAAATTCTTTATTAACTGAACAGAATTCATTTGAGGAGAAAAGGGTTATCATTATTTGATCAGGAAGTGTCCATATCTGTTCACATCCCCTGATGATTGTATATATGTATAGCAGATTAATTTAGACTCTCAACTTGTAGTAAAAGGACAACAGCTTGAAGCAATGGTACCAGTCGCCCACAGCCCTGTGACTCAGCACCGTGGCCTCAGTCTCTGTGATCTCCCGTGTACAGAGAAAACAGTTCATTCCTGCACTCTGGAACCCCAGGAGCCACTCGTTTCTAAGTAGTACTGTGAATTTTAAAAGTGATTTGAATTTTGGTACCATATCAACTGGAGAGTTTAAACTTTTAAAATAATGTTTCAAGATAAAGGAAATCTTTGTTGGTAAGATTGACATGTTTATTGAGGAATTATGAAGTACAGATGCTACAGTTAATTATGAGGCTAAGTTAAATTGCAGTGTAGTCTGTTGCTTTAAAACTCCCTCTCCCCCCACTTGTTATTTCAAAACTTACCCTGGTACTGGTGATATGACGCTGACCTTGAATAGATGGAGCAGAGCCCACCTCAGCTGAGATGTTTCAGTGGCATCTCTAGACTCTTAGTGTGCTGCCATTGCTCCTAAGCCATGAGTCTGTTTTGAGAATTCCCTGCCTCTCAGAACAGTGACTGTCTGACTCAGCATTACATCTGCACATGAACCTGGTGCTTCCAGTATTGTTCAGGTAGTCTCGTTTCCCAAGCATGACCCCGAGAGGGCTCAGGCTTAACTCTTGGTGAATAAGCCTAGCTGGGGATGTGTTACTTGCCTCTATGTCTCTGGAAATAGTCCATTGACTAGATTAAAATTGTGCTCTTAAATTAAATTTGGGAATTATATTTTAATATGCAATTTGTTAATAAATAACCACATAGTGCTCTCTGGAGTTATTAAGCTCATGGTTGATTCTCAATTTTCAATCTCAGCTAGAACCCTGACTCTGTATGTCGGTCACTATGAACATTGGTTTCCAACCTGGTTTAGCTGAAGTTTGCTGCTGACATGTTGAATTTGTTCTCTTAAAGCGATTATCTCTCGGTGTCCACTCCCCCGTGTTAGAACAGACCTAACTAGTGAATGTATTGATTAAATGCATCTATCTCAGAGCTGACTTTAGAAGTTGAGTATTTTTAACTTCATAAACTGTGAATATGAGTATGCCCGGTGGCATCTGATATAATTTTAGTAATATTTAAATAAATTCCACTTTTTCTTTGGGCCTTCTACACCTTTTGAAGTCTGTATAAACTTGTTTTGAAATCTAGTCTGTTCATATGAATGTAATAAAAATGCCTTTTGCATGGTAAAAATTACTTTGATTATAAAAGACATATATGCTTTTTGTGGCCAGCAATAAGGAACTATAATGATCGATATTTCTATTAAATGCATTTAACTGTATATTCTGTTCCTCTGACTATCCTTTTTCTGTTAAGCACTGTCTCTTTGGGGTTTTGAATCGGGCTGTGAGGTGGAGTGCAAACTCTTGGTGCTGCCTCTCCGTGGCTGGACCCAGTGGAACTTAAGACAATGTCTTACACAGACTGAGCTACTCAGGAGGCTTTGGCAGAAAAATTCTCTTCAGCTCAGGGACTTGAGGCCAGCCTATGAGACCACCTCCCGCCAGCCTCTTCAGAGAACACAGACAGCCCACCACATCTGGCTCCATTTATTTCCTTAAAGATAATATTTTAATTCCACAAAATTTTTATCTTCAGTGAAGTTTTTTACTCTTTTGTGGGTTTTTTTTTTTTTGACTTTTCATTTTGGTTTGTTTCTGTTTGTCTTTTGTGCTTTTAGTCTCATGTTCAAGACACTATTGCCTAATGCAGGCTTACAAATGTATTCATGTTCTTTTCAGAGAACTTTATCAATTTAATTTTATTTGGGCCCACATTTAATTAATTGTTATGTGATATATTGGTTACATTTTTTCATTTCTGTGACAAAATACCTGATGAAAAAGAACCTTAACGAAGGAAAGCTTTTCTTGGTCTCACTGTTGGGAGCACAGAGGTCCTTGCACCCACCCATCACGAGTGAAATTTAGTGTTGTCTTTTCAAAGAAAAAGATGTATAACCTGTTTTTCCATCCCAAAGGTTGGAGGTGACAGCCTGGTGATCTGCATTATCTGAAGAGTCAGGCCTGGAGATACTTGATAATCTAGATGACCCTTACATTATCTCTATTGCCGTGATATTTTGTTTGTGTTTTAACAAACTTGCCTGAAGATCAGAGTGCAGAGCTAAGCCACTAGACTGCAGATAGTGGTGGCACACAACTTTAATCCCAGGACTAAGACAGAGGGATCTCTGTGAGTTCAAAGCCACCCTGAGCTACACAAAATTTATCCCATTTAAAAGAGAAACAGAGCTCACACCAAGGTGATCCCAACACTAGGGAGGTGGAGACAGGAGTGATGACTGGGTGGAAAGAGGAATGTAAAGGGGAAGGAAACAGGAGCTCAGTGCAGTCTGTAGGAGCAGTGTGAAGCAGTCGGTCTGAGTAGCAGTCAGGATAGGATCACCCCTGCAGTCTGAGCATTGGTGGATGTAAAAGGTTTCTCCAATGGCTGGGTGCACTGCTTCTCTGATCCTTCAGCTTTCACTCCCTAATATCTGACTCTGGGTTTTACTTATTAAGACCAATTAGAATTGGTGCTACACTGTATAGCTAAGGGCTCCCCTCAGATGCCCACAGCCAGGACCAGAGGTAGCTCATAGCTCAGATGCCCTCTATGCTAGCTTTCTTTTTTAATGTGTGTGGGTATTTTGTTTGCATGTATGCCTGGGCACCATGTGCATGCAATGCCAGCAGTGGCCAAAGGTGTCATCCTGTCTCCTAGAACTGTTACAGTCAGTTGTGAGTGGCCATTTAGGTGCTAGGAGTCAAACCTGGGTGTCCGGGACCGTTGTCCCGAACATAGAAGTTGATATTCTTCCCCAAATGTGTGCTCGGAGACGCGCAGAAAGAAACAAGCCTTCACACCATCACAGTTTAAAAAGGCTTTGTATTTATTCTATTTGCCTAAATTCCTCCTGCTCCCTAAGGCTTTCTAATGACCATTTCTTCTCCCTTATTCCTTGCTATTTCTTTCTCTCTTCAGCTATATTTCCTCTTACCCTATTTCTCGTCCTGTCTCTCTGTAAAACTCTCTGTAAAAATCTCTGTCAACTCTCTGTAAAACTCTCTTTCCTCCTTTTCCTCTGCTCTCCCCCCTAAAACTCCCCTATGTCCCTTTTTGTTCCTAATTCCTGCTCTGCCTCTCTTTCAGGTTCCTTTGATCCTAACTTCTCTTCCTGCCCTGTCTCTCAGCATCCGCTCTTGCATTCGCACCTTAGCCAGGAGAGATAGCCGCTTTCCTGGGGCAATTCACAAATTGAATCAGAAGCTGGAGCAAAACCCTGGCCCATTGTTTTTCTAAATAGTTGCCTTCCACAGTAAGCCTGCAAGGCATCCTTGGTCTGGCGAGGTATCGTAGACCACACCTGGGTTCTCCGGAAGAGCAGCCAATGTTCCTAACTGCTGAGTCATCTCTCCAGTCTCAGCCTTTCTTATACAACTCAGAACCACCTGCCCAGGAGTGATACCATCCCCAGTGGACTGGACCCTCATATCAATCATTAATCAAGAAAATACTTTTCAGATTTACAGACTCAGTAGAGCATGAGACTCTTAATCTCAGGGTCAAGGGGTCAAGTCCCACATTGGGAGCCATTTTTAAATGGAGATTTCTCTCCTGCCCTCCATTTCCCAAATAACCACTCAGAGGTCTACGCTAATTATGTTTGGCCAGTGGCTCAGGATTATTACTAGCTAGCTCTTATATTTAAATTAACCCATTTCTATTAATCTGTGTATCGTCACATGTCCTGTGGCTTACCAGTGCTCAGGCATCTTCCAGGAACTATCTGTCCTTGGGCAAGGGGCTTGCAGATCAGAGGCATTTTTGTTTCAAAAAGGAAAAGAAAAAAAGTTAAGTCTGTTGGACCTGGAGCAATGGCTCACGATTAAGAGTACCTCTGTTCTGGTCTGAATTCCACTAATAGAGAATAAGACCATTACCACAGTTAAAAGCCAAATTTGGAGCAATCTTTAATTAAATACTGGCCAGGTAGATGGGCTTTGGCCAGGTCCGCCTTTGGATTTCCAGAAAATGGCCCTCAAGTATTTCCCAGCAGGTTCAATCAGGAGCAAACGTACATCCTGACTTACTTGCAGCCTCATCTAATCAGGGGCAAGCATACATCCTGATGTATTTCCTGTCTGTGAATCTCCCCCCCACACGTGATCAAGCTCATTTAGTGCAAATGGGTCACAGGAACTTATTCAGGGGAGTGGAAACATGTGACTTGTTATCTCCCATCAACAACGCCTCCAGCATTTCACGAACTATCTGTCCTTGGAAAAGGGGCTTGTAGGTCAGAGGCATTTTTGTTTCATGGATCTCTATAGTAATTAAAACTTAAAATGTAACTTTGCCTCTCACATTGGCAAAGGACCCAGGTTCAACTCCCAGCACCCACACTGAGGCTCACAACTGGAAATAGCTCCAACTACAAAGGATTCTACACCCTCTTCTGGTCTCCTTGGGCACCCACGTGATTTACATCTATACAGCCAAGCAATTACCGATACACACAAAATAAAAAGATCTGCATTAAAAGAAAAATGGGGCTGGAGAGATGACTTAGCATTTTTTAAAAGTACATTCATTCATTTATTTATGGGTCCCACAGCATGGTGAAGAGGCCCCAGAACAACTTGTGGGATTAGATTCTCTCCTCCAAGGTCATCAGGCTTGGCCATAATGGGCAGTAATTTCCATAGCCATTGTTGTAGTGGCCTTTGTTTAGGTTTTTGTTATTGTTGGTTGTTTTTAAATTTTATTTAATGTGCATTAGTGTGAGGGTGTCAGATCTCCTGAAACTGGAATGACAGACAGTTGTGAGCTGCCATGTGGGTGCTGGAAATTGAACCCACATCCTCTGGAAGAGCAGCTAGTGCTCTTAATGGATGAGTCATCTCTCCAGCCCAATTATTGTTTTTATTAATAGGGGCCAATTAATTAATTTGTGTGTCATCCTTGTGCAGGGCCATCCCAATCTTCATGGTATTGTTTCAATGTTATTATAGGTGCTCCTGAATACTGCATTTCATTTTGCTCTGTTTTGTTTTTTAATGACAGGAATTCTAACGTGGATAAGATGGAACCTTAAAGTAGTCATCCTGGTGGATGACGATGCTGAGTACTCTTTAAAAATATTTGCTGGCCATTTGGGAAACATAAATATTTCTTTTTTTTGTTTTTTTGTTTTTTTTGTTTTTTTTTGTTTGTTTGTTTTTCGAGATAGGGTTTCTCTGTGGCTTTGGAGCCTGTCCTGGAACTAGCTCTTGTAGACCAGATTGGTCTCGAACTCACAGAGATCCACCTGCTTCTGCCTCCCGAGTGCTGGGATTAAAGACATGCGCCACCACCGCCCGGCGAAACATAAATATTTCTAAGTCACGTAAGTGACAGTTGAGATCTTCCATACTGGCAAAAGTGTGGAAATGTCTCTTGTCTAGAAGACTGCAAATTCTGCTGCTGTGTTCATCAAATCTTTTTTGGCATCTTGGAGAAGACAAGTGCTTGGTTATATTTGCTTGCTTAAATAGAATATATTTTTCTAAGTAATGTTATGCTCACTACTTCTTAATCTTTTTTTTTTTTTTTTGCCTGTTAGGGATAGAACCCAGGACCTAGTGCATGCTGAGCAAGCACTGTACCACTGAACTGCACCCCAGCTCCTCGCTGCTTCTCTACATGATACACTGGATACAGATAATGCTCTCCTTTCTTGCTCTTTTACGTAGTTATGAAAAGATCACATTCCCTTGAGAAGCCTCTTCATTTCAACTTGGTGTTTACTTTTACCAGCTTTCCCAAAGAAGTGAGTCTATTAACTAACCCCGGCTATCCTGATTTCACAATATTACGTTATTCAGCGATGCCTTTTTATGGCTGCTTGTCTCAGTGGGAACCTTCCCCCTTGGGAGCTGTGATGTAGGCTGTCAGAACAAAGACGCATAGCTGAAGTCCAGCTAAGGATTACATTTCAATGAAAGGGATCTCTTTTTTGAGATTTACTTATTTTTATTTTATGCGTATTTGCCTGGATGTATGTATGTGCATGATATCCATGATATCCCTTGGAGACCAAAACAGAGTGTCAGATCTGATGAAACTCAAATTACGGGTGGTTGTGAGTGGCTATGAGGTTGCTGAGAACTAAATCCAGGTCCTCTGCAAGGGCAGCCAGTGCTCTTCCCCTCTGAACCACCTCATGTGTGTGCCACACGTGTGTGGTCAGAGAAGTTTTAAGATTTGGTTCTCTCCATCAACCATGTGTGCACCAGATCAAATGTAGGCTGTATCTGGCATGCATCTTTACTGCTGATCCATCTTGCCAGCCCTGGAAAAGATTTTCAATATTGATTTGAAAGAAATAGCTTATAAACCTGGAAATCAGTGGTTGAATTAGTATTGTACCCACACTGGTGGTGTATTCATCCCAACAGCGAGAATAAGACCACAACCACAATTTGAGCCAAACTTGAAGCAAGCTTAATTTTTTGTTTTTATTGGAGTGCATCCAAGAGCTGGCCAGTGACTGTCTCCTAAATTGTGTTAAAGAGAGCAGTCCCTGTCGGTTGGTGGCGACACATGCCTTTAGTGCAACCCAGCACTTGAGAGGAAGAGGCAGGCGGATCTAAGCAAGTTCGAGGCCAGCCTGGTCTACAAAGCGAGTTTCAGGACAGCCAGGACTGTTACACAGAAAAACCCGTCTCAAAACAAAAAACAAACAAGCAACAAAAAACAAAAACAAAAAGAGCAGCCATGAATCCATTTCTTGGGAACCTTAAAAGGAGTAAAATTACAAGTAGTTTTACAAAAGAGAGATAATGGGGCAATAAGGAAATAACAGGAAAAAAAATCTCAAAAAACTCTTTACCCTGTGATTAGGAAGGGGTCAGGGAGAGTAAGGTATTCTCAAAAACAAGTCAAGGTCATGGGTTGGAGAAGGTCATGTTCCAGGAGACAGAGAACTCAGCTCTTACAGTAAATAGACTTATAGACTTATTTTTAACAATACTGTAATATCTCCTGCTTCCAAAATGGAGTCAGGCAGGTTCCTCACCTCCAGTGTCAGGAGAGGTAATTGAAGTCATTGAAACACTTGAACAAATTCTATTCTGAAGATGGTTGGCTGATCAAGATGACACTGAGTGACCCTTCAGAGCTAGATGAATTACAAGTGAAGAAGCCTATGAGAAATACAGGAAATCCACTGACAGTTGACCATGGCACCCATTCTACCCTCGAACTCACAAAGATGTGCCTGTCTCTGCTTCCAGAGAGCTGGGACAAAGGCATGCAACACCACCACCTGGCCTGGCAACCAGGTCTTAATACCTTTTAGGCTTGGTCCTGGGCAGCCCCAGGGAGGAGCTGACCCTTGGCATGGCCTTATCCTTGGCAG
>JAQHUG010000080.1:336894-350602 GCA_028555095.1 Dicrostonyx torquatus
GCATGTATCACCGTGTATCACACGGGTTTATGCAGTGCTGGGGTCCAACCCAGAGCTTTATGTATGTAAGGCAAGCACTCCACCAGCGCTGAACGCCTTAGTTCTTTAATTGTTCTCTGCTCTGCAGTCTTAGAGAAAATGATCAATCAGGATTGTGCCCTTGATTTTATTTATTTGGTTATTTATTTATTATGGGATTGTGCTATATTGATTTTAGCATTTTTACTCTTCCTCTATGTGAGCCTCCTGGCTCATCTCCTTGGTAGTTCTTTATAAGTTGCTAAGTGTGGGTACTGGAAGTAAGCTTTCTCTCCTTCCTTGGGAGAGCTCAGAGCCTATCCTTTAGGTGGAGAAACTCAGCAACTTTCGAAATTCATAATGGGAAAGCAGAGCTTAATTTCACAAGTATATTTCAATAATGTATATTTGTTTAGATAATCCTTTAAGTCGGTCTCAGTGCAGACCATATTCTTAGGTAGGATTCCACTAAAACAGCAGGAAAAACATCAAACCATTTGTTGCTTTTACAGTTCCCACAACTACTCTAAGATGTGGATTCACAATTCAGGAATATCATTTACATTACCTACTGAACTGTGTTGCCTCATTGTATTTCTAAAGCCGTGAGCTATATAAAGCAAGAATCACACAGACTGTTGTGTTCCGCTAACCCTTCTCTAGTAGTAGTGGTAAGGTTTGTTGTTCTTAATTTTGTGTATGGTTGTTTGTTTGCATGTATGTATGTGGACCCTGTGAGTAGGTGCCCTCAGAGAGCACTGGGTCCCCTGGAGTTTCAGAAGTTGTGGGCCACCATGTTGGTGCTGGAAATGGAACCTGTGTCCTCTGAAAGAGTAGCCAGTACCCTTAACTGATGAACGATCTTTCCAGCCTCCACCAGTAGAGGGTTTATGCCCCCTCATCCTAATGTCATTTCATTTCCTTTATTTGACGGCATCAGATATTTCAGTAGTGGAGCTTGGTGTGTGCATGCGCATATGCATGAGAGGACCAGATATTTTTCCTGCTTTAAGGACTTTTTCAAGCTTTGATGAGTTGGCTAACCTTCTTTTCTTTTCTTTCTTTCTTTCTTTTTCTTCTTCTTCTTCTTCTTCTTCTTCTTCTTCTTCTTCTTCTTCTTCTTCTTCTTCTTCTTCTTTTTTTTTTTTTATTTTTCAAGACAGGATTTTTTCTGTAGCTTTGGAGCCTTTCCTGGAACCAGCTCTTGTAGATCAGACTGGCCTCGAATTCACAGAGATCCACCTGCCTCTGCCTCCCAAGTGCTGGGATTAAAAGCATGAGCTACCACCGCCCGACATGCTAACTTTTTTTTTTTAAGTGTGTATGGGTGTTTTGCCTGCATGTATGTATGAGCATCATGTTTCATTGCAGATGGAGGTCTTGTGTTACCATTGGTTGTGAGCAGCCAGCGCTGAGCCATCTCTCCAGCTACAACCCTGCAGACTTAGTAGAAGGTGGGAAACTGTAGCTACAGCAAGCCCTGAACTGTGAGCTCTGAGCAGTGCCTTCTGTGAGGGGTGGAGATTTGATCCTGGGAAGAAATGAGTGCTGGCCCCGTAGTGCAAATGGAAAGTAGTGCTAGGAAACAATGTGAATGCTGACAGGAGTAGGAAGTGATTTAGGAAGCTGTGATTGCTGATAGAGTGTGTGGGACAGTAGGAGAACCAGGATCCTAGGACACCCAGAAGTTCAGGGCCTTACTGGGATATGTGAAGATCAGTAAGCTAAAATAAGATATAGGACAAAAGCATTAGCTGTCTGTGAGGAGGGTTTTGGAAATGTAGGATGGGATCAGTTTTTTTTTTTAATTCTACTGCTTTTTGTACTAATCTGATTTTTAAATGTATTTAAATTAAAAATTTTTATTTTTTGTGTATATAAGTGTATCATGACCATATATTGCCTACAAAAGCCAGAAAAGAGCATAAGAGAGCATTGGATCCCTTGAAACTGAAGTTACGTATAGCTAATGAGCCTATATTTGGGTGCTGGGAATTGAACCCAGGTTCTGTAGAAGAGCAGCCAGTGCTCTGAACCACTAAGCCATCTCTCCACCCCTGGGTTTTTTGATTGCTTGTTTTTGTATTTTATTGCAAGTCAGTCCACTTGTACCTAATGAGATACAAAACATGCAAGCCATTACCCTTGCTTTTGAGTTTAAGTGTTTTGTCATTCATATTGGTTGCAGATATTCCTAAAACACTGATGTGGTCATATTCATTGAAATGTTAGAAAGTATCTCTCTCTCTTTTTTTCTTTTCTTCTCCTTTCTTTTCTTTTCATTTTTCTTTTGAGACATAGCAAAAGAAACTTTTCAAAAGTTGTATCCAGTGCTGGGAGGTGTTAGATTTATAAGTTGTACCAGCACGGAAAAAAATAAAATTCAGCCATAGTCACCTGGCATTGGTCATGCTTTTTCTCATCAATAACATGAAAGACTTTGAGTGAGTACTGGAGGGAAAGGAGACTCACACTATACTGTCCTTTGTCTGATGGAGCTGACCTATACTAATGGGCGAGTCCAGATAGCTCCTGAAGTTCACTGGTAATTTGGCTTCTGTCTTAGAGTTTCTACTGCTATGTAGAAACACCATGATCAAAAGTAACTTGGGGAGGAAAGGGTTTATTTCATCTTGTACTTCCATATCATAGTTTATTATTGCAGGAACTCAGGAAATGAATCTAGAAGCAGGAACTAAAGCAGAGGGCTTGAAAGGATGCTGCTTACTTGAAGATTTACATGAGGACTTGATCCTCATGGCTTGCACCATCCTGTTTTCTTTCTTTTTTTTTTTTTGGTTTTCTTTTTGAGACAAGGTTTCTCTGTAGCTTTGGTGCCTTTCCTGGAACTAGCTCTTGTAGACCAGGCTGGCCTCGAAATCACAGAGATCCACCTGCCTCTGCCTTCCGAGTGCTGGAATTAAAGGCGTACAACACCACCGCCCAGCCCAGCCTGCTTTCTTATACACCCCAGGACCACCAGCCTGGAGTGGCCCCTTCCACATCAATTATCAATCAATTATCAAAAGAAAGTTACCTACAAACCAATTTTATGGAGGCATTTTCTTGATTAAGATTTCTTTTTCCCAGTAGTCACACTACCTTGAGTCAACTTGACATAAAAACTAGGCAGTACATCATCCGTGACAAAGCCCTTCGGTACCTGGAGCATTCGTGAACCAAAGCAGTATTTTTGCTGCATCACCTTCCAGCACAGCCAGGCTCCTCCATCAGCACCGTGTCAATAGAAATAATGCCAGAACCAGAACTTTCGTCACTGCCTAGCAGTCTTGAGTCCACTTCTTGAATGTGAACAGAGGGCAAAGATAGAACCTGGACTTAGTTCTCCACCTGGCAACAATAAGGCAGTTTACATTTCAGAGATATACAACAGAAGGAAGCTAAAACATGAAGTTCACATAAGATCCATACCGTGATATAATGTAAAAATGTTCATGTTTCATTAGAAAAATAACTTGCCATTTTAAGAATTGAAAAGGTCTGATAGAAGGTTGTGGTGGGGCATGCGTTTAATTCCAGCACTCAGGAGAAAGAGGCAGGTGGATCTCTGAGTCTTAAGACCTGCGTGGTTTACATAAGTTCCAGGCCAGCCAGGGCTATAGTAGTGAGACTCTGTCTTTAATTAATTAGATAATAGTTACCAACATGAGTTAATGAGAAATTAGAACTATCTGCCAAAGACCTTAAGCCAGTCATGATAAAAATGCTTCAGTGAGCAATTTTAAAGAAATTGAGTAAGGAACCAAGCGGAAGCTTTACAAGTGCAACGTTGACTAAAAAAACCCAAAGAAAGTGAAAATCAGGATGGATGGGTTTGATTAAGTGAAGAAAGGACTGGGGAACAAGATGATGAAAAAATAATAAAAATTACCCTGTCTGTGCAACATAAAATTTTCTGGGGGCACAAGTAGAACATGGTCTCAGAGAACTATGGTACTGTTATTTTAAAAAATCTAATAATTTATTGTAATCCTGAATCAGGAAGAGAAAGTCTATTATATTAGAGAGGCTAACTAGACCAATTAAGAGACAGATTTTGATTATGTAGATTTTTAAAAAATGACCCAAATATATGTTTATTTGGTTTTTTACAGGAAATTCACCTTATGTTTAACAGTATAGGCAATTGAAAGTAAAAAAGATGTGAAGACACATTATGATAACATTAATTAAGGTAGCTTAAGGGAGACTTTATTAATACCAATTATAGAAGTGTTAGGTGAAATAGACTTCAGAACAAAGTGAACAACCAGAGACTGTAATCAACAGCAGTAGAAGATGCCTTCTCAGATTTCCCACGTAGATTGTATTGTGGTCTTCAGCATTGGTAATGGCCACTCAGGAACAAATCCAACATTCACACCCAGACTCCTGAAGGAATGCCCAACAGTGTGACCAGCATCTATAAACCACCCCCCGAGAGACTGCTCACTTCTGGGACCAGCATCCCTGACCTGACCTTGCAAAGGACTGGCCCAAGGTGAATAGCCTTTTTCGCCTGGTGCCTGCAGAACCACCCTGATGTGTGACCATCAATCTATGAAAGACTGTTAGAACTAGTCAGTACCTGTGACCAGACCTCACAGAAGACTGCCCAGGGGTATGAAAGGAAGCCCAAGAGTTTGGAGTCTGGAACCAGCTTGCAAGTGAGACTGCATTTAAACTCTAACTTCATGTAGCCCTCTCCCCATTCAAATGTATCCCTTCTTTATATAATAACTTATATTAATTTGACAGATCAGCTCTATCTCAGTCTTTTATTTTGTCTTTCTCTTCTATATCTTCTTTTATTTTAAAAAAAGAATTAATATTGTAGGTTGGTTTTCACACTTTATTTAAAAATTTATTTTGTGTATGTGTATATTAAGTTTCTCTCTTCTGTCATAAAACGCCATGGCCAAAAGTAACTTAGGGAGAGAAAAGTTTATTTGGCTTATTGGTTAGCCTGTCATCAGGGGAAGGCAAAGCAAGAACCTGAAGGCGGGAACTGCAGCAGAAACCATGGAGGAACACTGCTTGCTGGCTTGCCTCTCATCTTCTTCAGCTTGCTTTCTTATGTAGTCCAGACTGCCTGCCCAGAAATGGCACCGCCACACTGGAATGGACCCTTTTATGTCAAGAAAATGCCCCCACAGGCTTGCCTACAGGTTCATTTGATGGTAGCATTTTCCCTACCATCGATTCTCCCCTTCCACTATATGGATCCTGAGAATCAAACTCAGTTCCCTAGGCTTGGCTGCAAGCCCCTTTTTCCACTGAGCCATCTTGCCACTGAGACCACCATCACTATTTCTCTTCCTCCTCCTTTCTTCTCTCCCCTGCACTTTATTCTTTTTCATTTTCCTTACGATAGGCTTTCCCAAAGAACATAGGCTGACCTGGCTTGTGGAGTCTCTATACTTCAGTCTCCTGATAGATGAGACTGTTGTCAGTTATCTAATAGCACATTTTTTAAACTTTCCTTCCTTATTTATTTTCCCATGCTATCCTTAGATTGCTGTGTAACTGAGGACCTTGAACTCTTGATCCTCCTGCTTCTGCCTCCCAGGTGCTCAGGTTATAGGTATGCACTATCAAACTTGGCTTGTACAGTACTGGGGATTGAGCCCGGGCTCTGTGAGAGCTCAGTGAGCACTGTACTAAGGTATATCCCCCGTTACCACACTCTTTTCACCCTACCTTTACCCTACTGTCTTATGCCCATCTCGTCTCTACTGCTCCACATTTCTCTGTACTCTTCCTTTTACTTTGTTTCTACCAACTAAATACTATCTTTTTGTCCTCCACTTATATCTGTGGTGACTAACAGCTTATTGTACAAAGTACTATTGTTTCTTTACTTCCTAAAATGCTTGTATTAAAGAGGTGATCTTTTATTGAGTTGTTTATTTTTATAGTGCAATTATCCTTTAATAATGGTTGAGTTTGCTAACAATTTTCTATTCTTGGAGATTATTGCTAATTGAGCCTGTTTCCCTAACACAGAGGAAATCTATTATTTGAACCCTACTATAACCTAGTCCTTCTTAACAGAGGAAATCTATTATCTGAACCTTACTATAACCTAGTTCTTCTTAAATATTTTAAACATCTCTAATGGGGAAAAATGATAATTTTAAGGAAGAAAAACTAGCCAATAACCTAACCCCATATATACAAATCTCACTGAAAATAAAACAAACACAAAACAAGAAACGTATAATACAAAGCAGTAGGACTCCTCCAAGAACTACTAATCTTATGCAATTGCCTCCAATGACAATAAATTAAATGAAATCCCATACAAAGACTTAGTAAGTGCAATGATAAGTATGTCCAAAGAAAAAGAAGACATTAAGCTGGGTGGTGGTGGCTCATGCCTTTAATCCCAGCACTTGAGAGGGAGAGGCAGGTGGATCTATAAGTTCAGGTCAGTTTAGTCTACAGATCAAATTCCAAGACAGCCAGGGCTGCCAGAAACGCTGGAGAAAACATAATAACCCCTGGATTAATTCCAAGAAAACAGCTTTTAATTAAAGGATGCTAATGCAAGAAATGAAACTGGACCTCAGTAAAGAGAAAAAGGGGGGGGGGGATTTAAGGAAAAGTCAAATGAAAGTATTGGGATAATATTCACTAGGTTGAATGAAAGCTTTGTGGAAGTTTCAAGAATAAAATGGATCATTGGAATGACAATATGCTGACTTGAGAATAAAGTAGAACTGGAATATTTAGTCATGGGATAGAGGAAGGAGAATTTCATGCTTAAGATATAGGGAAACATTTTCAATAAAATCATAGCAAGCAGTTCCACAGATTTCTCAACAGAAACTATGGAAGGACTTGGAATGATATATTTCAAGATCAGAAAGACAACAGCTGCCAATCCAGCCTACTATATTGCACAAAACTGTAAGTATGAAAGGAAAAAGAAAAACTCACAATAAAAGTGTTCTAAAGAAATTAATCTCTCTAAAAGATATTTGTAGGAATTTTTCAGACTGAAGTTGGGGTGACAGACATCTGTCGTGGTCCAGCCTCAATGGGTTCGTACGTTCCAGGGTAGTGGCGTGTGGATTAGAAATGTTAAGCAGAATAGAGAGAGATACAAAAGAAATATAGAGACAAAGAATAGTACTGGGAGGGCAACTCAGTGAATACTGGATTTGCCTGCATTTATTTTCCATATGCTTATATACTCCAGTGCAAAAGAGGAGGAGAAGGCAAAAGACTTTGTTTGTTTGTTTTGTTTTCAGTTTTTCACGACAGGGTTTCTCTGTAGCTTTGGAGCCTGTGCTGGAGCTAGCTCTTGTCCAGGCTGGCCTCGAACTCACAGAGATCCACCTGCCTCTGCATTAAAGGCGTGCGCCCTGGCCGCCAAAAGACTGCTTTAACATAACACACAGGACAACCAGAACAGTTACTTGCTTCAATACTTGAGATGTCAAGACTATTTCCTGAGTTAAGCATTCTGATATTTTGGGCAGGATATGCAGCGAATACACCCTAGACCAAGTATCTTGTAGGCAGCCACTCCCTATGTCAAACCTCCTGTTTTAAAATGAAGGAGCAGGAATAGGCTTGAATTTTCTGACCTTTGGTCAGGGTGGAGCAGATCCACCTCTATGGTCCGCCTTAACGTCCAAAACACCAAGTAATCACACCCTAGGTCAGGGTGTTTTATTTATAGCTACACCTGTTGTCAACTTTGAAAGAGTTGAAATAAGCTTAAATTCTCTGACCTTAAGTCAGGGTGGAATAGGACTCAACATCTGTGGGTTCCCACAGAAGATAAACACTGAAAAGAAAAGAAAAAACGTAATTAAACAAATAAGACAACAAATAGTGTCAACAAAATGATGGGAATTAATACTCATCTTTCAATAATAATAATAATAATAATAATAATTGAATATTAAAGGTCTTAATTATCCAATCCAAAGACACAGACTACTTATTGTATTGAATTTTTATACAATTATCTATTTCCAGTCAGGGAAGCCCATCTTCTAAAATAATACAGGCTGTTGCCATTGCCCCTGGTTACCTCAGGGGATTTGTACTAGATCTGACTAGAACCCTCCATGAAGACTAGCATTCACAGTAATGGGAGGTGTTATGCAAGCTGCTGGGGGTGGGGGAGGCAGCCAATCGTCTTGCCCAGCTGTAATGCCTGTGAACCTCAAAATAACCAACAGTGAAACAGTAACACTTAAATCTTAGTGCTAACCAGCTGGCTGGTGGTAATGCATGCCTTTAGTCCCAGCACTTAGGAGGTAGAGGCAGGAAGATCTCTGTGAGTTCAAGGCCAGCCTGGACTACAAGATTGACTTGAATCTTAGAAGAGACTTTGAACTTTTAAACAGTATTGAGATTGTGAAAGTCTATGAGAATCCTTTAAAGTTACTAAGTACATTTTGCAGTATGATATGGCCATGAGCCTATGGGAGCAAGTGAGTAGAATATTGTAGTTTGATAAAAATTTGTTTCACATAGTCTTGGACATTTGAACATTTGATCCCAAGTTGGTGGCACTGTTAGTGGAGGTTTGGGTGATGTGGTCATGCTGGAAGAAATACATCACTGGGGGCTGCTTTTGAGAATATATACCTTGCTTTAGTTTCGATTTGTTCTCCTTTATGTTTACAGTTGAGGATACAGCCTCTCAGCTTCCTGCTCTGCTTGCCATGCCTCTCCGCCATGATTGATTCTTAGCCCTCTTGAACCATAAGTTCATACTCATGTTCATGGTATTTTTCACAACAGAAAGTAACTAATACAATGTGATTGTCATTCCATTAAAGGAACTAGTTAATGTTAAAATTATATATAGCAGGGACCAGCAGAATTTAACTGTCCATTCTTTAGTGAACAATTCTGTAATTTAGATGACATATTGTAATACAGTGTTATAAATAGTCCCCTGTTAAATATCTAGAGTTTGAAATGTACATTTAAAAACATTAGAAAAGAGGATAACCTTAGGGCTGGAGCAATGGCACAGTAGTTAATATTACTTGCTGTTGGCCAGGCGCTGGTGGTATATGCCTTTAATCCCAACACTCAGAAGGCAGAGGCAGGTGGATCTTTGTGAATTTGAGGCCAGCCTGGTCTACAAAGCGAGTTCCAGGACAGCTGGAGCTGTTTTACAGAGAAACCATGTCTGAAAAAAACCAAAAAAAAAAGAAGAAGAAGAAAAAGAAAAAAACAGGAACCAGGAGTACTTGCTGCACAAGCATGAAGACCTGAATTTGCACCCCCAGCCAGCACCACATAAAAAGGTGGGCTAACTTAGCCTAGCTCTAGGTTCATGAGAAACTGTTTCAAGAGACTAAGTCCGAGAGTCTAGTGTCCCCCTCTGGCCTCCACAAGTACGCACAGGTGTGCATACCCTCTGCCCCACACACTCACAATAGCGAAGATATTTGCTAAAGGGCAAAAGAAGTGAGTTGGTTATGAGGACTCTAGAAAAGGATCTCTTGATGGGTCCACATATTTAGTGGAGAATAATTTCCTTAGCGACGCTTATGTTTGAGTAATAATTCTTTTCTATAGCTTTAATTGTTCTTTTCCTTGCTATAGTTCTGGCCTTATGACTTATATCTATATCATGAGTCATGTGATTAGTCTTTGAAATTTTAACTGGTATACCAGAGCATGTACCAGCCACTGAAAATTAGTAAGTAGAATCCTTAAACTCTGCTTTATTCCTGCAGTCTGGGAAGCCAAAGTACTAACATTCCAAAAGATCCACTTTCCTCAGACCACCTCCAGCTAGCATACTTGATAGAAAATCAGAACAAAGTCAGGCAGACCTTGCTAAGGTTATCTTGTCCCCCGGTCATGAAGTCAGCCCTAAGTCTGACATTCGTGCTGTTGGTGCTTTTCTTCTTCGACCCCTTGCACCTTTGCTTCACGTCTGTGTGCAAGGCTGATGGCGCTGACATTCCTCAGAGTAAACAAACAGTGGTGTGATATAGTGAATTCCCTCTAGTATTGTACGTGCAGATTCCTTTCTACAAGATGAAGTACAAATGTGCTTTTTTACTATAGAATATAAAAGAGCCTCATAGATGGCTCAGAGGTTTAAGAACACTTGCTCTTCTAGAGGACCTGAATTCAGTTTCTAACACTCATGCCTGGCAGCTCATAGTCATCTGTAACTCTGGCCCCAAGGCATTTGACACCATCTTCTGGCCTGGTGGTATTTGGTTTGTTTTTGCTTTTGTTTTCTGAGATGGCCTCCTTCTGTAGATCTTGCTGTCAGCACAGTTCTTGTTTTGGAATAAAATATAGAGTGGCCCAATGAAGTGTCTAGTCTTTCTTAGAATCTGGAGATGGACTCATTCATTCACTACATGAGCAGTATTACTTGAGGAGTGTAGATTGTGGTGTATTGGTAAAGTCACAAAGGTAAGGCAGGATAGAAAGCTAGGGGAAATTTTGAGGATGTGGGAGAAGGAAGGAAATCTGATTGAAGCCTCTCACCAACTGAGAATCAAGAATTCTAGTGTACTAGAAATGGAGCACATGCCTTTAGTCCCAGNTGAACCTCAAAATAACCAACAGTGAAACAGTAACACTTAAATCTTAGTGCTAACCAGCTGGCTGGTGGTAATGCATGCCTTTAGTCCCAGCACTTGGGAGGTAGAGGCAGGAAGATCTCTGTGAGTTCAAGGCCAGCCTGGACTACAAGAATAGTTCCAGGACAGCTAGAGTTGTTACACAGAGAACAACTGTTTCGAAAAACAAGACAAAACAAAACAAAACAAAAATCTTAGTGCTAACCACCAGCCATCTAATTGGACGTAAGGCCTGCTCAGTAGAACAGGATTCAGGTGGCCTGGTCCTATAAGTCTAGCTAACTACTTATGGCTGAGGAGGCAGAGCATCTGACTTAGAGCGGATCTACTACTGCCATTTCCCTAAACTTATTTGTCTACCTGCATTCTAAATATTTATCCTTATACTCACAATAAGTGTGGCTTCCCTTTATTAAATAAGTTTCTTTTTGTATCTTATGGAGACTATTACAGAAAGCCACAATTGATCAAAATTCAGAGAACAACTGGCTGTGGGATGTCCAGCTCCAACTGGTAAATCTATTGTACAACCCATATTCCTGAGGCCAGGGAACACAGAGAAAAGAGGGATGTAGAAAGATTGTAAGAGCCAGAGGATCAGGAAGTGTGCTGCAAGGTTGTGTCTTCTCTGTGTGACAAGGAAGCTGCACTCTAGAAATCTCAAAAGAGTGGTCACATGCTAACCTAGATGAGGGAAATTTCCACAGGGCCCCACCCCTAAATAGATAACTACAGGCAGTGAATGACTACTGAAAGAGGGGAATCAGCCTTCCTCAGGGACAATCCCTCTAACTGATTATCCAGTATCATGTGGTCAGCCCTAAAAACATATAAAGCAATGTTAAAGGGACTCAGCAGGTTGTCACATGTATACATATGACAATAATAATTAAAAAAATAAGGCCATAAATTTGAGAAGTGGGGAGGTTCAGGAGGAGTTGGGGTGATGTAAATATAGTACAGGTTGCTGTTGTTTTGAGAAAGGGTCTCACTCTGTAGTCCTGGCTGTCCTGGAACTTGATTGTAGATCTTGCTGCCCTGGATCTCAGAGATCCACCTACCTGTCTCCTAAATGCTAGGGTTAAAGGTGTATGCTGTCATGCCCAGCAGTATGAATTTTCAAAATTATTTTAAGTGTATGGGTGTTTGCCTGCATGTGTGTCTGTATACCACATATGTACAGAGACTGGAAAAGGGTGTTGGAGCCCCTGGAACTGGAGTTACAGATGGCTGTGAACTACTATGTTGGTGCTGGGAACTGAACCCAGGTCCTCTAGAAGAACAGCTGGTATCTTAACTGGTGAGCCATCTTCTCCAGCTCCAGTATATGAAATTAAAAAGAAAAAAAGTTAAAGACTGGCAAGCCCTTACCCATACTAACCAATGGAAGAGAATGACAATGAAAATTAGTAAAATTAGAGATGAAAAGGGAGATTACAGCAGATACTAATGAAATTCACAAAACTATAAGGATATACCTTAAAAACTTATATTCCAATAAATTAGAAAATCAAAAAGTAGATGAATTTTATAGATGCATATCACTTAGCAAAATTAAACTGAAATAAAGCAAAACAATTCAAACAAATCCATAAAAGGGAACAAAATTGAGGTTGTAGAGGTGATGATGATAAAATATCCCAACTACAAAATTCCAGGTCTCGATGGATTCATTATTGAATTCTGTCAGACCTTTAAACAACACTTTTCAAACTAGTTCATAAAATAAATAAGGAAGAAATGCTACCAAATTCTTTTTACAAAACCGGTATTATTTGTTGTAAGGATGCCGCTTGCTTGTTCCTGACTGCTCAACCCTGAAACACTGCTCTAGCTTCTTATTGGCTAACTCTTACATATGAATTTAACTTATTTCTATTAATCTGTGTATCGCCACAAGGCTTGTGCCTTATGGGTAAAGTTCTGGCGTCTGTCTCCAGTGGACCTACATGGCTTCTCCCAGACTCCACCTCCTTTCTCCCAGCATTCAGTTTAGTTTTCCCTGCCTATCTACCCTATCAGGCCAAACCAGTTTCTTTATTAACCAATGGTATTCACAGAATACAGAGGAGAATCCCACATCAATTATTCTGTTACCAAAACTAGATGACACAAGAACAAAAAAGAAAATTAGGAATTATTCTCTCAGGAACATAAATATTTGAAAACTGAATTCAAGAACATAATAGAAAGATTATTAAGGGCTTGGTGCCTTTAACCAAGCAGGCTCATGCCTTTAATCAGCTCTTGGGAGGCAGAGACAGACAGATCTCTGAGTTAAAAGCCAGCCTTGTATACACAGCTCCAGAACAATGAGAGTCACACAAAGAAACCTTATCTCGGGGGGAAAAGATAATTAACCATAATCAAGTTGATTTCATTCCAGAGATGCAGAATTGGTTGGTTCCATATACAGATACATATATTAGTACAGTAAATGAATGAAGTTCAAGGCAGATTTCAGGTTTTACCATAGAGCCATAATAACAAATCCAGCATAGTGGCAGATTTCAGGTTTTACCATAGAGCCATAATAACAAATCCAGCATAGTACTGGAATAGAAATATACACAGCAGTGGAACAGAATTAGAGGATCCAGATAGAAATTTAGGCAGCACTAACTGGCCGGTGGTTGCACACACCTTTAATCTCAGCACTCGTGAGGCAGAGGCAGAGACAGGCAGATCTCTGTGAGTTTGAGGCCAGCCTGGACTACAAGAGCTAGTTCCAGAACAGGCACCAAAGCTACACAGAGTAATAATCCTGTCTTGAAAAGCCAAGGGAGGGGGAGGAAAGAAAAGAGAGAAACTTACGCAGCACTGACAAGGTTTTTGACCAAGAAGCCAAAAGTATACATTTGATGTTTGCCCTTCTGAGTTTCTCTCTGGCTTTGAAAGTTCAGTATTTCCTCATTATGACCCTACTCTTTCCTTTTGGAATGATAATGTATATTCTGTTCTATTATGTGTTAGAAGTATGTAATTAGCCTTTTTATTTTATGGGGGATAAGCGATTGACTTGAATCTTAGAAGAGACTTTGAACTTTTAAACAGTATTGAGATTGTGAAAGTCTATGAGAATCCTTTAAAGTTACTAAGTACATTTT
>JAQHUG010000080.1:352337-376723 GCA_028555095.1 Dicrostonyx torquatus
GTGGGAGAAGGAAGGAAATCTGATTGAAGCCTCTCACCAACTGAGAATCAAGAATTCTAGTGTACTAGAAATGGAGCACATGCCTTTAGTCCCAGTAATTAGGAGGCAGAAGCTGGCAATCTGATCTACAGTAGTGAGTTCTAGGCCTCCAGAGCTACATAGTTTTTTCTCTCTCAGAGAAAGAAACATTCTAGTAAATTAATAATACTTGCTTTGTAGATTACAGTTGTTATTTATTTTCTGTATATGGGTGTTTTGCCTGCTTGTATAACTGTAGCATGTGCATGCCTGCTGTCCAAAGGGACTAGAGTTACAAAAAGTTGTGAGCCACCGTGGTGTGGGTACTGGGAATTGAATCTGGGCCCTCTGAAAGAGCAGCCAGTAGTAGTCTTAACTGCTGTGCCCACCTCTCCAGCCCAAGGTACTATTCCTTTTAAATAGAGATATTTCTTTTTAAATAGCAATAAAACATATTTAAGGCTTAAGATTATATGATTTTCAAGTATAGTCTTACTCTTTACACACAAACACACACATACACAAATATAGTAAAAATAAACAAATAAAAATCGTTGACTTCCTGATAACCCTTGTGACCCAGGTTTTGCCTTTTTAGCTATAATTTTATGTACCTCAGGAACCACTCTTTTGATTTCACTTAGCAATTTTGAGGTGTAAGGTCAGAATCTACCAAAAACAGTATACCTGACTATTCTATAGACACTTGAGATGCCCATACCATATTCCTCCCTTCCTCCCTCCCTCCTTCTCCCTTTCTTTTTTTTTCTTTCTGGGTATCTCTTTTTCACTTAACTCTCATGCTTAAAATTAGTCTTCAAGCCTTATCTCTGCCTCATGTGTGCTTGTCCTGAAAATCTTTCCTGTGGTAAATAAAGAATCCAGGTCCCTAAATGCTTAAGGGACATCCTTGGGTAGCTCTGAGCCCTATACCCACCACTGTTACCACTGACAAAAGCTTTGTAATATGTACTGGAACCTTTTTTTTCTCCCTCTTTTTAAAAATTAGTATAGGAAAGTAAGAGTGTGCTGGCTTTTGAAAAGTTGTGTTGATTACTAGTCCATTGTAGATCGTTGAAAATATGATCACAAGAAAATATCGACACGGGTAAGAAGGATGAAAAAATTGTGCTTGAGGACTAGGAATGTACTTCTGTTATTGTAGTGCCTAATTATAAATTATAAATTAGTTGGCTAATTTATACTGAGAGGTTTTGGACATTCACCAGATCTGTACAAAGAATAAAAACCTGCAGATTTCTGTTTACAGATATCTTTATTTATGCTTTATAGTAGTGTTTCTATTGTGAGTATGTTATATATGAGGTTAAAGCTACCCTGTGTATTTGGTAGTGGTGTTTATCAAAAGGACATCTTGGTGAAGTATGGAAAATAATGTCTAATTTACTACAGGACTCTGTATTGAATTTAACAAAAGACAAAAAGTTTCAGTGATTCCTTATGATTCTGACAGGTATATGGCTTTTATTTTTTATTCTGTTATGCAGCTCTAATGGCTGTTTGTCTGACTATTTTGTTGGACTTTTAAATGTACAAGATTATATTACTTATAGTTTCTGGATGCCTTTTTACTTTTTCTTGCCTCATTTCCTTGGCTAGAAAACTTCAGAACTGTGGTGGTTTGAATAAGAGCAGCCTCTATAGGCTATGTATTTGAATGCTTATGACTAAGCATAAGGGGGTGGCTCTAATTGAGAAAGAAAGAAAGGTGTGACCTTGTTGGAATAAGTGTGTCATGGGGGTGAGTTTTGAGATTTCAAAAGGCAAAGCCAGGCCCGGTGGTTCTCTCTTCCTGAATGTAGACCTGAATGTAGAATTCTCAGCTTTCTTCTACAGCACAACGTCTGTCTGTCTGCACATCACCATGCTCCCTGCCATGATGATAATGGACTAAACCTCCGAAAACGTGAGCCAGCCTCAATTAATAGGAGTTGCCATGGGTTTGGAGAGATGCCTCAGGGGTTAAGAGCACTAGCTGCTCTTCCAAAGGTCTTAAGTTCAATTCCGAGCAACCACATGGAGGCTCAAACCATCTATAGTGAGATTTGATGCCCTCTTCTGACAAAAAGGTGTGCATGCAGATAGAGCACTCATATACATAAAATAAATAAATCTAAAAAAAAAAAAAACCCCACATCTCAAAAGGAAATGTCAAAGAGGCTGAATGTAGTTCAGTGTTAGAGTGCTTGCTTATCAAGTGAGAATGAGTGGATTTAATCCCCAGTGCTAGGGGAAAACAAAAAAAAATACCAGAAGAGAGAAACTGTGCAAGATGGAAAATGCCAATAAGTATATAAGATGTACATTATAACAATTAAAAAAAAAAGTTGTCATGGTGTCTCTTCTAGGTAGTAGAACACTAAGAAAGGGACATCATAAGCCGGGCGGTGGTGGTGCACGCCTTTAATCCCAGCACTCGGGAGGCAGAGGCAGGCGGATCTTTGTGAGTTTGAGACCAGCCTGGTCTAAAAGAGCTAGTTCCAGTGCAGGCTCCAAAGCCACAGAGAAACCCTGTCTTGGAAAACCAAAAAAAAAAAATGAAAGGGACATCGTTGGTAGATATGTCTTGCTTGTCTTTTTCTGGCTTTCCCCATTGGATATATGTAGCTATTTTTGTAGCTGTCCTTTATTAGATGATGAGGTATTTACTTATTTTTTAATCATAAAGAGGTATTAAAAAAATAAAAGATATTGAAAGAATCAGGGTTTTATCAGTATGTGAGTTTTATATGTAATCTTTATTATATTAGTATGATTTGTATTACAGTATTTGATTTTTAGACATTAAAAATCTTGTATTTGAGAATTAATTAATTCTACTTGAATATGGTTTATAATTTTTTAGATGCTTGATTTTTTATTTCCTAATAGTTTTGAGCATTTTTATAACATTCATAATTGTTACATTTGACCAGTTTTTTGTTTGTTGATTTATTTGTAGTGTCTTTGACTTCATGCCCTCTGGTTTGATCAGAGATGTTCCCAGAAGGCTGGGGTACTTGAACACTTGATCCTCACTTGGTGGTGCTGTCTGGGGAGGTTGAGGAGGCTGAGTGAGCTTGATGGAGGAAGGATAGCACTAGAGGCAGCTTTGAGAGTGCACAGACTTGCTCCACTTCCAGTTCTCTCCTGCTCCTGCCTCCTGCTCCTGCCACCAATCCTGTCACTTGCTGCATGCCTCCCAGCCATGATGGCTTTTACCCTTGGAATAAGATGAATACGAATAAGTTGATGTGGTCATGGTATTTTGTCACAGCAATTGAATTGTTAGGTGATCCAGAGCTTTCATATGGGGTTGATGATTTAGCTGGGTGGTAACTGGATTCAATTCCCAGCATGCAGGGTTGGGGACATCCGTAGCTTATTCTTCTGATTTGAAGAGACTGAAGTTTTGGTCAAACTAAGGATTTGGTTTTATTTTCTTCTTCAGCTTTCTTCTATTTGCAGTAATTTTCCTTTACACATGTAAAGAAGATTAGAGTTTCTAAGGTGTTAAATGTGGTTGAAATGTCAAGGAACTGTTTTGGTCAGAATCTTGACTTGTCTGTGTGTAGCAGAGCTGGCTGTGTTTATTTTGGGTTCTTCCACGTCTGTCTAAGTTGGTGACAAACCCACACTCCCAGCGCTTGGGAGGCAGATGCAGGAGGACCTCTGTGTGTTTAAGGCTGCAGAGTGAGTTCCAGGCCAGCTAGTGCTACACAGTGAAACCCTGTCTCGAAATAAACAAATGGAATGTGTGGGGCCTGTTTCTTTGATATCCTAAATGGCACCTTGGTTGGCCATAAGAGGAGCAAATGAATGATTTAATGTTATCAGAAGGACCTAGAAAATAGAAAATATATGCTATGTGCTGATGACTTTTATGTCAACCTGACACAAGCTAGAATCATCGGAGAGGAGGTAGCCTCAGTTGAGAAAATGTCTTCACAAGATTGGACTGTAGGCAAGCCTGTAGACATTTTCTTAGTTAGTGATTGATGGGCAGGGCCCAGCCCATTGTGAGTGGTGCTATCCCTGGGCAAGTGATTTTGGGTTCTGTAAGAAATCAGACTGAGCAAACCATGGGGAGCAGCATCCCTGAATGGCCTCTGCATCAGCTCCTGTCCTGTTTTTGTTTAGTGATGAGCAGTAATGTGAATGCATAAGCCAAATAAACCCTTGTCCTCCCCAAGTTGCTTTAGTCATGGTGTTTCATCACAGCAAGAGTAGCTCTAAGGCATGCTACATCTAACCATTGCCCTCATTAGCCACAGAACTGCTGTGCTGGAGGGTTGAACTTTGCACTGCAAGGCTCCTCCTTTATTTTTAAAGCTGACTCTACCACACAGGGAAGCACTCAAGTGCTTCTTTTGTCTCTGGCACTCTGCTGTCTATTGTCTGCTGTCCTGGTTGTAAACAGCAGCAAACAATTTTCCATAACATAAGTTAAGAAGGCACTTAGTGAAAAGCTGTAGGCTACATTAAGACAAAGGAAAGACCAGGCCTCTTCATCAGCCTCTTCAGGCTATCTCTCTTGAGTCAACCTTGCTTATGTGTCACGCTTCTCACTTGGCTGAAGTTTCCCATATTGGAGTAAAGCAGTCTGCCTGACCTTATTTGGACATGTGCTCATCCTTGATCTCTGGAGTCAGGGTTTTCCCCCTCCTATTTATTAAATTTTCTCCTCTTTATTTTTTAATCCAGATTAATAGAGATTTGAACTTGGGGATCCTGTGCCTAGTAGGAAAATAATCCACTTTTGGGCTATATCCCCAGCCCTCAGGGCTTCTGTATCCACTCTTTCCTAAGGAGAAATGCAGAAATGGATTAGAAAAAAATAATAAATGTCCACATTTTACCTAATTTGTGACTAATCCTCAAGCAAACTAGAGTCTGAGCATGGTATTTGGTATTAAGATATGTTATTAACATGCACGAGGCCTTAGATTCAATCCCAAGCATATCTCTCTCTCTGTCTCTGTTTCTCTCTCTCTCTCTGTCTCTCTCTCTCTCTCTTTCTCTCTCTCTCTCTCTCTCTCTCACACACACACACACACACACACACAATAAAATTAAAGAAGTTAGTGCTTACTAGGATGTACCCCATCTATAGTAAAGAATTTTTTAAAAGTTATTAGCTGGGTGGTAGTGGTGCACACACCTTTAATTCCAGCACTCAGGAGGCAGAGACATTTAGATCTCTTGAGTACAAGGCCAGCTTGGTCTACAGAGTGAGTTTCAGGACAGCCAGGGCTACACAGAGAAACCCTGTCTTAAAAAACAAAACGAAAATTTGTTGTTATTATTGTGTGTGTATGCATGATGTGCTTCTGGGTGTGCATTGTGTTGTCTATGGGACAACTCTGTGGAGTTGGTTCTCTTTTTTTTTTTTTACAGTGTTAGTTGGGTTCCAAAGATCAAACTCAGGTTGCCAGACTTGTGCAGCAAGTGCTTTTACACACTAAGCCATCTCACTGACCCTTATAAGGAAGGCAGGCATAGTGGTGCTATTCTGTAATACTATGACTAAAGAAACTAAAACATCAGGACCATGAGTTATCAAGGCCAGCCGGGGTCCTTAAAGAGTTTGAATGTATCTTGGGTTACATAAAGAGACATGTCTTGGGGAGGGGCACAGACAGACAAAGTGATGGGAACATGGAAGAGCAGTCAAATAGATCTGTAGTAGGACTTTAGGAGAGTGGTCCATGTGAGGTTGAAAAGAGTATTTTAGTCTAAAAAAACATAACAGTAAAGCTGTTTGAGTTTACATGAATCAAATTAGCTAGGTGAGGTGGTATATGACTGCTGTCCAGGCACTTGGGAGAATAAAGAGGAGGATTGTAAATTGGAGGCCAACCCGAGCCACATAGCAAGTTCCTTTACTGAAAGAAAAGAGAAAGAAACAGACTGAGAGACTGGGGACAGGATATTAGGTCCTCATACAAGATGTTTCCAAGCTACCTCACTATGGGAGGTGTCAGATTAATGTAGTGCTGATCAGATTTGCTCCATTGTAAATTAGTTGTAAATAACAAAAAATATTTCTTCAAGCTTATGAGGCATAGAGGTAGATTGAGGTAGAATGAAGACTCTTCATATAAGACCTCTGCATCATGGTCCTAGGTATTAAATAACCAAGGTGGGTCTAGACAGATCTCAGCATCAGAAATCACTGCTAGAATCTGTAAGCTGTTAAAGAGAGTCCCATAAAGAATTAGAATTTATATGCATGAGACCATCCTTATGAGAAAACATGCTGGACCTTCTCCTAGAACAATTTGTAAGAATCATTTTCTTGTCTGCCCCCAATCAGGGCAGGCATGGCCTTCCAGATGACACAATTACACTCTTCTGAGACAGTTTTCCCTCTCTCCCTCCCTCCTTCCCTCCCTTTCTCTCTCCCTCCTTCCCTCTCTCCATCTCCCCCTCCATCTCCCTCTGTGTTTCTTGGCACAGGTTTCTGTGTAACCCTGACTGTTCTAGAACTCACTCTGTAGACCAAGCTGGCCTCAAACTCAGAGATCTATCTGCCTCTACCTTCCAAGTTCTAGTGCTGGGATTTAAGGTGTACACCACCACCACCCAGCTTGGTGCCCTTAAATAATTGCTGCTGTGTGGTTGCTGCAAATGGCCAGTGGCCAGTGCTGTGTAAAGTTGCAGAGCCAGCTGAGGACTGTGGCTCACACTTGGCAAGATTTAAAGGGAGTGATGATAATGGAGCCTTTGTTCGAAGCCCTTGCTGGGCTACAGTTTCTCCGAGGCCAGTCTGAGGATCACAGAATCTTAAGTGGAGGCTTTAGAAAACAGCCCTGTTCTCTTTGGCTAGAAATGATGACAGCAGATACTGAAGTAAGTTTGGGGGTATTCTTTCTGTTTGGAAATAATTTTTTAATTTGCAGACAATCCTGATAAACTTCATAAACTGCTAAGGAACATGAGACTGCACATGCAGGTTGGCTTCCCTGGACTCTCTGGAGACCTGCTCTTTGCACGCACCACAGCTACTGCTCTGGACCCTGATAGATTTGGTAGTATGTGGAAGAGTCGTGGGCCAGTTGATTCACAATTTGAATATATACAATAATCTCTGGACTATATATAGGCAAACCTAAAATTGCTCAGCCTCCAGCTAGATAATCTTGAACACTGGGGAACATTTGGATTTCTTCATTAGATTCTTCTTCTGTATCATGTTATTTAATTTCCACAGCTTTTGTAGAAAAACCAAGCTATTGCCATCTTCCTATTTTCAGACGAACTAATTGAAACCAGAACATTCTTGTCTCCTCACAGAATGGCTGGTAACTGGTAAGGTGAAAGAGAATCCTGAATTCTGTTGTTTAGGATCCCATGTGTTTCTATGGCATTAAACTCCCTCTCAGAAGCCTGCTTAGTACTAGGGAGCAAAATATTTAAACTGGTTATCCTTTTGCGGGGGCATGGTGTCTCATGCCTTTAATCCCAGCTCTTGGGAAGCAGAGGCAGGTGGATCTCTGTGAGTTCATAGCCAGCCTAGTCTACAGAGTGAGTTCCAGGACAACCAGAACTGTATATTGAGGCCTTGTTTTGAAAATAAAATAAGATAAATAAAAACCTAGTTATTCTGAAGCCAAGCAAACTGCCAGATGTTTCACCAAGCTTTATTAAGCTGCTAAGGTCCAGGATAGGCTAGGTAGCTCTTGGTTAGTACTACGGGGGGGCAGCTTTTTCTCTAAAGTATGTCCTTTGGCTACTTGTGGAGACTTTCTTGCTGTTAAAGATAAAGCATGATTTTTTTTCACCATTAGCTACTCTGTTTTGTGTGTAAAAAGCTCTGTAGTTGCTGTATACTCAGAATAATTTGTTACCAGTGTTAATCCATGTCTGTCCAGGTGCAGTTAAAGGATTATGCCGGTTTATGAAACCCAGAGCCCCACTGGTGGGCAGCCTGACCAGATATACAATGTGATGATGGTCTTAGGACGCTGCCAGACTGTGCTAACTCATGGAACAGGCTTGGGTCTTTTTTGGTTTTGTTTTGTTTATTTTTGAGACAGGTTTTGCTGTATAGCTCTGACTGTCCTGGACCTCACCATGTAGACCAGGCTGACTCTGAACTCAAAGAGATTCACCTGCCTCTGCCTCCCTAATGCTGGGATTAGTGGATGTGTGCTCCATTGCCTGGCCTGAATTGGGTCTTTTAAGACCATCCCATTATTTTTCCCTCTCTTCTGTTCTTCCCTTTCTTTTCCTTGCTTCTTTCCCTCTTTTGTTCTCCCTCCTTCCCTTTTCTCCCCATTTTCCTTCTTCATCTTTTTTTTTGGAACTATAGAGCTTTTATTGATTAACACGGGAGTTCTGAACAGGTCATTTTAACACATCAAATATATTTTCAAGGTCATTTGCTACTCTTTATCATCAAAATAGAAAATAGAAAGTTTCTATAAAAATCTCAGATTTAATGATAAAATGGACTCAGCTTAGATATAGGAGTAGTGCTGTAGATGTGTTAGCTGGAACTGAGCACTCTACTGTCAGTTGTCTCTGTAACTTGGCTGGTGACAACTTTCTGTAATAGACTCCAGCTGATGCAAAAAGAAGCTGCTTTTGCTGGGCTGTGGTGGCGCACACCTTTAATCCCAGCACTTGGGAGGCAGAGACAGGTGGATCTCTGTGAGTTCGAGGCCAACCTGGTCTACAAAGCAAGTTGTAGGACAGCCAGGGCTGTTACACAGAGACCCTGTCTCAAAAAGCCCCCCCCCAAAAAAAAGAAGAAGCAACTTCTTTGATGAGGGTTGAAAGCTAAGCTTGCTTGCGAGTGTAAGTACTTAGGATGCAGCTAGAAATTGCACTGTTTAGGAGAGTGGCAGTAGTAGATTCTTCTAGGTTCCACGGTCTCACCAGCCATGGGTGACAGGTTTAGTTTGGATGGGATATCTTAGTATGTTACCCAGGCTGGCCTTGAACTCCCGGGTTCAAGAGAGCTTGCTGCCTATCATCTGACAATACAAAAGTGCACCACCACACAACGGCCTTTTACAGCTGAGGTTTTGCTTCACAGTGAAGCGGTATAAAGAGTGTAGCTCAGTGGTAGAGAGGTTATCTCCCTAGCTTCTTATGTATTTAAATTTGAGACAGCTTGGTCTGGATCTTGCTATTTATACCATGCTGGCTTTGAACTTGATCCTTGCTGCTTCTAAGTGCTGGGATTATTCACATGGTGGTAGATATCAGTATATTTATTTTTAAACTTTTGTTACACTTCTGTGAATACTAATTTGAATGAAGTGGGTTTCTACTTTTGTTTCTTCTTTGTGAAGTACTCACTGAGAACCTACTCTCTGCCAGGCATGAGTGTAGGTATAACGATTTATGCTAGGGGCTAGATTAATGTGGAATCAGGCAAATTCCTATGGGAGCATGAGTGTCCAGCCTGAGAGGCCCTGGGAAATTCTAGAGGAAGTAACTTCTAGACTGAGTCCTGAGTGTGAGTAGGAATTATTTAGAGAGGGCATTTAGGGAGGAAGAGCTGAAGGCAGGGGGCCAAGAGGGAACGGAAAGCAGGATGTGGATATCAGCACAGCTGCTTTGGTGCTGCCCTGGGGCCTGGGAATCTGGGAGGGGGAGCCTGGGGAGTCCTGGAGTAGGACAGAGGACAGTTTTTACTGCTACTTAAGTTTCCTTGTTACAGTTAACAGGATTCTGTTGCAAACATAAGCTAAAGAGGAATTTTTTGGAAAGTAATGGGTTGCCTCCTAGAATTAAAGAAAGGGTTGAATACCAAGTTTTTGGAAAGAGCAGACAACCAAGGCAACCAAGGTCTTTCTGAAGTTTTTGTGGAATTTTTCTGCAGGGCTATATCCTTAGTTAACTTACTCTAACTGCAGAGTCTTATTCTCCTCTTAGGTATCCACTATTTGAGGAATAGTCTGATTAAGTTAGGTTAGAGTCATTGACCAAACCCAGACCGTTCATGTAACCAGAGGATAGAATCAACCCTTGTATCATTTTTTTTGTCTCTGAGTGTTATGTGATCAGGACAGCAAGATTTGTTACCTGACACAGGATACATAGAGATGAGGCCCAGTCTAGAAGTCAGTATCAAGTAGAAGACAGTGTGTCTAGGTTTGGGAAAGCATGACGTAGGTGTACGGTGATGGTGCTTCAAAAGCCAGGAAGCCTGTTGCATTAATCCAAGCAAGAGATATTGTGCCAGTTAATGCCTTTTGCAGGGAGGGAAGGCAACAAATAGATTCCGAGATACTAAAAGGAAGGGGAAGAAATAAGACTTGGACTTCAAGGTACCAGTTAGAAACATTAAGGCACTGAGGCCGAATCCTATGTTTCTAGCTTGGGCTAGAACCATTAAGGGGATAGTGCTGTCTCCCACAAAGAACTACCTGTTGGGAGAGTGCTGTCTCAGTTAGGTTTCTATTGCTGTGAAGAGACACCATGACCACAGTGACTCTTATAAAGGAAAACGTTCAATTGGGGCTGGCTACAGTTTCAGAGGTTTAGTCCATTATCATCGTGACATTGACCATGGTAGCACACAGGCAGACATGATGCTGGAGAAGGAGCTGAGAGTTCTACATCTTGATCTGTTAGTAACAGGAAGTGAACTGTCATATTGGGCATGGCTTGAGCATATGTGAGACCTTAAAGCCCTCCCCTCACAGTGACTCACTTCATCCAACAAGACCACACCTCAAAGGTGCCATTCTCTACGTGCCAAGCATTCAAACACATGAGTCTATGTGGGCCATACCTATTCAAACCAAAAGTACTTTGAAAGAATTGAGTTGGAGTACATTTAACTCAAAAACATTTCTGGTCTGCTGTGAAGTGTTGCTGGGAGTCAGACTACCCTCAAAGCCTTCTCTAATAAGTATCTTACCAGGTCCCAAAGAAACTCAGAACAAATGGCTGAGGTGTCTTAGCATAACAAGGGCTTTTGGTGTGGTTAAAAACAAAAAGACAGACAAAAGGAAAGAAAAGAAACCATATAATTATCTGAGCATAGAACCTAACTGTAATCATAAAGTACTCTTTCAGCTTTACCCCCAAATGTCTTGAAATTGCAAATTGACTGAACTTTGTTTAAAACTTTATGCCTTTACCTTTTAGTTAGTGTGTGTGTGTGTGTGTGTGTGTGTGTGTGTAGGCACATGTGTGCCACAGCATGGAGTGGTGTCAGAGAACAGTTTTAGAGAGTTGATTCCTTCCTTCTATGGGTTTTGAGGATAAAATTCATGTTGTCATACTTGTAGGACAAACAATTTTACCCAGTGAATCATCTCTCCAAGTGCCCCCTCGTATTAATGTCTGATGTCTCTCCCTCTCTTCCTTTATTATTTGTATACTGGAGACACAACCCAGGACCTTGTGAATACTAAGCACGCACTCTACCACTTGGCCAATATTTCATCCTTACTTTTTTTTTTCTTTTTCTTATTTAGGAAATCAAGTCCTTTAAGATAATGCTTAAAATATATTGATAAGTCTTTTGTTTAACTGAAAAGTAATGAACTTGTTATGGGGAGCTCACCAGAGGAGACTTCTTTCAGTCTATAGCCAACTGAAAATCTATTACAGCCAACTGAGACTATACTCAGGTATTTGGTATCCAAGTGTAGTGTGAGCATTTAGAGCAAGGGACCTTTAAAGGCAAAAACCTTGTCCTGGTATCTCTCTCAGCAGCTGGGGTTGCACAAGCAAGCCATGTAACAGAGGCTAAGATAAGTATTTAGCTGGTGGGGAAGGTTTTGCACAGTGAAGCAACTTTACAGGCTAGGATAAGTTAACTGGGGCATCTTGACCTCCTGTTCCTAGAATAGAGTTGGATAATTTTCCACAGGACTTCCTATCAAGGAGATCAAATCCTAGTTAAACCTAAAAAGGCCTCAGCAGGAATACAAGATGAAGGAACCTCTGTACTGTCTTGCCTTGTCACAAACTAAATTATCATTTTCTCAGGTGGAATAGGGCAGAAGACCAAGGAAAATGTTCACATGATACAGGAACAGTTAAGATAAAGCTGTTGGATTGTAAGAATAAGGATCTAAGACTAGGGCACATCTATGCTAGGGATGCACCTCAGTGGTAGGGTATTCGTGTAGTCATACCAGGTTGCTTAGAAAGATCTTCCAGGATGGAGAGATGACTCAGAGATTGAATAAGAAAGAGATCATCCGTGGCTAAATTTGTTGGATTTAGTCAAAGGAACGGGAGATAGGGAATACATTCATGAAGATGTGGTGTAACTGTGATCCCCATCCAAATGTCTACAAAAAAGAGAAAGCCAGAGTCATCACAGAAAAGGAAAAGAACTTCAAGGCCATGCCAGTTTTCACATCACCCTGGGTCAATACCCAGTTCTTTGGCATCTGAGCAAAGAGAGCCAAGGAAGCTGTAGAGCAAGGTGTTGAAATAAAAAAGTAATGCACTGGTGGAATATTGCAAAAAGTTTCCATAAAGCAAAAAATAAAAGAAATTGCTTGTGATCTACCAGCCTCTTGTCCAAGGACAGATAGTTCCTGAAATGCTGAAGGCTGTTGTTTATGGGAGATAACAGGTTATGCGTTTTTCATTCCCCTGAATAACTTTGACCCATCTAAACTGAATGTGCTTGATCACTTGTGGGTGGGAAGTTCACAGGCAGGATGCTTGTTTGCCCCTGATTGGATGTAGGCTGGAGTTACATCAGGATGTATGCTTGCCCCTGATTGTACCTAATAGGAAATGCAATGAATTATGGGTTTTCCTTCTTAAGCCCTTGCAAAACTTGATTGGGGCCATCTTTCTGGGGAACCAAAGATGGACCTAGCCAGTATTTAATTAAAACTTGCTTCAAATTTGGCTTTAAACTGTGGTAGTAGGGGGCTGGAGAGATGGCTCAGCATTTAAGAACACTGGCTGTTCTTCCAGAAGTCCTGAATTCTATTTCCAGCAACCACATGGTGGCTCACAACCTTCTATAATTGGATCTGATATCCTCTTCTGGCATGCAAACATATGTGCAGACAGAACACACATACATATAATAAATAAATACAAACAGTGGAGAAAGTCATAAAGTGATGCTAAAATGAACCACTCACCACAAAAATAAATAAATGAACTGTGGTAGTTGTCTTACTCTCAAATGGTGGGATTAATAGTGGTTGCACCAAGTAGTCACATTTCCCTCCTTCCTGAAGTTGTCACAACAGATACTTCTTTGTAGGATGACCACTTAAGGCCAAGCATAATTATCTGTAACCTTGTAGGAATCCCATGTTATAGGTGAGGCCCTCTGTCAGTCTGCCTATCTTCCTGTTGCCATGCTCCCTGCCATGGTGGTAATGGACTCACCCTCAGAATTGTAAACCCCAAATTAAATGCTTTCTTTCTTTTTTGTTTTTCTTTTTCTTTCTTTCTTTCTTTCTTTTTTTTCTTTCTTTTTTGTTTTTTTTTTCTGAGACAAGGTTGCTCTGTAGCTTTGGTACCTGTCCTGGAACTCACAGAGATTAAAGGCGTGTGCCACCACTGCCCAGCTAAATGCTTTCTTTTATAAATTGCCTTGGTCATGGTGTCTTTTTACAGCAGTAGAAAAGTAAGACAGATGCCAAGTGGTGGTGGTGCTAGCTAGCATTTAATCCCAGCACCTGGCAAAGGCAGGTGGATCTTAGTGAGTTCAAGGCCAGCCTGGTCTACAGAGCGAGTTCCAGGACAGACACCAAAGCTACACAGAGAAGCCCTATCTAGAAAAACAAAATAAAAACAAACAAAAAATAAGACAGTAGCTTACATAAAAGCATCTGGCAAAACTATTTGTGAGATTTGGTAAGGTCTAACTTGTATTATTATGTGGAAGTGTTTTGTTGTTATTTTGTTTGTATATATATATGAGTACTCTATTGACTTTATGCTGGAAGAGGACATCAGATCCCACTATAGATGGTTGTGAGCCACCATGTGGTTGCTGGGAATTGAACTCAGGATCTCTGGAAGAGCTTCCAGTGCCCTTAACCACTGAGCCATCTCTCCAACCCTTGTTTTGTTTCTTTTGAGACAGGGTTTCTCTATTAATGCAATTCTAGCTGCCCTGGAACTCTGTAAATCAGGCTGGCCTGTAACTCAAGAGATCTGCCTGTCTCTGCCTCCTGAGTGCTGGGATTAAAGACATGTGCTGCCAGGACCAGCTCTGGTGGAAGTACTTGATCCAGAAAATATGAAGTCTTCGGAGAGAATGTACTTAAAGAGGGGCAGGAATGTAAGTTCAGGATCTGGCAGTAGTTGTGTGTAAAGGCAAGGAAGTAAAAGGGTCTGAGAGCTAAGGGGTTGGGAATTTCTGGGAAAGCCTCATTTACAAATGTCAAATGAGGCCAGGCAGAGTGGTCTGTGCCTTTAATCCAAGTATTTGGGAGGCAGAAGCAGGAGGATATTTATAAATTTTAAGGCAAGCCTGCTCTATGTGCCGAGTTCCACTCCACCCAGAGCTACATAATGAGACCCTGTCTCAAAACAAAGTTAAATGTAGCCGAACATGGTGGTGTACACCTGCAGTGGTAGTAGATGGGAGGCTGGAAGATCCCGAATTTGAGGTCAGTCTGGGTTATACAGCAGTAACCTGTCTCAACACCATACTTGGAAAAAAATGAAGGGAGGGAGGCAGGAGGAGAAGTGAAAGAGTAAGAAAGGCAGAGAGAAAGTCAAGTGTAGGATGAAGACCAAACACTGTTGAATGTGGCCTTCTTAATTGCTTTTGTTTTTATTTTTTAAGACAAGGAAGGTCACTGTGTAGTTCAGACAGCAGGCCTCCTGCCTCCTTCTCCTCAGTCCTGGGATTACAGGAATATGCTAACATGCCTAGGTAGATGTGATTTTTAAGGTAAGACTGTCCTTAATGGGAGATGCTTCTAGATTGCCGTGGTTGAAAAGTATGTAGGCCTACTCTTAGAAAAATGTGTGTAAAGAATAGAGAGGGCGCGAAAATGCATATAAATTTAAAAGAAAACGTGTGTGTGTGTGTGTGTGTGTGTGAGATGTGCACATGTCATGGCTTTGTTTAGCTGTCAGAAGACAACTCTCAGAAGTTAGTTCTTGTCTTCCACCTTCTCCTTCAAGTAAGCAAGAAGGTAACATTGTCTGCTATGAGAAAAGGATGACGTTGATGATTGTAAGATCCTCGAGGATGGTGAAGTAGTCCTGAATGGGAATTGTACTTGGCTTCCAGATGAAGACTGCCAGGACCTGCTTAAGAGTAGAGAAGTAAGGGCTCCAAAGCCACAGAGAAACCCTGTCTCGAAAAACCAAAAAAAAAAAAAAAAAAAAAGAGTAGAGAAGTAAAGAACAATGCCTGTCTTCTCAGTATGCCCATGGTATGGAGCACCCAGCTGTAGGAATCAACTGCTTTGAAGTAGGCTCCAGGCTAAATGGTAAACGAAGTGGGAGGCCCCATAACTTTTGTTGATTTATTGATAGAAGACTTTTTTCTGGGTATTTGACTCTCATGATAATGGTGGAGAAGATAATAACAGCTGTGATGAGATATGTAGAGGCTGAGGAGTTCTCTTCATGGCCCACAACTGACACTGATGGAATTTTGGGTGATGGTGGTAACAGTGGTGGGGTGGAAGGGTACTGTACTTCTTACCAGCGAATAGGCTTTTTATTTCTCACTTCCTTCTGCCTTCAGTAGTCAGCTTTTGTAATTGGGTTGACACCATGAAAATGAAGCCTGTTAATGTGTCTCCCTAGGAATACTGACAGCCCAGAGCTCTAGAATTACTCTGCCTAAGTTTGCCTGATGTGACTGCTACCACTCCAAGCACTCTTTCCTGTAGGAGGGTCGCACTCCACATGTCTTTCAGTTCTGCTTTTTTGCTTCTTGCCAGCCCTAAAGACTAGAGTTGGGTGGTAAAGCAATGAGTTGCTTTCTTATTCTTTTAAGGTTAATCTCAGGCCTTAGAAGCTAGAAGCACCATTGTAAAAATGACTCCTTTATATTGAAGGCTAGAGAACTTTCTTGTAGTCCCAGTATGTCAGGACATTAATGTAAAAGGAAGACAGGCTGTTGTTTATCTTCTGTTTTTCCTCAGCTTCAACAAAAGGTCCCCTTATCCTTCAGTGGAAAACATAGGGAGTCTCGAGAAATGACTCAGTCAGGCTTGTGAGTTCTGAGCACTCTCGCCTGCTCCTCCTCTTGGTTTGTCTGGGGTATCTGCAGTAGAAAAAAACAGCATGGTTTGCATGGTTGAGCTAGCCAGTCCAGCATCCTGGCCTCTAAGCTGGAGGTGGGTTAATGGAGTTATTATGAACACAGCTCCTTCTGTGCTGGGTTGTTATTGGAAATGATTTTTTTTTTGAAATGGTTGCCTTCACATTACAAATACTTTTAGTAAGTGTATGGGTAAATGTTAACTTCATAAGTATGTAAGACAGCCCAGCAGGATATGAGTTAAGACATTTAGGGTGTTGTCTTATTGCTTCAGCACTGTGGAGTTTTTGAGTAACACACTGTGTTACATGATTTGACTGAATACAGGCCAAAAAAGCCTCAACTTGGTTTCATTGGCTTAAATATAGTTCAAAGCAATAGACACAGAGTTCAGATGAGGAAGTACTGTACAATACAGGAAGTAAGAGCCTTTAAAGATAATTTGTTCTCATATGCAAGTGGCTACCCAAGTCCTGATAAATAAGTTGAAATAAGTAGAAATACTAGAATAGAGATCCTCTATTCTACACTAAGAGAAAGTGTGGAGACCCCGCACGTGAAAACCTCCTTGTCTCTGCTGACTTTGCAGAGGTGGTTTGTGTGGACAGAGTGACTGGAGTAGAAGAGCCAAGACTGGACAGAACAAAAGGACCTGACACCATAAGCTAGCACCACACAGGGTATTGTTAAATGACTCAGTTGTTTTCTGTCTACCTATCTTCTCAGTTATTTAAAAGCAGATGCGAAAGACACTTGTCTTTCTCAAGAACCTTTGTCCTTGCTGTGCTGGGAAAGATGCAACAATAATGAGTTGTTTATTCATTAACCTGTGAAACTGTTTAAAAGAAGAAAGGCCATTCTTTGGTTTAGTTTGGTTTGATTATTTCATTTTTGAGAAAGAATCTTGAGTAAGTTGTAACCTTTAACTATACTAATTAAAATCTTCTCCCTCCGACAGAGGGCAATGGTTCAGATTCTTTTTATAGATAATATTTTTAATTATTAAGTGCATATGAAAGTAAACTTTATGTCCCTGTGGTTTTAAAGGGAAGGGCAACTGTGCTCTGTGTTTGGCACTTTAGGTACTGTGGAAGATTATACTAGGAAAGTCTTGAGTCATTTTGGTGTTGTGTTATATTCATTTTTGTTTGTTTGTTTCTTTGTTTTGATTTTCAAAACAGGATTTCTCTGTGTAGCCCTGGCTATCCTGAAACTTGCTCTGTAAACAAGGTTAACCTCAAAATCAGAGATCATCTGTCTTTGCCTCCTGAGTGCTAGAATTAAAGGCATGTTATAATAACTTTTCAAGCATAAGTCTTGCCTGTGATCTTTGGAAAGAGAAATGTATCAGTTTATATTTAGTGATATTTTGTCCTTGTTATGGTAAGGAAAAATGTAGCCACAACTAGTCAAAAAGAATTGTTCTTCATTCATTAGCCTGTAAAACTGTTTTTAAAAGGTTTTTTTGTTTGTTTGTTTTGCTTTGCTTTGTTTTGCTCTTTATTTTTGAAACAGAGTCTCTCTGTAGCTATAGCTGTCCTGGAACTGGCTATGTAGATCAAGTTGGCCTTGAACTAATAATCTGACTGCTTCTGCCTGCCACGTGCTGGGATTAAAGGCATGTGCCATCATGCCTAGCCTATTCGTTATTCTCTACTAATAAGCTATCGCTCCTGAACATGGTCACTTTTAAATTTGGGAATTAACAGTAAGATATCTATAAGGGTCTTGAGAAAATGGTCAGCAGCCAACTCCCCCCCCCCTCCAACCTTTGAGACAAGGTCTTATGTAGCCCAGGTGTCTCAGACTTGTGATGTAGTTGAGGATGACTTTGAACTTCTGATCTTCCTGCCGCCACCACACCTACGTCATGTGGTGCTGGCTTGAACCCAGGCCTTCATGTATGTTAGGAAAGCTCTTTATCAACTGAGCCACATCTCCATCCCTGCAGCTAGAATTTGCAAGTTATTTTTAGTTACTAACTAATGCATGGACCCATGTGCATATATATAGTTGAAAGGGATGGGTAGACAGTGGTGTGCATAAATAAATAAGACAACTATGGGAGTGATGATAGATATGCTTAGGAAGTGTACCCTGGCCTCCCTTAGAGTGAATTCTTTGGAATTGGTTTGAGTATAGAAAAAGGAAAAAGATTGGAATTCAATCCTATAACATGATCCCAAGATCTCTTGAGTTAACTACAGAAGCATACCCACAGAAATCAAAGTAGATATATATCAAGAACACACCATTGCTGAATGCAGTTTTCCCTGTGATTTTAGTGGGGGCCAAAGGGATATATTTCCTTTGACAACATTATAGATGAAGTGTTTGATCTCCGAGTGAAATTTGTCAGGCTAGCAAGAGACCAGGCCAGAATTCTAGTCCACACAGCTTCTCATTCCCCTTGCTGCATGATGAGAAGTGAAAAGATTGGAGGATTTCTTCCCCGAGTTTAAATATGGTCAGCTTGTTTTCAACACCTCTTCTAAGTCCTCAGGGTGCTTTCTGGGCTTCATGTCTCTGTTCAGGAAATGGGGCTTGTTATAGATCCAGAAAGATACAGTCCAGTAGAAATGCAATGTGAGCCCTGAATGCACTTTAAGATTTTTCTAGTAGCAGTGTTCAAAATGCAAAAAGAGGGCAGGAAAAGTTAATTTTCATTGTATACTTATTTAGTTCAATATGTCGAACTGTTACTATGTCAAGCTATATAGATGGGTATATGACAAATAATAAGTATTCTAAATTATTGAGATAGTCTTCTGTATATTTTACACTACAGTACATCTCAATTCAGGTTAGCCACATTTTAAGTTGAAACATGTGTGTGACTATAAATGAGAAAATGCAACTCTAAGAAAAAGACAATCATCATCTAAGTTAATCAGAAGCAGAGATCCTGCTTTAAAAACCATTGTGGTCAGGGGAGCGGCTTTGTCTAACTGGGGAAGCTCTGGAGGAAAGGTGCCCTACTGAGAAGGCTGGACTGTTCTGTAAAGGGATGTGTATGGCCATATCAAACAGACAATAGGCCTCCGCCTGAGGACTATTTATGGAGAGCCAAGTCTGAACCCCTTTATCACCCCCCGTAATAGCCCCAGGAAAACCACAGTGTGGTCTGTGAGGTACTGAACTGTATCTGGGGTAGCAGAGTATGTGTGCTGGCAGTCTGCTCATGGTCAAGATGGAAACCACAGTCTTTGATGGATGGGCATGTTTTGCCTAAGATATTTCTCTTAGTGCTGTTTTCAGATGGAAACTGTAATGTCTGTCTAAGAAAAGAAATGTGAACAAGCTACTGTAAATGGAAATTTCCAGACCTCCACTCTACCTGGAGCAATGTAAAATGATAGTTGCAGGCTATGTCCATCCAGAGATCGTCTTGTATTTGTAAGTTCTTCAGTCAGTCCAACCATAGTTGTTACTTTAAAAAAGGTTGGGCCTTACCCTTCCTCTTTTTGCTTCCTGTGACTTACTTGTTTCCTTGTGTCTTTGTCCCACTGAACCTCTGCCATTCCATTACACTTGCTGCTCAGGGTTTGGTGTTAGTTTTTTTTAGTTGTTTTGTAGTGTTGGCACACATACACACACAAAAGAACACCATCCAAAAAACAGCTCTCACCTTGAAGAAAATGAGATATTTTTTTTTCTGGAGTCATTTTGAGTGACCATAGCCTAGGAAAACTAGGTTACCCCAGTTTCATAGTTTTACAGAACAAAGAAAAGCATAAAGCTAGGCGAGGCTTTGTTTGTTTGTTTTTGTTTTTTGAGATTGGGTTTCTCTGTAGCTTTGGAGCCTGTCCTGGAACTGACTCTTGTAGATCAGGCTGGCCTCGAACTCACAGTTCTGCCTGTCTCTGCCTCCTGAGTGCTGGGATTAAAGGCCTGTGCCACCATTGCCTGGCTGAGTTAGGGAAGTCTTAAGTAACTTGGTGGGTATATCTTGGAGGGATTACAAGATCTTAGGTAGGCCTAAGATGCTGTCTGATGACATTCTTAGCCTTTGGCTGGTGGAAGCCAGTAGTCTGCTAACTACGTTAATAGAGTCCAAAAGGTTTTTATCTGTCAGTCACAGGACATAGATCTGACACAGAGATGGGCAAGGAATGGCTGTTCTAGGGGATAAAGCTAGCCCAGGACAAGGCAATTCCTCTGGACCTGCAACATCCCAGCCTCTCCACAGCCCTGCAGTTCTAGTCAGTTCTGTAGACAACCTCTTTTCAGGAGTTCTTATGTAGAGACAGTCATCTTAAGACACCCCAAGACCAAGTTCTCAGCACAAAGATTTATTTCCCCCAGAAAGACAAAGGGCAGAGAAAAGAGACAAAGACAGGAGATGGAGGACAAGGGAGAAGGGGAAGGGAACAAAAGAGATGGAAGGGGTATTTAGCCCAGAGGGACAAAAGGACTGCCTCTGGATGGAGAGAGGACAGATATGGCCCATAGGCAAATAGTTTATAAAGGGAGAAATCCTGTGTTAGGATGAGGTGTTTAATTTTTAATTGGGCATGTTAGTTAGATGAGCCAAAAGGGGCTTTTGATTTCTGGACTTCGATCTTTTTTCCCCTGGTTTTTCGAGACAGAGTTTCTTAATGTAGCCCTGGCTGTCCTGGAACTCACACTCTGTAGGCCATGCTGGCTTTGAACTCAGAGGTCCTGCTTGCCTCTGCCAGTGCTGGTACTAAAGGTGTGTGCCACAACCACCACCGCCTAGGTTTGGTACTTTGATAGCTGGACCTGGGTAACATCAGAAGGAGGAAGTGGCCAAATATGGGAATAGACCTCGGTGGCTAGCTTTAGAAATTTAGTCTAATGGTTTCGAGCAAAGCAGAAGAAATGGGGGAGAAGAACAAGACCTGCCAGAGCCGTGTTGATTAGGCCTAAGCTGGCTAGAGTCCCTTCATCTTGTTCACAGTAGTAACCTATGTAGGAAGAATCTGAATCTTGCTCATAGTTTGGTTCTCTTTGGTGTGAGACTTTAACTCTGTTCTCTTCATCTGAAAATGACGAAGATTAGGGCCCTAATTTTTCATCTTGGAATAATTTTTTTTTATATTGTGGCTAAAACACTTAACAAGTAAGGTTTGCTGGCATGCCTTGGATTCAGAAGTTGTAGGTAAACTGGGGGTGGGGGCCTCATATAACTTACAAGAAGCTCCTAGTAGTTATATAAGCAATAAACAATTGCCAAGGGAGAGAAGACTCTGGTGAAGCGTCCAGGAATACAGCTTTAGTAATATTCCTCCAAATATCTCCAGTAAACTCACCAGTGAACCAGTTTCTTTGGTCTGTCATTAGTACCTATTTGGAGTAAAATTTGAACGTTTCTTTTAATTTAATTTAACACGTATAATGTGTGCTTGGTGCCCATGAAGGCCGGAAGAGGGTGTTGGATCCCCTGGAACTGAAGTTTCAGACTGTTATGAGTTGTCATGTGGCTGCTGGAAATTGGAATTCAAACCTGGGACCTCTGGAATAATAACCAGTGCTCTTAATGCTGAGCCATCTCTCTCATCCCCATTTGAATGATTTTTAAGTTTAATAATGTTAGGCAAATTCACATTGTTTTACAGCTTTCGTCACCATGCTTCAGAGTGCCTCAACTTTCCAGACTCAAACTTCACTTGGTGCTGTGAAACTCTTAGGAGCTGTTGAATAGTGATCCCCAAATCTCCCCCACGCCACACACCTGTCCCTGGCACCCACCTTCTATATTTATGTATTTGGTTATAATGGATATCTCCAGTAAGTAGAAACATACAGTATGAGTCCCTTTATAACCTGTTTTTCCCTTCATCTCAGGTCTTTGTGGTCTATCTATGAATCACATGTTAGAATTTCCTCCCTTATAAGACTGAATCATATTCCATTTTTGTGTGTGTATCATATTTTGGCTATTCATTCTTATGTTAATGGAAACTTTTAGATTTTTTTTCTTTTCTGAGACAGATCTTATTATAAGCTGTAACCTAGCCTGGCCTCAAACTCAGTCTTCCTGCTTCAGCATTCTGAGTGCTCAGATGACAAGTGTCTGACTTTTAGCTACTGACATTTTTCTCACCTCAATGAATTCACACAATTTTTTGAGCAAGTTTTGGTTTCGACTATTGTGAATGATCCTGCCTGGGGAAAATGGTAGCAGCTATCTCTTAAGTTCCATTCAGCTCAGGAGTCTTGTCCAGAAGACCCACTGGAAACAGCGGTGGGCTTCCTGTTTTGTTTTGTTTAATAGTAGGTGTCATGGTGGATAGGATTAATAATATCTGTTATAGCTTTGTTTTTTCTAAGATTAGTGATATTGAATATCTTTCTCTGCACTCATTTCTTGTCCTGTGAAGTGTCTGTTTAGATCCTTTCCCACCCCCTGTTTTTTGTCCAGCTGGTGGCTGGTGTAGAACATATTTGTGTTCTAGGTAGCAATCCCTTCTCATGTATATGACTTTCAGAGATTTCTTCCAGCCCATCAGATTATTGGTTCCAAATTGAGCAAGAGCCCTCTGGAAGAACAACCAGTGCTCTCAACTGCTAAGCTCTATCTCTAGCACTTAAAAAAAGTTTTAGTTAAATTTATTGATAAGTGATATGTATAAATGAGGTGCCATGAATATTCAGATTTTTTTGTTTGTTTTGTTTTTCAAGATAAAGAGTTTCTCTGACTGTCCTGAAACTTGCTTTGTAGATCAGGTTGACCTTGAACTCACTGAAATCCACTTGCCTCTGCCTCCTGAGTGCTAGGATTAAAGGTATTGTGCCACCACCACCACCTAGTGAATATTCAGAATTATTATTGAGAATTGTGTTGTGTGTTAATTTCTTACTGTTTTTCTATCCTTCATATGCATAACAATGTGTCCTAATTTTATTCTTTCTGGTAGCCCCATATGTGTGATTTTGTTTTTCTCTGAAAGGGTTCCTTCTGATAGCTTCTGTAGGGCTGGTGTAATGATTGGGAATTCCTTTAGCCTATTTATTATTTGTTTTGTTTATTGAAAAATTTTCATGCGCTATATTTCAATCATGTTTTCCCTCCTCCAAATCCTGCTGATTCTTCCCACCTCTTTACCCACCCAACTTTATATTCTTTTTCTTTCTCATTTAAAACAACAAAAATAAAACAAAAACACAAAAACAAATAAACAAAAGACCAATAAGAGAAAAAATGCCAAAATAAAGCAAAATGAAACAAAATGTCCACAAAAGTACTGTGGAGTTCAATTTGTGTTAGCCAGCTATCTCTGGACATGAGACTCTATTGGAGAAAACGGATTTTTACTTTTGCCAGCAAGTATCAGTTGTAGATAGCTTTTTGGTTAGGGGTAGGAGCCTGTGTCCACTTCATCCTCAATGCTGGTACCTCATCTGGTCTGAACCTGTGTAGGTATGTACAAGCTGCCACACTCTCTGAGTTCATATGCACATCTGTCCTGTTGTGTCTGGAAGATAGTTTCCTTTGTGCGGTTCACCACCTCTGGCTCTTACAGTCTTTCTGCTTCCTCTTCCCCATAGATCCCTGAGCCTTGAGGGGAGGGGTTTGGTGAAAACACTCCAAAGTCTCTCACTCCTTGCACATTGTCCAGTTGTAGTTCCCATCTACTGCAAGAAGCTTCTTGTATGTAGGTTTATCAAGACACAGATCTATGGGTTATAGCATTAGGAGTCATCATTGTCATGTTCCTTTAACATAAATAATAATAGTGGTAGGTTTTCCTATTGCTGGTGGCCTATATATTCCCCAGTTCTTGGACATTTCGGGTTCTTGGTCACTTTAGCAGTGTCAAGGTTTTTCTAATGGCGTGACCCTTAAATCTAAAAGTAGTTGGTTACTTCCATAACATTTGTGCCACTATTTATACCAGTATATCTTGCAGGCAGGTCACTGTTGTATGACACAGGGTTTGCAACTGAATAATATTGATAATTACCTTTTTTCTCTGATAGCATGCAGAGTACCTTCCAGAACCATAAACATAATTAAGTAATTGTGGAGATAGACACTTCTCTTATGTTCGCAGACATAAATGAGTGTTGTCTTCAGCAATAGGGCCTTACCATCAGGTTATGAAGAGTAACCAATGGCCTTGACAATAACCTGGGCTGTATGGGGGTTTCCATGGAGCCCCTTTGGCCAATGATTCAACAAGATGTAACTCATTCCTAGCACTAGAAGTTATACTTGGTG
>JAQHUG010000080.1:382392-438081 GCA_028555095.1 Dicrostonyx torquatus
GCCTCCCGAGTGCTAGGATTAAAGGCGTGCGCCACCACCGCCCGGCTGTAAATTTCAGTTTTCATGTGTGTGTGTTCCTGTGTATCTTGTACATCTTTGTAAGGAAAAGTTTCACAATTTATAAATACTTTCTCATGTTTCTATGAGGTTCCTGAACTCGAGTTACTCAGCGAGTGTTTTTGGTCTACATGCTGTTTGCCACACTCTTGGGAACAGCGAATTGCATATGGTAGGACAAATGCAGGGTGCTTTGCCTGAAGTTGGGTGAATCTCAGTGGCGTGTTCTCACTGCCTGCTGGGAGCCCTGGAAGGCTTCACAAAATGGGGCCAGCATGAAGTACAAGCTCATTTGGATAAATAATGACAGAATCAGATGTGGTGCGTGCTGATCTAGAGAGCAGTAACAAAAAGGCCAGTTAGTTGTTGGAAGAAGCAGATGGATCTCTTGAGTTGAAGGTCAGCTTTGTCTATGTAGTGTGTTGTTAAGTCAGGACTACATGTGAGACCCTGTCTCAAAAAAATAATGTATTAAATTGGGGGAAAACAACAAATTTTACAAGTGAATTAGTAATACTATGGACAGAGTTTTTAATTTTCTTTATTTCCATTTACTTTTTAGTTTTGAAGCTCTAAACATAGGTCCTGATTAGAAGCCAGACTTCCCCTCTGTCCTTTGTAATCTTAGTGATTTACTTCATCACTAGTGTTGAAGTAAACTTACATTGTTTCATCTTATAATTTATGCCCAGTAAGTTTCTTATTGATCTCCTCTAGTGAGCTCCTTCTTTAAGTCTTCTGTTTATCAAGCATTATTTGGAAGTAAATAGGCTAACGGGACAGTGGTGGTGTCCTCAGTGCTGAGCCTTGGTATGTTAACAAGCACTCTAAGTACACTTCTAGAGCAGAATATGGTTGCAGTATTGGTTGTGTATCAAATGGTGGCTCTGCACTTCTGCTCATGCAGCACTGGACCGCTTAATGCTGATTGAGATCCCTTCACCTTCTGAAAATTGTCTGCTTGTAATACCTGTAGGAGCCACGCGGTGGCAGAAAGAACACATAGAAACTGCAGCCTTACATAGTCTATGGTATATGCTTGCATTTGTTTGGTTTTTTTGGCTTTTGAGACAGGGTCTCACTCAAGTATAGGCTGACCTCCAAATCACTATGTGGTGAGACTGGCCTAAAGTTCTGACAGTTTTCTTGTCATAGCACCCCTAGTGCCAGTGCTACAGGCAGGAGCCACTGTGTTTTGTTTCTTTCCTTTACAACAGAAATTAGTAAAAAGAACTTCTAATATGAAACAGCCACCTTAAGAATTAAGACATCACCTAATGAGCTTGAAACCTCCTCACATACTTTCTTCTTCCAGTTAGCCAGCCTCCCTTGTGCTTTTCTTCTAGAAGACAACTTTATTGAATTTAGTCCCTGTCACCCCTGTGGATGGATGCGTTTATGGTTCTGTTACATGTTTAAATTATCTTAATAGTAAAACAGGTTTTTATTATGTCTCATACAGTGTGTACTATTGTGTTACTAAACAAGCTGAGGTTCTCAGATTTTTATGATTTTTGAATGTGGATTTTTGTACCTGTAATGAATCAGTTTTTTGTTACTGATACCACACTAAAGCGATTACAACTTTTAAAATTGAGCTCCTTATTGGAAAACTTTGAGAGCGGTGACATGGTGATGTGGTTATAAATAAGGCCTCTGAATGCAAGGTGGCCATTCAAATCTGGTACTATCCCATGTCAAGTGTAGGCCTTGTTTCTGCTTGTGTAAAATAAGATGCCTCTCGTTTCACAGGGTGTCTTGAGGATTAAATCCCATAATATGTAAAGCATTAACATTGTGATTATTGCTATATACTATCTTTAACATAAGATGACAGTTATATAATGGCATAGGGTAGATTTGGGTTGTTTACTGAGTCCCAGTGGAACATAGGTCATCTTGAAATAAGTGAAGAATAATGAAACTAGGCTTTGAACGCAGTGTGGTGGTTTCCTCCTGAAAATTTCCTCCTGATATTTTCTCTAAAGTAGGAGGGTTCATCTGCCAGGAGTGGAAGATCAGGTACAAAAGGGAAAGCTGCTAACGGTTTGAAGTGTCTTGTTCAGGACATGATCCAGCTAGAAGCACGTAAAGGAATCACCCATGTAGGTATATATACTATTCTTGATTGCGTGTTTCCCTGAAAAGCGTGAACCCTACTCCCACCCCAACACACACACACACACACACACACACACACACACACACACACTTCCTTCTGCCCCTATGGCTCATATTGCTGTGTGAAGGACCTCCAAACTCTGTCTCCAAGCTTATAGTCCTTCCTATCCTATCATACTCTTTACAGTTTTTTCCTACATGACACATAAATCATATAGACTAGATTCAAAATAGGATTCCAAGTTAGTTCCCCAGTGTCTCTGTCTCTGCACCTGTTTGTTATAACCTGAGGCAGCCCTCAGTCCTCCACTTAGAATGCTCTCTCTGTCAGTAACCTCCTTTTGGAATTTAGCAGATCCTTGAATGTACTTTGTATGATCTTAGAAAGACATTTGCCACTGTGTCGAGTTAATGTCCTCAGAGGCCTCATTAGAAGAAGCTATTAGGAAAATACTTTAATACAAACAAGAAGTGACTCTTACTCTCGGTGATGGACTTCATTGCTCTGTTGCCACACTTGTTTCACATTCTTTTTCCTCTCTCTTTAAATATTTAAAAGCAGACCTCAGATATCAGTCGACAGCATCTTGTCTGCATCAGAGTTGATTTCTGAGATGGGCACTTTATTAGGAACCACATACTGCTGTTCTACCTGACAAAACGAACAGAGATTCCCCAGTATCTTTAGAGCCTGGTTTGTAATCACATTTCCCCATTTGTTTTAAGAATATCCTTCTGCCGGGCAGTGGTGGCGCACGCCTTTAATCCCAGCACTCGGGAGGCAGAGGCAGGCGGATCTCTGTGAGTTCGAGACCATCCTGGTCTACAAGAGCTAGTTCCAGGACAGGCTCCAAAGCCACAGAGAAACCCTGTCTCGAAAAATCAAAAAAAAAGAATATCCTTCTATTGTTGGTTTGTTTAAATTGGAATCTAAACAGAGTCTAATAGCTGAATAATAGATTTGATTGTAAGACCCTGTCTCAAAAACAAATGGATATATCAAAGAAAGAAGACTCTGAGGATCTAACTCGAGATGTCTTATTTAAGGGGAACGTATGGACGATAAAACATTAATATGGCCCTGAAGTAAGAACCAGATGCCTGGTAAAGTTTCACATTAGTCAAATGCTTAACCTCCTGAGTCTCCCTCTCCCCATGCCCCACCACACCTGTGGAGACAGAGTCTGACTTAGCCAGGCTGGCCTTGAGTACCAAAGATGATTTTGAATTTCTGATCCCTCTGCTACCACCTCCCCAGTACTAGGTCCCACCACACCCAGTTTTTATGTAGTACCAATGATAGAACCCGCAATTTTGTGCATACTAGACAAACACTCTACCAACTGAGATAGATTCCCTGGTTTAGTTTTGTGAACTTTAAAAAAACTATTTTTCTTTTTAGATTCAAAGTAAACTTTAAATGCTAGCCTTTCAGTGAGCAAAATTACGGCCACATGAGGTCAAACTCAGGCTTCTTTCACCAGGTCTGTTTTGTTGCTATGTGGATAAAAGAATGTGAAGAAGAATGTTAGCAATGCCAGAGCCTGCTGCTCCTCTCTGCCCCTCCTAGTCAGTTAGCTACCTTGGCTTCTCTACTTTGCTTCCTGGTGCACCTCACACCCTTCTTTCTGTGCTGATCACTACCATCCTGGCTCTAGCTAATGTCCTTTCTAAATCCTGCTGCTTACAGTCTTTCTGTGCTGCCTGGGTCTTCACCCCCTGCCCCTGTTTACAGAGGAGGGATCCTCAGCCTGTATGAGCTAGGGAGAAGATAACAAGCAGTGGCCAGGCTAGCGCTACATGCCTTTATCCTACCACTTGAGAGACAAAGGCAGGTGAATCTTTGTGCGCTTAAAGCTAGCCTTGTCCACATAAGGCCGCCGGATATACATCGTGAGACCCTGGGGGCGGGGGGCAGAAGCAGTCAAAGGGATGCCTGAAGATACACTTTGTGAATTCCAAGGCCAGGGAAAGAAGCACAGTTGTGGGTTCAGCTTGGCTTTTCAGCTGCCTGCTGTGGAATATGAAAGTACCTCTGCCTCATCTTTCACATATAGTAGATACTTCACTAGCTGGGTTTTCATTTGTTCTGTTTTCCTTTTCTTAACACAGGATAATCCTCCCACAGAGTCCCTTCCTGCCTCAACCTCTCAAGTTCAGGGAGTACAGACGTGTGTCACCAAGTCTTGCTTTTTTCTCCCATAGTGGATGTTTTATTTAGCGATATACTTAGGAGACATAGATGTGCTACAAAGTCTACAATAGAATGAACAGAAACAATACTTACAGCTGTATTACTTAAATAGGCGCACACACACACACACATATATGTATGTAGCAGCTCCCTCACAGTTGAAGCATGCTGTCCTGAAGAAGGGTCATTAAGACTCTAAAAGAAAATTAAGCTATAAAGTCTAAGGAAATTCCTGAAATTTACAAGATTCTTAATGTATCTGCAGAGTTGTACAACTTACATCTCTTGGGGAGACTGTTCCATCTGACTCAAGTTATTCAGGGAGCTTTAGGGATGCAGGTTTCCATGCTTCCTACTGATGCAGCTGCCAGTAAGTCAGCCATGCTTCTGCAAGTAACACCTGACTTTCGTTCTATAAGCCCAATAACCTGGTTGGTTCACCAAATTGGACTTTGGTGAAATTATTTTTTTTAATCCGTCGTTTGCTCCATCTGAGGTGAATGGGTATTTGTTCCTTTCTCCTTTCTCCCTAGGAAAAGTTAAAGAAACAATGGCAACTTTTGGTTTGGTTTGGTTTAGTTCAGGTTTTTAGACAGTCTCTCTACATAACCCTGGCTATAGTATAGACCAGACTGGCCTGCCTGTGCCTCCTGAGTGCTGGTTTTAAAGATGTTAGGCACTGTGCCCTGCTGCTAATTTGTTCTAAGTCCATTCTTTTTTTTTTTTTTTTTTTTGATTTTTCGAGACAGGGTTTCTCTGTGGCTTTGGAGCCTGCTCTGGAACTAGCTCTTGTAGACCAGGCTGGTCTCGAATTCACAAAGATCCACCTGCCTCTGCCTCCCAAGTGCTGGGATTAAAGGCGTGCACCACCACCACCCGGCTCTAAATCCATTCTTATGTGAAAATCTGGGTTTATGTAGACAGTTCTTAGGAGTTTATATTGTTGTTTGGTTGTTTGGGTTTTGTTGTTGCTTTGTTTGGGGTGTTGGGATTAAACCCAGGCATGGTTCCTGCTAATTAAGTATGTCTTTCCATAACTATGTGTCCCCCTTACCTAAAGTATGCTGTGAAGTAATCCATGCGAGATAGTTACTGGTAACCATGCTGATTAAGCCAATTAAAAGTATTGAGTCCTTTATTAATGGCCAAACCAAGAACAGAGTCACACCTCCAGAAAGTCTCTTGGTTCCCAAGCTCAGAGGTACAGTGTTTTTACAGACAAAACCATGATTCCATCAGAGCTTACATTAGTGAAGGATTTAGAGTTGCCTAGTAAAACCTGCTTTCCTTGCAAAACTCAGCAGCATCTTCCAGACACTACATGATGTGTTTGAACTATGGTGAAGGCATGGACAGCCCCAGAGGCAGTTCCAAGGTGAATGTGGCTGTTTGGGGTGGAAGGCTAGGAAGTAACCAGACAAGCACACCATACTGGGATAGGATGGCGTTACCTTAGCCATTTGAGTTTACCCTACTCTAGGGAGGAAGGATGCAGTCCTGTATGTTCCCTACTCTAGGGAGGAAGGATGCAGTCCTGTATGTTTGTCTGCCTGCCCTCCAGGTGCAAGTGCTGTGCTGAGCAGACACTTCATTCTCTCCCAAGGCAGGTGTTTTAGGGCTGAGGTGGTCAACATGCCTGTTTCTAGTCCTGGATGTCCTAGACAGCTCAGATCTTTGGAGTAGTTTGCCTAAGAGAAAATGAAGAGGATAATGATCAGGAGAAGCCCAAAGGTTGCTCAGTGTCTTCCTTGTCTTACTGCCTTCCCACAAAGGACTTATCATGAAGGTCATGGTGGAGGCCTTCAAAAAACGTTTGCTAAGGCTGCATATATAAAGCTCCCCTTGGCTCCTGTTTGGGGAGTGAGATTTCTAATTGCAAAAGAGGAAGAGCAAAGTGTGCTCAGTCAGGAGCCTAGATAGCATAGTCATCTTCTTTTTTTTTCTTTCAGATTTTGTGGGTAGGGGAATATATGTTTGGTATATGTTTGTGTATGTGCAAATTCTTGTGGCAGCAGAAAGTCAGCCTTGTATCATTCCTCAGGAGCCATCCACTTTTTAATTTAGTTTATTTTTATTTTTATTATTTGTGTGTATGGTGATAGTGCGTGCGTGGAAGCCTCTGTGTGTGTGTGTGTGTGTGTGTGTGTGTGTGTGTGTGTGTGTGTGTGTTGGGTGATCAGGTGTCTTCATCTACCACTCCCCACCTTATTTTCTGAGACAGAGTCTCTCACTGAACCTATACTTGCCAGTTGGCTAGACTGTCTAGTCATCACACTTACACCTCCACCAGCAGGACTGACTCTATTCACATTCTGCTTTTTCACATGGGTTCTGGGATCAAACTCAGGCCAAAACGCCTCAAGGAATTCACCAACTACTTCTCCAGCCCCTAATGTGAGGTAATCTTAACCTGGGACAAAACTGTCACAAACATTTAATTTAACCTCTGTTTCCGAAAGAAAAACAAAACAAAACGATAACAACAAAAAAACCCACCAATGAATTCAATGGGGTAAAACAACTGCCCTTGAGAATGAAGGAGACTTGTCTCAAGTATGCCAGATGCTCACTGTCTCAAAACTCCCCTGAGTTAGTAAACTTAACAGACAAGTTGAACCAATAAGGGGCCCACATTTCCATGCATATTCCCTTGGTCCAATCCATGTTCACATAAGGTTTACCCAGTTAGGTATCATGTGTATGGATTGAAACTCCTGTTCTAATCTTGGCATGCCTGCTGGCCCCAAGCCTGAGTAGGCATTGCTGGTCATGTCAACATACAAGTGTTGTTAGTCTCTGACTAATCGTCTGTCAGCCATTAGTTAGACTGTGCTTTCTCTGTTCTCATGTTTTCATGAACATCTGTAGTTTTACGATAGTGGGGAGCTAGCTCCTTTATTACAGCTACCATAATGTAGCTGCAGTCTTTCTTAGTTACCTCACATCTAGGTCCCATGTCCTGACTGGCTATTCTTACCCATAATTAAGTTTCTGTTTCAGTTAGCTGCATTAGAAGCAACTATATATGAAAGAACAGTGATACCTTGTACGTGTTTCTCAGTGAGGGCTGAGTTTTGTGGAAATTGGATCCAACTGCCGGGCCAACACAGGCTTCTTTTTCCCAGAGCCTTGGCCTTCCTCTTACCTGGCCCACTTGGCTGTCTCTTACCCAGCTATAAGCCCTTTTGTTTTCCTTTTCATGTGTTCTAGACCTCACCATTTTAACCCCAACATTCCTTTTAACCCTAACGTGTTTTCGCCATAACAAAATGACTTCCTGTATACTTATATGACAACCACAAGTAAGTTTCCAGAAATGAAACTGTCATCTTAATGTCACCTGTTCTCTCTAGGACCTTTCCACCCTATCCATCTGACGTTCTTGATTCCTTAAAAAACATCTGAGATTAGAAACCCGATGAGATGGCTCAGTGGGTAAAAACACTTGGCATATTGGTCTGGTGACAGTTCAATACCTAGAACCGCTATGAAAGTAGAAGGAGAAAACCACCTCTGCAGAGTTGTCCTCAGACTCCATACATGCAACATGCCACACATTTACACACAAATAAATAAAAGTTTAAAGTTCATTATTGCAGCTGGGTATGCTGGCACATACTTTTAATTCTAGTACTTGGGAAGCTGAGGCAACCAGATCTTTGTGAGTTCAAAGCCAGCCTGGTCTACATAAAAAGTTCCAAGACAGCCAGAGCTATTTCCAATAATAATAATAATAATAATAATAATAATAATAATAATAATAATAATAAATAAAATAAAGAATAGCATGCAATTGGCTTGATAACCTAGAATTTTATTCTGAACTATTTGAAAATTTACCAAGAAACCTTGCTCTTGAGAATATTTATTAATGTTAGGTGATCCCATGTTGTTGATTTTAAGAGCAATTGCCATGTTTCTGACTCAGTCAAGTTTCTGTGAACTTTTAGTTTTGATTGTGAATGCATGTCTATGTGTATGTGCTTGCCATAACACATGTGTATGGGTAAGGGATGTCTTATTACTCTCTGTTGCTGGGGCAAAACACCATGACCAAGGCATCTTACAAGAGAAAGTGTTTAATTGGATTTACGGTTTTAGAGGTTAGTGCCCATGGTAGCACAGTAAAAGCACGGCAGCGGAAACAGCTGTGAGCTCCCATTTGATCTGTCAGCAGGACACTGGGAATGGTCCTCTGCAAGTGCAGGAAGTGCTGTCTCTCCAGCTCCTAATATGTTTTCCCCTGTAAACTATTATGAAAAACTTAAGCTAAAAAGGGATCATTTTCTGTCAAATCCAAAGTTAGTTATAAAACAAAATTTGTCTTGTTACATATCACATATAGAAGTTAATGGTCTGAGATTGCACAGCTATTCATCCAGTTTATAGGCCTTCTGGACCTAGCATAGATGATTCTGGTAATGAGCTTTGGTTAATTACAATTCTTCATGGAGGCTGTTTTGTGGCTCTTGTTAACTCCAAGGAGAAGAAATAGGTGACTCAGAAACATCAAATTTAGGTAGTTGAGGTTCAGTTAGGTTTCTTTACCCTCCTGTGCCTGAAGCAATTGTAACAGGCTGCTGAAAACTGTACTTTGACAAGTTTAGATGAACATTTAGGCTAATTTTGCCCATAAATTTTTATACTTGTGGAAGGCTGTCTTCAAATCTACAGTTTTTATAAGCTCTGAAATTCCATGAAGTACATTCTATAACTATAGACTACCTAGTATGTCTTTTAAAATCTCATTTAGAGGGGTCTAGAGCAATGGTTCAGCAGTTAAAGAGCATTCACTGCTCTTAACAGAAGACCCACATTTATTTCCCAACACCCACATAATGGTTTAAATCATCTGTAATTCCAGTTCCAGGGGATCAGATACCTTATTCTGGCTTCCATGAGCACAGGCATGCATATTATATACATAGATAGATAGATAGATAGATAGATAGATAGATAGATAGATGATAGATAGATAGACAGACAGATAGATAGACAGACAAAACACTCATGCACATGAAATAAAAAATAAATGACAATTTTAAATTTCACTTAATGTGGAATGTTAAGAGCAAAAACATCCAGAACTCTAGGGAGACAGACAGGCTGCCATGAGTTTGAGGACAGCCTGAGCTATATAGTAGCCTGTCTCAAGAAATAACTAAACAGCCAGTAGTGAGACAGTGTTGTTTTGATCACAGAGGGAGCACAGGAGTCCATAGAACAGAGGGAATTGACTGGCCCGAGAGGTCTAGAAAGGCATCCTGTCTTTGCCCAAGACATAGCAGGGTGACTAAGAGTAAACCCTGCAAGAATGCTTCTAGACTTACAGGCTGCATTGGCAGAAACCAGGAAATGAGAAAAATAGTCTGTCATAGCAACTGCCTGGAATCCAGAAGGCCAGAGGCCTAGGAGCCAGGGGCAGGCTCTACTGGCACCAGATGGCACACCCCATTCTCTTTGTTTATACTGTTATAAAGGCAGTGGAGCCATGGAAAGGTTTTTAAGAAGGGTCAATAAGTAATCGACCTGCATTTTAAAAGATAGTTTGAATAGATTAGAATGTTGGTGACTGAGAGAAATTTAGAGCAGACAAGAGGAACTTTCCCAAACAGTGCATAGCCTGCTGCTGAGCAGTTAGGTCCAGGTGAGCACACACTGTGACACTTAGAATGCATACACTGAGGGGAGAAATAGATGCTCAGGGAAGATCTAAGAAATTATCTGTGGACTTTTAAAGGAGTCTGTCAGTTTTGTAACATTGATGTAAAATGTAGGGTTTACATGTATTTTCTGTGAGAGAGTCATTAACTTTATCAGAATCACAAAAGGTCCCCAAATCCTAGGAAATAGAAAACTATTGGGTAGTTGTTAGCTTGAGAGGAGAAAGATCTTGCAGAGCACTCAATAGAACTTTGTATTTAATCATTTCAGTTAGAAGTTTAAACTTACAGAAGAAATTATTAGAGCAGATTGCTATTTCATGCCAGAGTCAACAAGAACTCAACAAGCTAGAAAGGACAGAATGGTATGGAAAGTTGTAGTGAGGCTTATACAACTACCAGCTGCGCAAGGGTAGATGCAGGCTGGAAAACTGGGGGAAACGAGCAACTTGGGTACCATTGTTCTTTGTAACCACTAGGAATAGGAGAAACCTAGAAATTTTATGAAGTGGTAACTACTCCTAGTGTCCAAAGATAAGCAAAGTCTCCAGTAATGGATATTATACAGTGGTGAGGCCACGTGAAAACCAGGGATATGAATCCTGCACTGAATGTAAGGCTAAGCTGGTAGTCAAAAATCTTAATACAGAAATGGAGAGATCTGTTTAGTTATGTAGGAAAAAGCACTTGTCTGTTCTCTCTGTACTGTAAAAATTATGTAAAGACAGTTGTTTGAAACGGAAGATTCTTTTGAACTAAATCTGAACATAAAAACTAGGCACAGTTGGTAACTTTTTCTATGGAAAAGTATATTTGAAGAATAAAAAGAACTGGGGTCTGGGGGTATATAGCTCAGGTCCGAGGACTGGGACTGGTAAAATGCTTGTCTAACATGCAAGAATCCTCAGCATTGTATAAACCAGGCAACTAGGAGTAGTTGGAACACCCCTGTAGTCCACCTGAGGATGGAGGTGGGAAGACATCCTTGTCTGTCTAGTGAGTTCAGGACCAGCCTAAGATACATGAGATCCTGTCTCAATAAATAAAAAGGGGGCTGGGCATAGTGGTATACACTTTGATTCCTGCACTTGGGAGACAGAGGCAGGCAGGTCTCTATGATTTTGAAGCTAGCCTGGTCCGTGTAGCAAGTTCTAAAGGAAGGCCAACATAGTGAGACCTTGTCTCCACAAACAAAGCAACAATAAAACTTTAAAAAAATTAAAATCTTTTGCCAGTACCACTCTACTGTGCACTGTGGGTATGCACTCCCACCAGGTAGTGGTGTGGAGCCAGTGCTGTTTACAGGCTGGATGCTAGTCAATAGTGTATTTTGTAGATGTTTGTATAATTTTTTAAAAAGTTTTGGAGTTTCTGTTGGTGCCTGTGTATTCTTACCTAGCTCTGCGTCTTCAAGGTGAAGGAGAAAGGTAAAGTGTCCCCCTTTTTCCCCTCCTTTCTTCCTTCCTTCTCTCTTCGTCTGTCTTCACCAAGACACTGGTTTTAAGAGTCTTCAGCAGCCAGGCGGTGATGGCACATGCCTTTAATTCCAGGAGGCAAAGTGTAACATGAGGGTCCTGCTTGTTGGGGTTTCTGTCCCACCCGGTACCCTGCAGCTGACAAGCCCCAAAGAAAATCACACAGAGAGTCTACATTAGGTTATACACTGATTGGCCCATTAGCTCAGTCTTCCTACAAGCTCCCATAACGTATATTAACCCATTGTCAGCCACATGGCCAGTACCTTTTCTCAGCTGGGCTGCTACATGTTGCCTCCTTGGAGATCTGCGCAGGAATGCCAGGGAAGGTTCCTGCTTCCCAAATCTCCTGTTCTCACCTCTACTTCCTGTCTGGTTTTCCCCCCTATACTTCCTGCCTGGCCAATCAGCATTTATTTAAAACATGATTGACAGGATACAGAATTGTCCCGCACCAGCAAAGGAGGGCAGATCTGAGTTTGAGGCCAGCCTGGTCTACAAAGCCAGGACGGCTAGAATTGTTAAACAAAAAAAGCCTGCTTTGAACCACCCCCATGCCTCCCAAAAGCAGCAAAAGGCTCAGAATTTAATTTTATTCTTTGTAGTAGTTTCATGGCAGCATAAACATTGATTTACTAACATTCCTACTTGTCAGCTCAGCCATTTGAAATGTCAGAGAGCACCTGCTGTCATAGCTTGTTTGTTACAGGGCTAGGAACTTTTGTTTGTTACTGTCTTCACATCCTTTTAACCACAGACTCATCGGTACAGGATCCATCCCACACAGTTCTGTTTCCTGTGTAAGTAAATTTCAGTAATCACCAAGCTCTGTTTCCTTGTCAGCATGTGGCATCAGTTTAAAAAAAAAAAACTCTTTTAAAAGTACTAGTTATGTAGAAATGTGTTTTCTTTCTTTTGGGGTGGTGCTTAGTTTTAAACCTGGAGCCTTGAACATGATATAAATACACTCTCCAATGAACTATATTCTCTAGCCCCCCTTTCTATACTCTTGTGAAGAAGATTCTAAAAGCAAAAGCATGGTACAAATTGCCCAAAGAACTAGAACCCCAAATCAAGCTTTTGGCTAAGAGCTAGCCAGCAGCCAGCCTGTATTTATGCTATGGTGTAGGTCCAGAGAGGGACTTGATTGGCCTGGTGGGTGGCACTCTGCCTGGTATACTGCAACCATTGGAGCAGGTGACACAGCATTTCTGTGTCCTCTGTCATCTGCAGCCCCTTTACCTTCCTTTTCAAGATAAGATACATAGATAAATATTGGCACCTGTAGGCAGGCAACCTGAGATAAGTGTTACCCAGCAGAGGTGACTGTAAGTTGTGATTATTCAGAAAATAGGCACAGAATCAATCAGAAAGTCATCTAACAGAATTTAGCAGAAGAAACACTCTTCCTCCTGTTTATGAATTTTTTAGAAATATTTAAGGGGAGGGGGTGGACTCGACACTTCTAAGGAGCATTTAGAGTGGTGAGAGAGGAAGGAATTGGACTGCTTCCTTTTGAATTCTGCCCCTTTTTTTCTTTAGGGAAAATGTCCCAAAGAGCTACTGATGACCAGGCATTCTCTGTACTGACAGCTGTCTGTAAAATGTTAATGGATTTCCTGGCACATAAAACAGGGCTGGATCCTTCTGTAACCATTACTTTGCTAGATTTTTTTTCCCCCAACTTTAATTTGGAAAAAATCTTGGAGAGATTTTTATAAAGAAATTGGTGTGATTATTCATAAGAAATTTGCTTATTGGTGACCACGTGGGCCATGTGGGTCACTGACTCCCCCTTCCCTAGGTACAGGGCCCAGAGATAAGGCAAGTCATGTCTTGCAGGGGAGGGTGTGTACCAAAGAAACAGGAAGCTGTTTCAGCCGACTGGCCTGGCCTGCTTTGCCTGGAGTTTTTCTAACCCAGAGTCAGGTGTGCTGAGGTCCTTCTGTGGAGGACACTGCCTTTCCGAGCTGGCAACACTCGCCTAGCATAAGCGCTCCAAAGTATCCATAATTGCCGCACGAGAAACTATGAGTGCATTACAGCTGAAGGAGCTTTCACAGTCGGGCCTCTACCGGAGAAGGCGAGATCGTCCTGACAGTCTAAGAGTAAATGGGCTGCCTGAGGAAGAGCTGAGGTGAGTGCAGTCCAAGGGGCAAGGTTCCTGAGGTTTGGAGCCGGGATTCACACCCTAGTGGATGCAGTGTTCTTTGGGAAAGAGCCTCGCTGTGGCACTGGAGTCCTTTCCCACTCTTTCTAAGCGCACACAAGCCTGTACACCGTTTAGCTCTTCTCCACACCTGGGCAGCTGGTGCATCTTTGCATGCATCCAGAGAAACTTTTCAACTGGAAGGAACTGATTTCACTGTGGCTATATCAGAGCAGATTTCTGTGAGAAATTTGACTTTGAGTGTGTGGCAGGTAGTTGGTAGTGTTTGGTGTGGGGGGCTGGGAGGGGTTCCCGGGATTCTTTGTTATTGAAGTGATGTAACTAAGGAATGTTGTGGAACTGCTGAACGCAGTTTAGAAATGAAGGACATCAAAAATCTGGAGACTAAATTAACAAAAGATAAGTTGTTTTAGTTTTAAGTTAATTTATCTAAAACAAGCATAATTATAGTTTTTTCTGTAACTGGCAAAAGTTCCTTGAGATACGATGTTCTGAAAGTCCCTAGAGCATTAAGCCCCTGAGTTGCTGTGAAAGAGGATTTGGATTTTCTTTTTCCTGGATAGAAAATGCTCCTGTTTTCCTGCTGACAGAAAGTGGGTAAAGAGAAGCATTTGGAAAAATAATTTGCTGTATCTAAGCTTTAGTTTGTTTTTGAACCTAAGTATTAGAATATTCTTATTAGATGGCAGAGTGCTGTCTATACCTTGTAGATAGTCTCTTTTGACAGGGAACAATTGACTTTTAAAAGTCTCCAAATTTATGTTTTATTTGTGGCTAGCTATATCATAGAACCCGTACTTTCAGAGAGAGACACGTGACCATTACTGGCTTTCATCAGTTTTTGACGAGCATATTGGACACTGAAGAACTGTTCTTGATGCTAGCCAGTGTCCATGCTTTCATTCTTACACTGTAAAGTGACTCTTGGCAACTTTTATTGTATTAATTTGGAATTCATCAGATTAAACAGAATTTAAAGACTTCAGAGTTTGAAATATATTTTACTTTTGATCTCTCCCTTTGAGAAGGGCAGTTGAACCCAGGGCTTCACACATGCTAGGCAAGTCCTCAGTCCTCAGTGAGCCATGCTCTAGATTTGTACACTCGGACTCCAAGAGTGAAGTTAGCAAAAAAAAAAAAAAAAAAAAACCCCACAGTTTTAATTTCAGATTGGAGACTCCTAGAATTTCTTGTTTAAAAAAATTTAAGATATAAATATATCTTAAAATATATTAAAGTAACCTTCATACTTATTTTCAGACCTAAAGTACCCGTGAATAAAATAACTTACTTGCCCTACTAGGTAGTTTATTTATATAGTTACAGTGATCTTTGGAACTACATATTTAGCCCAAAAATTTAAATGAAAAGAAGTAATTGTTAAGTGCTGTTTGTTCCAATGAATTAAAGAAAAAAATGTTTTTCTCCCCATTCTGGTGATGTAGTTCCCAGTGGTAACAACAGTGGCTTGTGTTTCTGTCCTCTTCTCTCCTGAAACTGGAGAATTACTTTCCATATTTACAAAGGTATAGTTTTTCCCAGGGACTTGTAAAATCTGTTTAGAGAGGTGAGATTTCCCCTCTAGTTATATTTTAATATTAACACATCTTTCTTAGATAAAGAAGAGTCAGGAGAGTAATGAATTTGAAGTTGGGAGTCCCCAAGTTTCAGTGCCTCAGTTCTAAGTGTGGATTAAAAACAACTACCAACAGTGTATATCATTTACCATTATAAAAGTCCTCACAGCCATCTCTGTGAGGCAAACATTATCTTGGGAATAGTCCAGATAGTACAGAGTGATAATAGTGTCAAGAGGTTAAGACATCATTTATCTACTTTTAATTGAGTGCCTACTGTGCCAAGTAAAGGTTCAGGAATGCATAGGACATACCCTCTCTATTCAGGGGACATCTTTTAGCATATGATCAACAGATGTTTTCCCTATGAGCGCTCATGTTTGAGTACATGAAGTACCCAGTATCTTTCATGTTATCTCACTCTTGCACAAAGTCCATTCATACTTTTAACTTTTTGCTGCCATGTTCCTTTTCTGAGCATGTGTGTGAACTCTTAACAGATTTGTCGAAGACTAGGAAGGGCAAAGGCCACTGCCAGAAAACATTTTTCTTTTAATTTTAAATAAAAGACTGATCTGAAATTTAAAATACAATGTTTTGAATGATTCTATAACACACATGCAAAGAGTTGTGCCTTTCAACTTGACATTGTTTTTTTGTTTTGTTTTGTTTTTTCGAGACAGGGTTTCTCTGTAGCTTTGGAGCCTATCCTGGAACTAGCTCTTGTAGACCAGGCTGGTCTCGAACTCACAGAGATCCGCCTGCCTCTGCCTCCCAAGTGCTGGGATTAAAGGCGTGCGCCACCACCGCCCGGCTTCAACTTGACATTGTTTATAAAAGACACTACAGGGTCACATAGTATTTGGCTTTATAGACTTTGTTTTAATATATTAAATATGACCTGAAAAAAAACCTTTTTGTTTGTTTTGTTGTGTTCTTTTGAGAGAGTGTTGCTATGTAGACTTGTCTGGCCAGAACTTAACTCAGTAGACCAGACTGGCCTAGAACTCATAGATTGCCTGCCTTTGCCTCCTCTGCCAAGGTTGGAGGTGTAAGCCACCGCGCCCAGGACCTGGAAGTTATTTTATGCCCACTTTATACCTGGAATGTTCCTAACCATCTTTGAGCACTAGAGATTCAGGAAGCTTAGAAGTCATTCTGAGTTTGAGGGCACTGACTTCTTTTTCCCAGGGGGAAAAAAAAATGTCCCTAAATAGCATTTACAATATCCTTATGTATATATCCTTTCTTAGCTGTTCTTTATTTTCCCACCTAAACTGTGTTTTTATATTTGCTTTTAGGAAAGCCAGATGATCAACACATCTGAGCAAATCTCTTTAAAATATTCGAAGTCATGTTTGCTTTTCCTCAAATATAAGAGATGAGTAAATAACTGATTTAGGGACAAATCAAAATTCATCACTTTAGTACCTACTCTAAAACATTTCAGTGTGTTAGTGAACTATTACCCTCAGGCAAAATCTGACCCGCTGCCTAATTTTATAAGCCCCACAAACAGAGATGTTTTAAATTTTCTAGTGATTACAAATTAATAAACAGAATATTTCTTTATGTAAAAATAACATGAAATTCATGTTCCAGTGTCTGTATATAGTTTTATTGGGGCACAGCAGTGCTTGTTTCTATGTGTATCTGTGGCGGTTTTGTGTTAAATTGGCATTTACATCATGATACACATTGGCATGGCCCACAAAGATAAAAATTCCCTATCTGGCCCTTTACAGAAGTCCTCACCTGGTCCCTGGCCTATTGCTGAGATGATCTTCATCTTTGCCTCCCTTTCCTGTACTTATGCTTCTGCCCTACTCACTCCTACCTGCTCTTTAGCTTTATGCATAGATAAAATTAGCAATATGTCAGAACTCTGAAATGAATCAAAAAGCATATTTGAAATTCATATTCCTGTAGTTTAGGAGCACAGTGAATATGTGAAGGGTATTCTTTTGTTTGTAAATTTTTTGAGACAAGGTCTTAGTATGTGTTCCCAACTGTCTTAGATCTCACTATGTAGTGTAGGTTGGACTCTTAACTTATGGCAGTCTTTTACCTCGACCTCTCAAATGCTGGGGTTATAGATGTGAACTACCACCACCCCATGAACTGTAAAGTTAACAGAGAACAGCATACATGACATTTTATGGGGATACAGTTCAGCCCACAGCAGTGATCTCATACAATAGTAGATAGGGTTAAAGGTCATTCCACTACACTTTTTTTTTTAAAGTCATTATATTGAATCTCAGTAAAGTACATAAGTCTCTTGTGCAATCTGATCAATATTAATAAATATATATACACTGGCACATCAGTACAGTCCACAATGTATTCATCATCCTCACATCTCTATAATTCTTCCTTTCCTGTATGCCTAGTCGACCTTTAATCCAATTTTTGTCACTGGATTAGTTTGCAGTTTTTAGAATTTATATTCTTTTGTTTTTAAAAATTTATTTTGAGTGTTTTGCCTGCATGTTTATCTGTGCACAGCATGCATGCCTGGTGCCCTTGGAAGTCAAAAGAACATCAGCTCCCCCGCACTGGCGTGTGCACATGAGCTGCCATGTGGGTACTGGGAACTGAACCCAGGTCTTCTGCAAGAGCAGCAAGTGCTCTTAACCAACTGAATCATCTCTTTTGCCCCATATTTTTGTTTGTTTTGATTACTTGAACTTAGCATAATTATTTTTAGATGCATTTGTTTTGGTACAGTTATCAATAATTGATTCCACTTTATTATTGTAGTTTATACTATGAACAGAGTATTTATTTTGAGTTTGACATTGAATTTATTTCCAGTCTTTGGCTATTTCAAATAAAATTGCTAATGAAATTTATGTATGTGTTCTTGTAAAGATGTATGCTTATTTCTCTTTGGATTAGCTAGATTGTTAGACTAAGTGTATATTTTATTTTTTCAGAACTGGCTCAGAACAGATTCACACAAGTAGTGTATAAAGGTTCTAGAGTTTCCACTTCTCCACTAATTCTAGTAATAATAAAAACATTATTTCATCAGCAATTCTATTCTGTTGTTAACTTGCCAAAATTATAAATGCATTTTCTGACCCCTCATGTTGTTTTTACTTCACGTTCTTTGTAGCACATATATACATACATATATATCTTGTATGTATAAGGCCCTGAGTTGAATAACTACTACTGTGCAAAATAATTACTAAATAATACTATATAGAAATGTAAATTCAATATTTTTTAAACTTGCTTAGCCTTTTGTGCCAGTTATTGTTTTTCTAATGACGGAGCAAGTGCTTTGTCATTGGATCTTTGCAATAATCCTGTAACAAGTCTCTCCCTTTCCACAAAGAAGGGAAAAAGAACTTAAACATGCAGACTGGTAATTTTTGAGCAATTGTGGTTTAGACCCAGGGCCACAGCCAACAGTGGCCGTGCTCACAGTGGGCTCTTAGCAGAAGACTCTGTACCCTTGCTTGGGTTTTAGAATAAGATCTGTTATTGCGGGGTTGGAGAAAGAGATGAATGTTAAGAGTGTTTCTGCAGTCAGGAGGACCAGAGTTGATCCCAGCTCCATGTAACAAGCTGCGCATCTCTCAAACTCTGGGAACCCAGCTCTGAGCAGGCAGGGCCAGAGAAGGAAGATTGGTGGGACTTTCAGGCTTCCAACTTAGGGGGGCAGAGAGAGAGAGACCCTTGCCTTGGTCTTTTAAACAGGATTGGCTACCTGGAAGTTCTGGGTATACTCGATTGTATCTTAAAAGTTAAAATTTACGATTGAACATAAAAGTGAAAGCTTAGCCTGTGGGTGATTTATCTTAAACAAAGTATTTTCTACCTGTTTTTCATAGGTATTTGCCAGGAAAAAAAAAATAGGTAAAAACTATTTTAGGTTGTGAGTTTTCTGACTACATTGGTCTAGGCACTTTTGATTCAGTCTACATTTATTAAAGCTTCTGCTTCCATGTAATTGGGGATATGTTCTCAACATATTATCTAATAACAGGAAAAAACAGAAACAAATAAACAATTAAAATATACTGTGCTGACATAGTGATAAATAGTAGGAATGTGTAAGCAGTTATTAGTTACTGTTATTGAATGACAAATTGCCTAGTAGTTCCAAAGTTTAGGCATTACTTTTTTGGCTCAGATAATTCGTATTTTGGGGCTTGCAGACCATTCCACCTGTCCTAACTTCTCAGGTCTGCTAGTGTGGTTATGCAACAGAAGCAATGTAGGTCACTGAGTGTAGCTCTTTGTGTTCTGATAAACCTTCCTTATCCAGTTAGTGATGGTGAATGAGCCAGGGAAAAGCCGCCTGGTTTTGTTCTGTTTCCTTGGTGTTACCAGTTTAAAAGTGAATGTACATAAAACTGTAGAACCAAAATATGACTAATGATAATGGCTTGTGCTGCCTAGATTAAAATGAAAATGCTAGGCGTAACAGAAGGTAACTTGACCTGTTAAAGTCTGTTTATATAAGCAGTTTATAAATCGATGTTTACATATATTGTACCTGGAGGTAATCTGCACCTGCAGAGTTAGTGACATATTGATTTCTAGGTGAGAAAGTACTGACATTGCAGCATGAGCCAGAACAATACTGTATTTCTGATAATGTTTGTGCCCAGATTAATAAAGTATATCAGGTGATTTTTATTCTCCTCCATTCCAGGAAGCAGGCTAGCCTATCATATGAGAAATAAATGTGTAATCATGACAGCAATGTAAAATTACACTTTACCTTTTTTACCTTTTGAATTACTTCTTATTCTTCTTTCCTCTTATTTTTGCCAGCATCTTAACTCACTATTAGTAAGTCCTTTAATAGGATTTTTTTATTTGTGCCTTTAAAGAAAATTCAAATTAAATTTAGACTTTTAAGTTTTTTAATTTGAAATTCATATATAAAGAAATAGGTTTTATTGTGGCGTTTTTATACATACATGTTATTATACCTTATTCTAATTTGTCCTCCCCCTCTGCCCTTCCACTTACCACAGTGGTTGGTTCCCTGCCTTCCCACAGATAGTCCCCATTTCTAATTCTGTTAACCTCCCTTAAGATCTCTTCTTTCCCTCTTATGATCCTCTTTGGAGTTTCATGAGCTATGCATGCGTGCATGTGTGTATTTAAGTCTGGGCCCTTCCACACATGGGAGAAAAGCATGTGGTACACACCTGTCTGGATTGTTTCATTTAACAGAATGATTTCCTATATTTCAGCAAACATTTATAGATAACTTACCTCTGAAAACAATCATGTGGTCATTCATTCTAATATATTAGATAAGTATTGCCATCCATAGGACTACTGCTTTTAAAGGGGTAAAAGTCATTTACTTGGAGGAGAAGAAATAGCTTTTTGAGACAGGGTCTTACTATATAGCCCTGACTGGCCTGGAACTCATTATTTAGCATAGGTTTGCCTCAAATTCATGTTCTTCTTGTTTCCTAGTTAGTGCTGTGTTTGTAGTTATACACCACAACACCTAGCTCATCTGCTTTTATTTTACTTCTCTTTTGTAGTGCTGGGGACCAAATTTAGAGCCCCTTTTGCTACTAAGTTGCAATTAATATCTAGCTATAAAGTACTGACTTATGGTACAGCCAGCATAGATGCCTATCATTAGAGATGGGACTTCCATTCAGCCCATATCATTTTATTAGTTTAGTTGAAACATTCAGTGGTTCATAGTTTGATTTGTTGATAGGCTCTAATTTCTTGGAAAATTGGTCTTTTGGCTTGGTTGGTTTCATTGTCACCCTGACATAAGCTAGAGCAGTCTGGGGAACCTCAGTAGGAAAAATACCTCCATCAGATTGCCTGTAGGCAAGTCTGGAGGGCATATTCTTGATTGATGATTGATATGAGAGGTCCCAGACCATTGTGGATGGTGCTATCTCTGGGTTCTGGGTTCTATAAGAAAGTAGATTGAGCAAGCCCTGAGGAGTAAGCCAGTAATCAACATTCCGCCTCTGCTTCTAGGTCCTGCCCAGATGTTCCTCGTTGGTGGAGTATGACTGACCTGAGTTGTAAGCAGGAATAAACATTTTCCTTCCCAAGATGCTTTTGGTCTTGGTGTCTTATCACAGCCACAGAACCCCTAGTTAACACATCTTCTCTCTCTGTTCTCCTAGGATAGTCATATGACATTCTACCAAGTTAGTTTTTAATCACATTCTTGCTTTCTTATCTACAAATTTCTATTTAAAAAAAATGCTTGATTTAAGGTTCAATTAGAAGGACTGGGTAGGCCACAGGCCATTTAAGTGTGTTTGTTATCTTGAACTAAAACCCCTGATAACAGTTAAATTTATAAAAGGCTTAAATTTAATTTCACCTTTTTTTTTTTTTAAGAGCAATTCTTGCTCTTGCTTATGTAGCCATGGCTTTTCTAGAACTGACTGTGTTGATGAGGCCGGGCTGAACCTTCACTGATCCTTCAGCCTCTTTCTGCCTCGTGAGAATTGCAGGTGTGAGCTTCCACTCTCAGTTTCTTAGGCATTCTTTAAGCAATGTTAAGACGTGTGCACAAGCCGGATGGTGGTGGCACACATGTTTAATCTCAACACTCAGGAGGCAGAGGCAAGCGGATCTCTGTGAGATCTTTGTAGACCAGCCTGGTCTACAAAGCAAGTTCCAGGACAGCCTCCAAAGCTACAGAGAAACCCTGTCTGTAAAAACAAAACAAAAAAGAAGTGTACACAAAAATGTAACCCACATGGTACCTATATGTGTTCATAGCTCAGTTATAAAATTAACTGAGCATTAATAATCTTCCTGGGCTCCATGGTACTCTTTTCTTGGCCGTTTGCTGAATTCTCTGTTGCACACTGTCCTCACAGGTTTATGGTTGAGGTGGGAACTGTGTACTAGCTGCCGCCATTCTGTGGCTGGAAGGAAGGACTTACACCAGCATGGACAGAAGGAAGCATACCGAGTTCTTAGGAGGACACTTGAGTCACTGTCTTGTTTCAGGCTAGATCTCCGGCTAAATTGTAGGTAAAAGAGAAAAGAAAGTAAAGTTTGATTCTGTTCTATTAAGGCAACTGCCCTCTTTAGAGACTTAGCATAATTCATCCTGCCCATTGTTGGATTTAATTTTTGTCTGTGGGAACCAGAGAGAGGTCGATAGATGGTGGGGAAAAGAATGAGGTGTGATGTGTCATCTCATAAAAGCTTATTTCATAGCAAGTAGTCTTTCACATTGCGCATAGGGCCGGTTTCCCCACCCCCTGCCCTGGAGACTGTCCCCCCTGGCAGCGTGCTTCCTCATTTGCTGAAGCAAAGGGAACTCACTGGAGACCTCAGGTTCCTCAGCTGTTTTCTTTTATGTGTCCTCTGAGGACTGTTTCCTCGGGCTGTACTTAGTTGGCTACCTACTCCTCCCACCTCTTCCTAGTTTCATCAGCAAAGAAGGCTGCTTTAAGTTTCTAAGTGAGACAAGTTCCTCATGTTGGGGAAGAAGGAGCCTAAGAATTTGAGAGCTTCAACTACAGGATTCTGACCACAGGCTTCCTCTCTTGGCCTTTGTCCAATCAGGAAAGAAAATGCATGCCTTTTAAAAGTAAAGCTTAATGTCTGAGAATAACTTCTTCAGTTTTATTTTTATGTATGCCAGTGTGAATGTGTATCCTTGCCTATAGAAGCAAGAAGGGCATTGAATCCTCTGGATCTGAAGCTTCATGTCGGTGCTGGAGACCAAACTCTGGTCCTCTACTCATTTAGAAGGGAGGGCTCTTGTCAGCTTAGCTGCCTTTGATAGAAAACAACTGTTTCTCATACCATCTCTCTAGACCAGCTCTCTTTTTAAATTCCATGTGTCTTTTACATCATTTTGGTCTTGATCCCATTCATTTCCCCATCCCTTCACATCCTCGTGCCCCCCCATAAAACAAAATTTAATAGAAAAAAGGAAAAAATTTTAAAAAGAGAAAAAAATTAAAATCTGCAGTGTGACACAGTGAGTCACACCACAAACCCCTTTGTATCTTTACTTGCAAGTGTTCATTGCAGAGTCATTGGTCTGGTTCGAGGCCTCTGGTATCTACATTATCAATGCTGGGCCCTCACTAGGACTCTTCTTAGATGTCCTGTTGCCCTGTGTTGTAGAGATCCTGAAGCTTTGTGTCTACAGGTCAGGTCCTTTCACATGTTGCAGCAGATCATAGTTGGGGCAGGCTGTAAGGTTGGACCTGTTCTCCCCTGTTTTCACCACTAGGGTGAGCTCTCCAGCATTGTCCAGCCTATTCACCTTTTGCAGCAATGAGCGAGGGATGGGGCCAGTTCTCCTGCTTTCATTCCCTCAAGATCAGCTCTGCCACAAAGGAATGAATACTTCTGGTTACCTTGTACCACAGGAGCCCAACACACTCTTGCAGATGCTGATGGCTGCCATGCCCTGCAGGAGCTGCGCCCTGGGGATGCCAAACATGCTGTAGGAGTCTGGTTATCCGTGACTGCTCTCCCTGCAGGCCCAGGGAACCAAACCCTGTAGCATCTCTCCAGTGCCCTCTATTGACAGGATTGTGTGCTGCTTTAAAGACTAAAGGGAGGGAGGCTGTGCTTCATCAGTATTTCACTACCCAGAAGGGCGGGAGTTGCCAGGATTATAGAAGAGTGAAAGAATCTTTTTTGAACAAAGACCTTCATATGTAACCATGTGACCTGCTTTCAGGGGCTAGAACAAAGGGTATTTGAAGAATCTTAGAGAGACTGCAGTCCAGTTGGGGACTGGCTGTCAGAGTAGTTGCACCATCTGGTTAACATCAGACTCCTGGAGTCTTGTTATGTCCTTTCCACATCATCTTTTATCATATTTATGATAAAAATATGAGTCATGGCAGCTAAAATAGTCCACCTTTCTGTGCACATCACAAAATTTAAAACTCATGAAAGAAAGGAACCATTTCAGCTTTAGCAAAAAAAGTTTTTAGTTCCTCTGTATTCTGGGCAACGTATTGAAAGGCATGTGTATGTGCATATTCTACATCCAGAAAGTAACTGGCGAAGAGAGGCATATGGGTTTTAACCAGAAGAATCTTTGACTTGAATGAAGTGTTTTCCTTCTCTCCTTCTGTACTTAAAAATTCATTGTTTTCTTTTTTCCTTATCGGTGAAGTAGGCCTCATATTAAGCATAGTCAAGAATAAAAACTCCCACTGACTTCCTGTCCCGGTGTAACTGGCACTTGTATGAGAAAGCTCTGCTGAGTAGGAACTAAACAAGAATGTACCTTAGAGCCTGGCAGTCTGGAGCTGCTGGTCACCATCACCATATAAAGAGCTCCTGGATGCACTGACAGGTTTCCCTGGTAACTGGGGCATCTCTTAGGTCAACACAGCTAAAAATACTGTTCTTCTATATTTGGAGCTTTCTCAAATGTGGCATTGTATCTTTCTAAAAAGATGTTTAGAGGTAAGAACATATTAATGCATTATGGTAAGAATTAAAAGATGAGATGAACAGTAAAGGAAGCACTAGAGGGATAGTTTCCAGAAAAATATTTGAAAAACCAGAGCAAAGCCTCTGAGGGAAATTTAAAGAATTGTTTAAGTTGACCAAACACTCCGACTTTAATGAGAGGAACTTGGTGTGGGGCCCTAAGGAGTTCACTGCAGTGGTTGTATTTAAGGGATCTCTCTTAAGTATGATCTTGCTAAAGACCTTGAACTGTCTGGGTGTCAGCAAGGGCAGTGCTGTGACTGTCGGCCCTCTGCCTCTTAGCAGCATAATTGATCAGTTACTGAGAGGGTGCTCCAAGCTTTGAAGGGTAAGAGACTGAGCAGTCCCACTCTGAGACACTTGCATACAGAGCACAGTGTTCAGTCTTCCTAACATCAGGCTCATTGAATGGGACGCAGAGTCTCTAGCTGAGGAGAATAATAGTGACTCTTTGACAGTTTTACGTTTTCTCTAACCTATATTATTGCTGGGTGATAAGAAAGGGCAAATCCAACTTACAACATGAAATGTGCAGACTACTCATCCTAGCCCAGGCTGCCAGTTATTGATGGCCTTTCTCAGTGTGCTGTCATTAATGGCTATGACCTTTTCTACACATTTGGCAGCCTCCCAGATACTCTCATCTCCCTTTGATGCTGGGTTACCTATATGATAAGGATGTGTCATTATAGAAAAAGAGTAGCTGGGGCTGGCAGCTGGTTAGCTCTGCTGTTTTGTGACGTTATGGGGGCTGCTATTTTCTCTTTACACAGTTTTCAGAATGTTAATGTCAGAGAAGGTCATAGAGAAGAAGAATGAGTTTCTTTCAGGCTCTCTCCTTCACTCTCCCCAGCTAGAATATCTTTTACACTCAAATCTTTTGTGGATAGGTTTTTGTTGTGTGAGCCATGTTGAGAAACTTTTAGAGTTCACTCAGAGAGAGAGACTTAATGAGAAATAGACCCCAAAGTCAGCTCTCAATATTTGTTAAACTGGTTAAGATCGAGCAGCTGAAGTATTGATTGACAGTATTTAGGCCAGTTTGGGACAGAACATTTCTGCTGTTGGGGAGCTGGCACGTGTGGTCCTGTGTGACAGACCTTTGGCAGCCCCTTGCTGTATCTTGCTTGTGGTTTCTGAGTGGCTTCCCTCTTCTGCGGACACCAGAGGAAGAGTTTTTGCCTCATCTGCTTGTGCTAGATTTACTGTATTTGAATTGTTGGTTTTAGGACTAAGTGTGCATCTACTAGTTTACTTCCTAAAAAGTTCCTAAAAAGTATCGGGATTGGATACCATCACAGTCACTTTCTTATGAATATTTCTTTAAACTTCATAAGGTCTGTATGTGGTACTATATACTATCTCTGACATCAAAGAGAGCTCCTTTATTTTATATGTTTTATTTCTGTGGTCAATTCTTAGGAGTAATTATATGTAAATAGCCTCGCACCAGGCATCCTGGGATACTGGTGGTGCAAGGTGGTAGCTGGTACTTTAATCCAGACATTTCATGTTTTTAAATGATTTTTTAACTTTATCTCTGTTTATAGTTAAGATATAATAAAGTCACCATGTGGTACTTGCTCCTGCCTTTAATCCTGATACTCAAGAGGCAGAGACAGGCAAATCTCTGAGTTCCAAGCTAGTTCCAAGGTAGCCCTGGCTATGCAGAGAAACCCTGTTTCAAAACACCTCCTCCCCAATGCAATAAAGTTAAAGTGCTTTTGCCTCCTTTTAATAATCCCAATACCAACACTAGTACAGACATATACAAACTTATGTGTTGTTACTCAATTTAAGTTAGTTTAAGAAAATGTTTGTTAACTGCCTTTTCATTCTTGTCCATGGTCATGAATTTTGTTTGCCTTATACAGTGAGGAAGGAATTTTAACAGGCAAGGCAAAATGGCACATTAACCAAAAATTCATCTCTGGTTGATCTTTGTCTACTTCTTTATTGTCTTGAAAGAAAGCATTACATTTGTCCTACAGACTGGAAATGGGAAAGAATTTTCCATCTCCATTATCTCACTTACAAGTCATAGTTGCTTTGTTTTTAGTAGTCTGAGGAAAATCAGATGAAATTTTCCACTTACATGAAACAGAGAATTGCCAAATGGTTATTTAATTAAGCTACATTAGTGATTTGAATACCCCAGTATGACACAAAAATCTTTGGTAGCAGTTGAAGAAGCTTCATTCTGGTTGTAGTTGATGCTGAGTTCTTGGTTTAATGGTGGATTTTATAAATCTTTTGTGAAATACAGCATTTTTTTTAAGCTTTCCCATTCTGCGGTCACAATGAATTGGGAATTGTTTCCAGAACACTTCCTGAACCTGCACCTCTACCTCTACCATCTGTCCAGGGATAGCAAAATCTGTGGTTGCTTGGGCCCCTTATAAAATGACCCGATACTTGCATAGAACTTTCCTCAGATCTTTTATTTTAAATCATCTCTATACTATGCTACTGAATATAATGTAAATACAATACATGTCACAGTAGTTTGTGTATGGATAGAGGAATAATGACATTTAAAAGCTATATTTTCACTGTAAGGTCCAATTTCTTTTGTGTATGTGCAGGTATATTTGCATGTTCATGGTAGGGTGATACACATGTCTGCACAGGTGTGTGGAGGCCAATGGCCAGCTCTGATGTCATTTCTTGGAATTTGTTGTCCTTGGTTTTGTTTCTCTTTTATGCATGTGTGTGCGCATGGGGATGTAAATGTTTGAGGCTGAGCATGTGTGAAGGCCCAAGGATGTTAGGCATCATCCTCTATCACTCTTTGAGGCAGGATTTCTCACTTAAACCCAGAGCTTGTTGACATGACTAGTCTTGCTGGCCAGCGTGCTCGGGGGATCCCCTGTCTCTGTGTTCTGAGGCTGGAATTACAGACAGGCTGCCACAACCACTCATCATTTGTAGCTGGGCCCTAACATCTTCCTCGGGGAGAGGATGAAAAGGCTCAATGTCGATGGCTCAGACACTGGGAGTCAGGTAGAGGGTGTGCAGCAGACTTGTTTGTTAAACATGGGGGGAGGGCTTATATACCCTCCCAGCACCCAGACGTTCCTATCAACTGACTTCATGTGGCCGCCCCTCATTGGCTATGCACAGTCAGGACCTGATATAGCACCTATTGCTAGGCCCTAACACACCTTAAAATAATATTCTACAACAATCATTTATGTGGATTTTGGGGATCTGAACTCTGTCTTCACATTCAGTGTTTGCCTAGCAAGTGCTTTAACCATGAGCCATCTTCCTAGGCCCCACTTTGACTTTTGAGACAGGTTGTTGTGTGAATTTTGTAGAGGAGACATCTATTTACCCCCAGATAGGGCACAAGGACAGACCAAAGAAAAGATTCTATTCGAATATTAGCTTGATAAAATAATGACTTTAGTTGGGAGTTACTTAAGGGAGTGTAGTTACTTTTAGGAGCAGGAACAACTTATGGGCAGCTACACCATTGAAGAAAAAAATCTCTTTTCTCCATACAGCAGTTATCTGTCTATTTTCTTGGGGGCAAGAAGGGTTGCTCATGAGACCCTCCTCCTAACAATCCTCACTGCTTAAAAACTTTATTCTCTCTCTCTCTCTCTCTCTCTCTCTCTCTCTCTCTCTCTCTCTCTCTCTCTCTCTCTCTGTGTGTGTGTGTGTGTACAGAATCTCTTATAACCCTGACTATCTTGGAACTCACTACATGTAGGCCAGGCTGGCTTTGAGATCTGCCTGCCTCCAATCTAGGATTAAAGGTGTGCACCACCATGCCTGGCCAGCTTATAAATCTTATGGAAGAGGGACAAGACTTCATGAGCCTCTTTCCCTTCTATGGCAGAAAACGAATGCGCTCAGTCTTCCGCAGGTCTTTTTGAAGTACTCATAGCTGCTGACAGTGCAAGAGCACACTAGTCAAGTCATGCTCAGAGGACAGCATCTCTCACTGCACCAGTTAGTCTGGGTTGGTGGCCCAAGGCATGAGGTTGAGGCTAGCCTGAACTACATAGTGACTAGCAGGCCAGCTTTGTAGAAAAGCCCTGCCTTAATGAGGCCCTAGGTTCAATCCTCAGCACTATTCCCACCCTCAAAAGCTGCTTTGGCAACTCTGCTCATGAATATGCCCAAATTTTAAGTATCTAAGCTCTGGGAAACAGCTGTAGTGTTTTGTCTGACATCTCTGAGTACGTTGTTTGTATCTTTGAAGTTAGCAGACTGGTGGAATCAGAAGCTCTGCAGCTGTCTTCATACTGTGCTAGAGTGCACTAGTGTGTAGTTTGGTCTCAGCACACCCAGTGTCTTAGCTAAGTTTCTATTACTGCAATTAAACACTGTGACCAAAGGCTATTTGGGGAAGAAAGGGTTTATTTCAGCTTCAGTGTGGGGGCAGGAAGTCAAAGCAGAGATTTGGAACCTGGAAGCAGGAAATGAAGCAGAGGTTGTGGGAAAATGCTTACTGACTTGATCTCTGTGGCTTGATCTTGCTCAGCCGGCTTTTTTATACCACCCAAGACCATCTGCCCAGGGGTGGTACCATGCACCCTGTTTGGACCCTTCCACATCCGTTATGAATCAAGAAAATGCTCCACAGGCTTGCCTTCAGGCTGTCTGGGGCGCAGATAAGAAGGTGATCTGAAAAATAGAAACCAAGAGTCACAGCCATAAATTTTCCTTACAACATGTAAATCTTGGACTGATTGATTAAAACAGTTAGGAAGTATTTTCATACCATATAAGACCACTGCTTAAAAGTAAGCAGTTATATTGAAGTAATTTCTACGTAAGAGATGGGTAAAGGCATCTATCGGAAGTCAAGCCTGAGGACCGGAGTTCAATCCACAAAGTCCGTATGTTGGTAGGAGAAAACTGACTCCTATCTTTAAGTTGTTTTCTGATCTCCACACACATGAGTATATAAGGAAGAGGTTTGGATTACCTGTTTATAGCAATATGATCTAATGTATAGCAAAGCCTAAAGATTCTATGCACACATACGCACACACACATGCACATACACACACACAACACACTCTTTTAGTATTGATAAATTAGTAAAAAGATACAAAATTTGTGTGCCCTGTATGCAAATTTGCTTACATGCAGATGCCACATACACATGTGGACATCAGAGGACAGCTTTTCTTTTTCCATTATCTAGATTTTGGAAATAAAATTTAGATTATCAGGTGCCCATTAAGCCATCTCACCAGTACATCAATAAAAAAACTTCAGGGATGGGGGCTGAGAGATGGCTCAGAGGTTAAGAGCACTGACTGTTCTTCCCGAGGTCCTGAGTTCAATTCCCAGCAACCATATGGTGGCTCACAACCATCTGTAATGAGATTTGGTGCCCTCTTCTGGCCTGGAGGGATTCAGGCAGATGCTGTATACATAATTAATAAATAAATCTTAAAAAACAATACCTGTTTCCTTGCTGAGGTTTCCTTCTTTAAAAACAAAACAAAACTTCAGGGAAAATAAATCAATAAAGCAATCTGAATCACGGTAGGGAAAAAAGGAGGAGGGTAAGAAAGATTTGGAAATAAATTTAGCCACCACATGACCATGGAAAGAAAAATCTCTTTGAAAATCACCAAAAATGATAAAAGAAAATAAGAGATTTCCCAGATTAGAAAGACATATGTCCCCAAATTGTTACAGTGTTTGTAAAATCCCTTATGACCAACAAGTTCAATTCCTGTAAAAACGCTGTTGGGGCCTAGAGAGATGACTTAGGGAGTAAGATCATTGACTGCCCTTCCAGACAACCCAGGCTCAATCCAGTCCTTACATGATGACTCACAAGTGTAACTCCATCCCAGAGGACCTGACACCCTCTTCTTCCTGCAAACATACATAAACATATATGCAGGAAAAAAAAGCCAGTGACATTCTCTGCAGAAGTAGAGAAAGTACTTCTGAAATATTGATTGCACCCTAGAGACTTTGAATAGCTAAAGCAATCCTGAGGAGAAAGAACAGCTAGAAGCACTGGTGACCTAAGTATACAATACTGGCATAAAAATAGACTAATGGAAAAGACTAGAGAACACAGAAATAAATGCATATATTTATGATCAACTAATTTTCAACCAAGGCAGTGAGAATGTACTATGTATACACACATACAAGCTACATAAAAATTTATCTTTATTGAGAAAATATCTGAAAATTGTAGCTCAAAAGATATAAAATGAGAGCTCAAGAGATGGCTCAGCAGTTAAGAGCCTTTGCTGCTCTTCCAGAGGACCTGAGTTCTGTTCTCAGCACCGTGTCCAGCAGTCCATAACTTCCTGTAACTTCAGCTCCACGGGGTCTGATACCCTCTCCTGGCCTCTATTGGCACCACACTCATACCTAAAGCAATCCTGAGGAGAAAGAACAGAGCTAGAAGCATTGGTGACCTAAGTACACAATACTGGTGTAAAAATAAGACTCCATCCCAGAGGACCTGACACCCTTTTCTTCCTGCAAACATACATAAACATATATGCAGGAAAAAATGCCAGTGACATTCTCTGCAGAAGTAGAGAAAGTACTTCTGAAATTTCGATTTCAGCACACACAAAAATATTTTTTTTTAAGTTTAAAAGTGACCACATAATTGCTAAAATACTAAACCGTCTTTACTATATTTCTTAAGCTTGGTGTCAATTGGATTTTTAAAAGCTTCTATCTTGCCATATTCTCTAGTCTCCTGCAATTTTCATTTCTACCAACTCTTTTTCTCAGGTAGCTGACCCCATTTAACAAAATCACCTGTAAGTGTCAGAATTTTTCCTTATAAATTAGGATTCTCTTTGGCTGTCATGTGCTTTCCGCTACTGAGATACAAAGGATGTAGTTCTCCTTTCTCCCTCCCCCAGGAGAATGCCCTGATTGTCCTATGCTGCAGATAACAAGTCCACCTTCTACAAATAACACCACAGGATCTTACCATTATGTTTTGATACTTTGTTGTATATCTTTAGCTGTATGAGGCCTGAGGTTTAAGATTGAGAGTGAAATTTTGTACTCAGCCAGTTTCTATTATCTTTTTAAGCCTGAAGAAGATTCCTGCTATTTGTTATGTAAGTTTTTCCTCTTTTTAAAAAAATTTCTCTTAAGTAATCAAGTACAAATTACAAGGATATCAGACAAGTCACAGAGGATTGTAGAGGATTTTGTAGTACTATATCCTTGCATCAGTAATGACCTTTGTCGTCAATCCATGAGTCTGTCTTATTCTTTTATTCTTAAAAATAGAAGAGCTGGTTATGTCAGTCATTACCTGGAAGTTGAAGATGGAAGGCTACTTTTGCTACATTGAATAATAAGAACCAAAGAACCATTACCAAAAATAAATTGGACTTGTAAATTACATAAATGTTTAACCCGGGTAGCATAACTTCGATATAGCAGTATGTGTCTTACTCCATAGATTCCAGAATCAAGGACTATAGCACTCTTCACATAAAGTAAAATACTGTCTAGCCATCAAAACAGAAAGAAATCGTGTCATTTTGATATAGGAAATTATTTTTTAAATGAAGTAGACTACAAAAAAATTCATGTATGTTTTCACTTGTATTCATAAACTGAAGTTTATTTAAAAGAGGTTACCAGAGGCTAAGCAAGGGAAAGGAGGGTGGTTAGTGGAAATCTAGATATAGATGAACTGGAGGAACAACTTTTTGTGTTACATATGCTATCATACAGTTGGATAACTGGTTAGCAACAGTTAATTGAAATGTTTCAAAATAGCTATTAAAGAAAATGTTGAAATTTCTACACTTTCTCCAAAGAAATGATATATGACAAAGATGATCAGATAAACCAGCTACCCTGGTCTGATTATTCCTCTGTGTGTGTGTGTGTGTGTGTGTGTGTGTGTGTGTGTGTGTAACTGTCATGCTGCACCACACTGATGTGAACAGTTACTATGTCAATAAAAGTCAATGTGTATGCATGGTATTTTAGCACATGCCTATAATCCCACCATTCCCAGTCTGAGGCAGAAGAACAGCAAGTTTGAAGCAAGCCGAGGTTACCATATAAGATCTTGTCCCCTCCACATCCCGCCCCCCCAAAAAAAAACCTAACAGAAGAATGTTCTATTTAAACTGGGCATAGTTGTACATGTCTATAATCTCAGCTTTTAGGACGTAGAGGCAGAAAGATTGGGAGTCAAGGCCAGCCTCTACTACATAGCGAATCTGAGCTGGCTATGAAAGTCTGTCTCCAGAAACAAAATAAATAAACCTCAAGGATGGGAGTCTTAATACTTAGTATCAGACATCTTCCTTAACTTAGCTTCAGCTGCCAGTAGAGGAAACTGAATCAAAGAAGATCTTCTAGCCACTTTATATAAAGGTGTGGTACATGATCCCAAGCAATGACTATCTGATATGCCTAAAAACCAATTCTACCATCAAGTTTTTGCAGAGAGATGTTTTGCCGCATGGTCTGCTATCTTGGAGGCCCTGCACTATGTGTCAGCTTTGCCTCCCTCCATGATGGTGGGGGGAGAATTTACAGGAGGGGATTGAAAGGTTGTTTATTGTCTGGATTGTCAGAAGGGGGCATGTTAGGTTCTTTGTGTAGCCATGTGTGTGTGTGTGTGTGATCATCATATCTCTTTATAGATCACAAGTTTTTGGGGTGAGCAGGACTATATGCTGTGGGTGGTTTTGAACTTGTGATAGCCTTTGTTGTTGTTTGTTTTCAGTGGGAGAAATTGAACTGTTGCTTGAGGTAGGCAAGTGACTTACCAACGAGCTACACCCCCGCCCTGTCAAATAAAGGATTGGTCTTTGTTTAGACAGAATCTTATGTGCAACTCAGGCTACCCTTCATCGCTCTGTAGCCCATGTTGGCTTTAAACTCTTAAATCCTTCTACCTGAGCTTCTCAGGTGCTGGTATTCGTGGCATGTACCACCACTCCTAGTAGTTCTTTCACAGTTAAAGTATGATTGGAATACCGCTCAACAGTTTCACAATGGCATTTATTCAAAAGAAGTATAAATCAACGTTTATGCAGAAGCTTCTATACAATTTTTATTTGTAATAGCCTAAAACTAGGGAGTACTTACATTTTCTCAGTGGGTGAATAGTTTGATCATACATACTTTAATACTGCTGAATATTACACAGCAACACAAGAGCAAACCACATATATGTTTGCAACCTGGACAGATCTCAATGTCGTGAAACTGACTCAAAGCCAACTTTTGGCCATCACATATGACAGAGTTCCACAAATGACAGTTTACACAGGTGAAAAACAGGCAAGCCAGGGAGGGGAGTAAAGAGATTCCTAGGGGTAGAGAGCACTATCCTGTTTGACTGGTGGCCAGAGTAGCTACAATCTCAGTAACACTACAATCAGCTATGCTCTTATCAAGCTCCCAACTCCGCTACTGTATTTCCTCTACTTCAGCAAGGAAATTAAGGTGTGGCATGTGCTCTGTCAGCCTGAAACTGTCTGATCCTGTCCTTCCTCTGTTTTACTTTGCCAATAAACGAGGGCTTATAGATAGACAAATAGAAAGGATAACATAAGGATATATAGAAACCAGTAATGAGGGCTTATAGATAGATAAATAGAAAGGATAACATTTACATTGTAAAGTTAAAACTAGTGATTGTCCTGTTCTGTCATCCCTCAGCTTTGGGTCTCAGCAGGTCTAAGGCTACAGTCTTTTAGTCCCTCATCATTCTCATATGTCTAGATTCAAAGTAGGGAAATGTCATCTTATTTCCTGCTTCTGGTTCCATTTTGTACCCACCACATACTGATTTAGAGTTCACTTGCTTTATTTCTTGGTGATTCTGTTCAGCCATTTTCTCTCATGGAAGTTACAGCATAGTCCCTAGGTTTAAGTCTTGACCCCACCACTTATTACTCAGTCTCTCTGAGGCTGTGGTCTTTTTACTTGTGAGTAACACTCATTCATAGAGGATGTGAAGTGACAGGAGACTTGCTAATTCTTCTGTATCATCAGTCACTGTTAGGCAGGTCTCAACTGTATGTTACTTGTGTGTTGGTCTTATGACTCCCCTGTTACCAGTATGACCTGAGGTTCCCAGCAGTATGCCTGCTCACAAGTCCCGTGGGGTTCTTGCTTTGGAATGACTTACTGGAATAAAAAATGGAACCTCAGAAAAACCCAAACCCAGCCCATGCCTGGAAGCACTGAGCTCATCTGTGAACTGCTGGAGCATGTGAAGTGGCAGGACCTGCAGGTCCGAAGCTGCAGGATGTCCATGGCACAGGGCAGCAGGAGGATGTCCAAGAGGAGTCCCAGTGAGGGCCTGGTATTGATAGTGTAGCAGAAGCCAGAGGCCTCAAACCAGATCAATGACTCATTCCACTTACAAATAAAGATGTATGAACTAAACGGTATACTGCGTGACTCACTGGGCCATACTGCATCTTCTGCGACGAGTTTTTTTTGGGGGGTGGGTTGGTTTTGTTTGTTTGTTTGGTTTTGGTTTTATTTTTAAATTTTGCTTTGTTTTGTGGGGAGTTTGCAAGAGCAGGGAGTGGAAGCGAGGGGACAGGGAGATGAGTAGGACTGAGATGCATGATATGAAATCCACAAAGAATAAAGAAAAAGTCCTAAACCCTTGTGTTGCCTTGTGCTACGCTGTTGTTGTTATCATCGGGACAAACACAGTAGTTTGAACTAAATATAGCAGGAAGACCATGAAGACTCTGTGACTTCTGTTACAGGGTTAGCTGGGATGAAATTGTGCCCAATCGTTGAGCCCGTACTAAGTTGTTTCTTGTATGAAGAGCAAAGATAATAGACGACCACATAGAGCTTCATTTCTGGGACTAGTCAAGCTTTCCAAAAGGCACTTTGCACATCCAAATGGAGAATTACTCAGGAACAGGTTGTCACTGCCATGTGAGATGTTTTTGGGAGCTTCTAGAAAGCTGTACTAGAGCCAGATTGCTATGCTACTGAGCTCTTAACATGAAAAGTCGGTAGCGACCCTGGCAGCTGGGTGACGCATGTGGGAACAGTGGGAGTGACCCTGGCTGGGAAACAGGAGGCCTGGATATTGTTTCTCTTCTCTGTATCCTGCTTGGCATCAGAGGACTCTGAACTCTCAAGCCTGTACAATGGCCTTCCCAGCCCGATCACGCCCGTGCACCATCCCAGAGAATGAAGAAATTCCCCGGACAGTCCTTAACAGTGTCCTCGAGGCTAATGGGAATGAAGATGAGAGGGCTGTGTCCAAGCTGCAGCGCAGGCACAGTGATGTAAAAGTCTACAAGGAATTTTGTGATTTTTATGCAAAATTGTGAGTCTCTCCCCTCCTGGAATGCCATACTCTTTAGATCTGCGTTTCTTAGGCATTTGATCCAGCTAATGTGTTTTAATTTAGCACGGCTTTTCCAGGGTATACCGAGGGTTTGGGGTGGTTCACAGATTGCCTTGTCTTGTAAACTTCTACCAGAGGACATAGCAGATGTCAAGGAAAATGCCACCTTCCTGGGAAGAATAGAAAGCTCTCCTATTTCTAATAATGTACATTTTCATCTTGTTAACCCTGAGAGAAGTTGGCACTTTGTGTTGTCAGGATCCGTAGCAGGAAAATATACTCTGAAAAGTTGTCAGAGGTGAAACTAAAACTTTAATTGATAAATAATTTGCTGGGGAATTATTCCATAATCAGTATTTGAAATGGCTAGTAAACTCTCAAGGTATTTGATTACAGAATTTTGCACATTGTTGTGTTTTAAGAGCAGAAAATTTGTTTAACATGTAGTGATAAATAAGATCTGAGAAACTGGGCAGCTTGATTGTAGTTTCTTGAGCAGCCGGCCTGTAGAGGTAGGTGAGTAAAGACTAAAGATTTTATAGAAATACATTCTTCCCACTCCCATGTTGTCTTTGTCAGCAACACTTTTTAGTGAAAAACATTTTCAGAGAAATTAAGCAATTAGGTATAATCAATCTAATGATGTCTCAAAAAATAGTTTCTATCACATGTTGTATTCAATATTGTAAGGTATGAAAAATGTGAATAGTACTGGAAAGTCAGGCAGGAAAGGAGCTGAGCATACAATTCCAACACTTGGGAGGTGTGGAGGATGAGGAATTTGAGATCACCCTAGACTACATAAGACCCTGTCTCAGAAAAAGAAAAACCAAAGTCAACCAGCCAACAAACAAAAAGATAGAGGAAAGGGAAACATGAGGTCATTCGGGAGGCAAGTGATTGCTATGTCCTGTTCCTTCTTTGTTACTAAAAGAATTCGTGTGTGTGTGTGTCTATGTATTACGATATATATGTATTATATTAATCTCTTGACCCATTTTGCCAATTTTACTTGAGTATTCAAACATAAATAAAATTTGGAACATAGAGAACGTGAACAAGTCAGTGGTAATGGACTTCCTTATACTGTCTCAAGCTCCACCAAAAGAAGGAGTTGGGTGGTGATAGCATGGCCTTTAATCCCAGCACTTGAGAGGCAAAGGCAGGTGGATATCAGTGAGCTCAAGGTCAGCCTGGTCTGCAGAATGAGTACCAGGACAGCCAGAGCTTCACAGAGAAATTTTTTGTCTTGAAAATACAAAAACGTAAAAAAAAAAAAAAAAAAAAAACCAAAAGGATTGAAATCTAGTACTTTTTGTATGAGTTTTTGTATTTGTTAATTCAGTGAAAAGTAACTCATTACGTTAATAATGTAGAGGAAAACTGTCCTTGCTTTACATTTGTGCACATTTTGTTGATGGTTTTCTTGATGCAAGCTCCTTCCTTACAGTCTGCTTCTGCACAGTGATGTGGCTGAGAGAGGGCACTCCAGAACTTTCAGAGAACCAGTCACCCCATACCTTGAGAATCACTGAGTTAAGTGGTAGTGGATCAGGACATTCCAGAATGTTCTTCAGCTTTTTGGGAGGGCCATTAAAATTACTGAGGTTTAGCACGGTGGTGGCAGCATGGCACATGCATTTTAATCCTAGATGGATCTCTGTGAGTTCAAGGTCCGCCAGGTCTGCAGAGAGAACGAGTTCCAGGGCAGCCAGGGCTACACAGAATAACCCTGTCTTGAGAAAAAAGAATTACTGAGATTTGGGGTGTATCCTGGAGAGAATTTAGAATGATTATGATGTAATGATGCCATGTGTTTTCATGCCTCTTCTGCTTTCCAGAGTGGTTTATACTTTTTATTATTTCATCCTCAAATAGCTTCTGAGAATTCTTGAGCAGGTGTGGGCTTAGCATCCTTCTCCACTCAGCCACTCTTTCTATAAGAAAATAGGGCACACAGCTCTGGAGAGCCAGAGCTTGATTAAAACTGTCACTGTTGATCTGGGTAGAAGGAACTGTATGGATTTTCTCATGTCACATTAATTCTGAAATGACAAAGGAGAAGCTTGTTTACACAGTATTTAGGCCACATTTACCCAGCAGTGAGGCTGCCTCCCCTCCTTTTAAAAGTATTTTTTGGGGGGTAGAGCACACATGTGCAGGTCAACGATAACTTATGGAGTGAGTTTTATTCTTCTACTGTGTGATTTCCAGGGATCAAACTCAGATCTTCGGGCTTGGCAGCAAGCACCATTACTTGCTGTGCCATCTCACTGGCCTCGTCTTTTCCTCCTCCTCCTCCTCCTCCTCCTCCTCCTCCTCCTCCTCCTCCTCCTCCTCCTTCTCCTCTTCCTCCTCCTCCTCCTCCTCCTTCTTCTTCTTTTTGACATTCTTATTTTATATTTAGCTTATTAATTAAAACTGAGTTTTGACAACCTAAATGTCCCTCGACCGAAGAATGGATAAAGAAATTGTGGTACATTTACACAATGGAGTATTACACAGCAGAAAAAATAATGACAGCTTGAATTTTGCAGGAAAATGGATGGAACTAGAAAACATTATTTTGACTGAAGTAACCCAGACACAGAAAGACAGTTGTCACATGTACTCACTCATAGGTGGCTTTTAAACATAAAACAAAGAAAGCCAGCCTACAAACCATAATCATAGAAAACTTAGACAACAATGAGGACACTGAGAGACTTACATAGACCTAATATACATGGGAAAGTATAAAAAGACAAGATCTCCTGAGTAAATTGTGAGCATAGGGACATTGGGGGAGGGTTGAAGGGGGGAGGGGAGAGGCAGGGAGGGGAGCAGAAAAAAATGTAGAGCTCAATAAATATCAATAAAGAAAAAAAACAAAAAAAACCTGAGTTTTGATTAGCCTGAAATGGTGAATGTGAAAATTGAAAATAGAGTTTTGTTTTTTTGTTTTTTTGTTTTTTTTTTTGGTTTTTTGTGACATGGTTTCTCTATGAAGCTCTGTAGACCAGGCTGGCCTCAAACTCACAGAGATTTACCTGCCTCTGCCTCCCTAGTGCTGGGATTAAAGATGTGCTCCATCACCGCCCAGCTGAACATAGTTTCTTATGGCTGGTTACAACTTAGAATTGCCTTGAAACATTTGAAGGCAAAGACAAGTATAAAGCTGCCCTTTGTTGGGGTGGAGTGGAGAATAACTATTGCCGCTTTTGCTATGGAAACAGCCAAACTTGGAAAGAGGTAGGAGCAAGGCAGCTGGTTAAAGTATCTGTGAAGTTAGAAGCTCTCCACACCATCTGTCTCCTAGCACTGGTAGACCGCTAAAATATCTGAAAGGTCAGAGGCTCTGTCAGTGGAGCCGACTTGCTTATGCTATGTAGAGACCTCTTAAACAAAAAAACAAGCAAAAAAGAAACTTGTAAGTGACTGTTTAGCATAGGAAACCATCATCATTTCTAGAACTTTTGGAAACAAAATAGCTATTTATGTGAAATTCTCACTTAATTCTTTGCCTCAGCCATGCTGCCTTTCTTCTGAAGCACTGGTGGTTAGAGAAAACAGGTAATTCATTGAACACACCCTGTGGGGTTGCTCATGAGGGAACTGTCAGTCACCCAGTGCTGCCTGTTGCCTGGCTTCATTCTGCTGACTTGTGCAACAACATGATTGCATCCCTGCCATGAACTGTCTAGAGTTTGCAGTAAGGTTCTGATCTGTGAAGGATGAGTCCCTGCAAGCAGAGAGTCTGGATTCTACTCTGTGTCACTCATTAACTAAGAAACTAGTTCAGTGATGTTGAATTAATTATCCACCTCTGAACCTCTTTCTCTATCTGGAAAATTATTTTTATCGCATAAAATTCTGTTATTTTAAGATACATTTTATGGGGCTGGAGAGATGGTTCAGAGGTTAAGAGCACTAACTGTTCTTCCAGAGTTCAATTCCCAGCAACTACATGATGGCTCACAACCATATGCAATCAGATGTGGTGCCCTCTTCTGGCCTGCAGGCATGTATGCAGGCAGAATGCTGTATACATAATAATAAATAAATCTTTTTGAAAAAAAGATACATTTTATACTGCTAGGACTCAGTTTTTGACTTATGTACTGTTTTATAGGCATATTGTCTAATTTTCAGAAATTTAAGCAGTTGCTTTCAATAGGATCCAATCAAAGGTATAATTAAATTTAGGTTATGATATGATGTTCAGTTACATGAAGTTTAGATTTTGTTCTTAAAAAGAAAAGAAATTGACTTTTAAGATGTTATCTCACAGAGGGAAGGAGCTCATGAGGCCCCACCCATAGCTAAGAAGCTATTGGCGATTGATAACACCTACGAGAGAGAAAATCAGATTTCTTTTGCAGTGTGGCCTACCGTAGGTTGCCCATGCTCCAGCGGTTGGTGCCCTACATTCATGCACATGTGGCAGCACTATTGGACTCAGTATGTTGTGAGGGGAGGAGGAGTAGACACGGAGTTGGGAGGGTGATATGGAATAGAGAGTCCTGGAGGAGCTAGAGGTAGGGAGCAGTATGATCTAAATATAAAGTTACTTATCCAGCTATAAGCCTGAGTTCCTTAAGGAAGACATTTATTCCTTGGTGTGTTTATTTGAGACAGAGTCTCACTGTGGCTTTATGGTCTAGGCTGTTCTTGAACTTCTGGATTCAATAACATTCCTGTTCTCCCTCCTTAAAAGCTGGAACTACAAGTGTATCCCGCTGCACCAGCTAAGGGAGCTCTTGGCTTTGATCTGCGTTCTTAGTGTCTAACACTGCGTACAAGAATGCTGAAAATGTTAGAGTCAAACAAAAGCAAAGCAGGAGGCCCTTTCAGAAATCAAGTGCATAGTTAATGAGTATTTGTTAAACCTGGTTTTGTGGATAAAATATGGGTTTTTATGTCCAGGTAGAATTTGCTTCTCGGTTCTTGATGTCACCTGCTTTTAAGCCTAATTACAAGCTGACAATTTGTATTTTGTTCTTTGTGTGTTTTAGCAACATGGCCAATGCCTTGGCCAGTGCCACCTGTGAGCGCTGCAAGGGAGGCTTTGCGCCTGCTGAGAAGATCGTGAACAGTAATGGTGAGCTGTACCATGAGCAGTGCTTCGTGTGTGCCCAGTGCTTCCAGCAGTTCCCAGAAGGACTCTTCTATGAGGTGGGTCAGCTGAGCTGTCTTTCACCTCCATGTTCATTACCAAAGATTGAATTGAAGAGCCAGGTGTTTAGTACCTGGGAAGTCAATGATGAAATGCATGTGGAACATGTAGGTCACAACCTAAATAAGATACCTATGCATAGCTACCTACATTCATCCCCATCAGTTCATCTCATTCTAGAAGCTACAGAATCTTGTGACTGTCGATCAGACTAAGTACTTCTTTCTGTTCCAAGTACAGAATCTTTTCACAAGGCCTGCAGCAGAAGCATCTCTGGACTCCCTCAGTGCCTCCCTGTACCTGGACTCTTCCCATCCCTATCCCTGTGTCTTCTTTATCAGGATATCATGGACATCCTCTTGAAGAGAAACCTGTGACACCTACTTCCTCATTTCCAAGCCACACTCTGGACATTTCCATGCATGTAGTTTCTAAAAAGGATCTTATGTGGAATTGAACATGGCAGAAACACACTGTGTTTAGCTCTTCTGTGTGTCTTGAGTTATTTCTAAACACTTGTTTTTCTTGATATCATTAAATGTACTTCCGCCATTACTGAAATCCTTTTATCACAGTAAACAAGTACTGTGGGGATGACCTAGGGAAGCTCACCACCCACATCATGAGGGAAAATGAGAGCGACAACTTAGGCAATTCATATTTGCTTAACATACCTGCAAATATGTGTTCTTTATATGACAATATATATGTGTAGAATGTTGATCGATAAAATGTCTATTCTTTTATTTCTTTTTAATTATTATTTTAGTTTATGTGTATGTGTATTTTGCCTGCATGTATGTCTGTGCACTGTGTGCATGCCTGGTGTGCTTGGAAGCCAGAAGAGGATATGAGATCCGTTGGACCTGGATGTAAAGGTGTGGGCTGCTATGTGGTTATAGGAATTGAACTCAGATCATCTGGGAAAGCAACCAGTACTCTTTTAACTACTTAGCCATCGCTTCACTTTTCGCCTACCAGACTTAGATTTTCCTGCATCCTTGCTTGAGGAAGGAAAGGTAGTTTGTAGTGCTCAATACTAAACTAATTAATAACACTGAGATATTTTTCCCACTATTGGAGAATGAAATTCCCAGACCAGCCTGGAGAACATCATTTGTCTCTCAGAGATGCTTAAAAAAACAAACTTCCATTTGTGAATTGTCTGTATTAATGTAACTCGAGGAAATAGCATTGAACATATAGTCACAGAATGAAATTTATATGTCTCAAGAAATAAACAAACAAACAAACCTTAGCAGTATGGAGATACTCTTTTCTTTTTCTTGAAATCTTTTTGTCAGGAATGATGCCCTAGGAAATGTGAAGTGACAGTTATGGAAGAACAGGGGCAGGAGAGGTCAGAGTTCAACTGCAGGAGAAGAAAAGATGGAGGGAGTTCCTAGGCTATATAGATGGTGGTGGCGGCCAGACACTACTGAGTCTGAATGGCTGTGATTGGTACAGAGAAGTACAAGTTAAGCCCCTGGAGGCTGTAACAGCATGGGAGGGAGAGCTGCTGTTAGAACTGCTGTCACTCAATTTTGAGAACTCTTCTTAGAAGTTGACAAAAGGCTCTGAAATTGCAAACTCAGCCAGATAATACTGTTTTGATTTTAAGATCTTTATGATGAATTAAGTACGAGATAAGATAAATATAAGTTTTTATTATTCACACCTAGATGTCAGTACTCATAGGTTAGGAAAGTATAGGCAGGGATAGAGAGAAGGATCTATGAGCCAAAGCTTTATTGGTTATTAGCCTCCAAACAGGTCTCCTGTGAAGAGTTTTCACTAGTAGGGTTAAAGCAAGTAGACACAAGTTTCAGGCGGCTGTGCTGTGACATCTGGATCTGTACAGTCCATGCTGGGTATAGCAGTCAGCCTAGCCACTCAGGCCGTACCTAGCTAATCACAAGGAAGAGGTTGTCAGGGAACAGTGATATATGACAGACATCTGGATTGATCACACCGAGGATCTGGGAGACATAAAACTGGAGACAGAATGACTAAACCCTGCCTCAGATATAAGAAAGTATAGCTTCTATTCACAGTGGAAGCCAAAGCAACATGTCATCATAGACACTTATGACAGAGTCCCACAGCATACACAAAGGTCCCAGAAACATGGGGGATGGCCTAGTCAGCATGACTAAGCATGAGGCAAGCATGAGGACCTGAGTTCAGATCTCCAGCCCTTATGTAAAAAACCTGGAATAGTGGCACATGCCTTTAATTCCATAGCTATGGAGGTAGTCCCATCTGGGACTTGCTTCCTGGGCTCTAGCTGAAATCAGTGAGGTTAAGGTTGATGGAGCTCCTGTCTCCAAACAATAAGGTGGACAGCAACTGAATAAGATGCTAGACATCAATCTCTGGCCTTCACATGATCATACACATATTTATGTATAGCTGCACACATAAATGCACACAGACAAAGGAACATGTCTAGATACATACACACCAAAAACCAAAAGAAGAGGGAGCACTGATGTTCATATTGTATAAGTCTCTTTTAATCCCCACCTCTCTTTTCTTTTGTGGCTGAAAGATGAAAACATGAAAACACAGCAGGTAGCAGTTTGTGGTGTGACAGGTGTATTTAGGAAAGGTCAGTTCTGTTCTGCCCAGCACTTTGTCTCCTGTCTGATCTGCCCTCAGAGAGCTTCATGGGCACCAGTCCCTCTTCATGCCTTTCTCTAATACTGTCCTTTTGCTTGCCATTTCGGCATTATCTGGCACTATCTTGCTTAGCCCGCAGTAACTCCTCCTAAGCAACTGCTTCTACATGTGGTCCTATCACTTGCAAAGCCGCTTATGTTTGGTCAGAGGGAAAGCTCAGCAGAGCAGAATAAAATATGACTCACACTTGTCCTCCAGTTCACTCCTTACTTCTCTTCACTGCTGGACTATAAATAGCCCCCTACTGTTATTCCAAAAGATGTTACGAATCCCAGAGTTGGGCTATTAATGGGCTGTTGCCCTATGGGTCCTAAGGAAGACAGCTATTTTAACTACAGTGCTTACTTCTTAAGGGCTTTTTCCTTGCCAGAGATTTGTAAACCTGAAGGTGGAAAATAAGAACTTTACTTTTGGTTAAATGGCATATTAGAGAAAAAACTATCCCCGTCTAAGAACGTTATACCGTGTTTGTATAATGAAGCATGCAGGGCAGGACATGTGGATTGGTGATAGAGTGAGTGCTTGCTTAGCATTCAGGAAGCCTAGGTTCAGTCTCCAGCACTTCAGAAGACAGACAATCAGGAGAGCGTATCGTCTCCAGTCCATTCCTTTGCTATGGCTTTTTTTTTTTAAGATTTATTTATTTATTATGTATGCAGTGTTCTGCCTGCATGTACACCTACAGGTCAGAAGAGGGCACTAGATCTCATTACAGATGGTTGTGAGCCACCATGAAGTTGCTGGGAATTGAACTCAGGACCTTTGGAAGAGCAGCCAGTGCTCTTAACCTCTGAGCCTTCTTTCCAGCCCATTGCTAAGGCTTTTCCCAGAGCATCCTCCTCCCCTTATTTCCACAGCCCTTACCCTTTCTTTTCTCTTGGGCACAAGCTGTAAAGACATATAGATAACTAGGTGTGGTGGCACACACCTGTGATTCCATCATTTGAGTGGCTGAGGCAGGAGATTTGCGAGCTCAAGACTAGCCTGCTCTGCTTAACAAGACCCTGTCTTTAAAAAAAATATTTGTTTACTTCAAAACATGATTCGCTTTTCTTTATAGAACTTCTTGATGCATTGGGTTAGATGGCTGGAATAGTAATCCCCCTAGGCACAAAGACGAGTCTGGAAGCAGACCCTGTTCACTAGACACAAGCATTCCTGGTGCATCTGCACTTCTCTTAAGCATAGTATAGCTGGATATGAATGCATATGCTTGTAATCTCAACACTTGGGAGAGGCAGGAGGATCAGGATTTCCCAACACCCACATGGTGGCTCACAACTATCCATAGCTCCAGTGCCATGGGACTTTATGCCCTGTTTTGACCATTTTCAGCACCAGGTGTACATGTGGTGAACAGACGTACATGCAGGCAAAACACCTGGATGTACATTTTTTTCCTAATACAGGGTTTCTCTGTGTAACAACCCTGACTGCCCTGGAACTCACTCTGTAGACCAGGCTGGCCTCAAACTCACAGAGATCCACCTGCCTCTGCCTCCCAAGTGCTGGGATTAAAGGTGTGCACCACCACTGCCTGACATAAATAAACATTTTTAAAAATCTAAAACTTTTGTCTCAAAAGAAAAAGAGAATAACAAAATAGCGACATAGAAGCTACTAGGATTACTACCCAGATGTGGTCTCTACTTATAGTGACCCTTTCTCCTACTAGGATTACTACTCAGATGTGGTCCCTACTCACACAGTGACCCTTTCTCCTACTAGGATTACTACCAGATGTGGTCCCTACTCACACAGTGACCCTTTCTCCTACTAGAATACTACCCAGATGTGGTCCCTACTCACACAGTGACCCTTTCTCCTACTAGGACTACTACCAGATGTGGTCCCTACTCACACAGTGACCCTTTCTCCTATTAGAATACTACCCAGATGTGGTCCCTACTCACACAGTGACCCTTTCTCCTACTAGAATACTACCCAGATGTGGTCCCTACTCACACAGTGACCCTTTCTCCTACAAGACGTGGTTTAAAATATGAACCTAAATTTCTCCATTTAGGCATAAATCTTTCCCTTATGAAACATTAGGTGCTTTGCAGCTTTGTTCTTAAAAAGGAACTGATTTACCCAAGATGTTTGCCCAGGAAATTTATCATAAGACACTAATGTTACCAGCCAGTGCCCTCTGTTTCATTCCACATCTTTTTTGAGTCCACAGAGCACTTTTTTGGTTTTTCGAGACAGGGTTTCTCTGTAGCTTTTGGAGCCTGTCCTGGAACTAGCTCTTGTAGACCAGGCTGGCCTCGAACTCACAGAGATCCGCCTGCCTCTGCCTCCCGAGTGCTGGGATTAAAAGCGTGCGCCACCACTGCCCGGCCACTTTATCCATCTTTAACGTGGAGCACTGTCGCATTTCATTCTGGCTCTTTGTTACTATACTTGTCTTCCAGTTTAACTTTGAAAACCTCTGGCACAGACTGTTCATATTGATCTGATATCTCTAACACATGACTGTAATTCCAGCACTTGGGAAATAGAAAGATGGATTAAGAGCTCAAAGCCATCCTTGACTATACAGCAAGTGGAGACGTTGCCTCAAAAAGAAAAAAGGAGTCAGTGCTGTTTTCCATGAAATTTCAGTATGTGCAGTTGTCTTCCAATGTGTATAAACCATTATTTTATAAATCTACCAACTCAGTAGTGGCTTAGACTAATTAAATGCTATTTTCTGGAGGAAATGCCCATTTAAATAGCCCAAACACCAGCAATTAATGGTTCTGAAGTATAGTTTTGTGATACCTTGATTATCTCCACTAAAATGAGTATATTTTTTCCTTGAATTTTTTAGGAGTGAACTAATGCTAACTAACAGTTTCAGATGGATCAATTCCAGAAATCTTTCAAACTGGCATAGACTAAACCAAGAACCAGGGCCTAGGCAGGGGCCTTGTATGCCACAAAACCAGCCAGTATGCCCAGGGTTGAGTTCTCTGTGTAATGCTTCAGACTTTCTCTGCCCTTGTTTGGTTTTCCCAGTGTGTACCTTTCTCCCCCTCACAGAATATATTAACAGGAAAGACCTGTTGGTAATGAATGCTGTAATGGAACAATGATTAACAAAGAGTTTCCTCACTCATTTCCTCTAATACTGTATCCTGATTATTCAGGAAGGCTGGGACTGAGAAGTGAGGACTGAAGGCAGGAAACTCCAAAGCCAGCTTCTCTGCTTATCTACTGACCCACTTGTTTCAGAGCAGTTCTTGACCAGAGTGTAAATCACTAGGTGAATGTCCAGCATCTGCACATTCCTGAAATATGGCCATCAGCTCAGTTTCCAGTTAGGCAGCAGCCCCCTCCCCCACCTCTCTGATAGGAATCTTCACAGAACTCCAAAACCCTGCAACAGAAGAGGCAGAACTGTTGCTGCTGGAGCTCATCTTCTCCCACACCAAATATCTCTGTCCTGTGGGTAGAAGGGCCTAGAGTTCTTAGGCATTCGCTTAAACAGCTCTTTGTGGAACATGGTGTTTCTCACAGGCTTATTATATTTGTGGTGGTGTCAGTGAGAAACATCCCCTGTGCCTCCTTTCTTTGAACATTTGGTTCCCTTCTTGTGGTGCTGTTGGAGAGGTTGTGGAGCCTAGTGGGCTTGAAGAGTTTGTCACCTCACCCCACTTCCTGCTCTTTCCCTCAGTTTCCTGAGTGTGAATAAAAACGTGATCAGCCAGCTTCCTGCTCCTGCCACTAGGTCCTTTCTTCCTTAATTGCCTTGGTCATTTCGTCACAGCAAGAGAAATAAAGAATGCAGTCGGTGTCTTCCGTGTTTTACTTTGACCTGGGGGTTTAATGTAGCTATCTAAAAGATAATGTTTTGGGAAATTTGATTCTTCAAAATTGATAGCTTCTGATTTTTCTTCTATTTATATCCTAGACTTTTACTTTAGATCAACTTCTGGATTCCCAGGCTCTTAATTAACATGTTATACTTCATGGTCTCTACAGCGTATGGAAGAGACAGCTCATTACAGCAGAAAGCTCTTAGGTCAGGAGTGGTAGCACCACAGAGGGACACAGGATCTGAGATTGCAAAGGAATCTGTCTGTTCCTTAATCCTTGAGCTGTTTCCTCAGGAGTTTTTTGACTTGTTTCTTGTTTGGTGTTTTGATGTAGTTATGGGTTTGTTTCTTTTGGGTTTTTTGTTTGTTTGGGTTTTTTTCTTGCTTCTTAGAGGGGAGTTGTGGGGTGGTTTTTGTTTGTTTTGCTTGGTTTTGAGATGTGGTCTCACTGTGGCATAGCTCTACCTGGCCTCAGAGATATGCCTTCCTCTTCTGAATCCTTTCTGATTTGACTGCTAATATATTTGTATGCACAATAGTACCTGCGTCTCCCATGTTATAAAAGAATCAATTCCCGTTATGATGACTTGCTCTAGGACACCTCTCACATGGAATCCTTTAGCCTTTAAAGCCTCTCAACTTTTTCTGCTCTGTATTTTCTCATTTAGGAAGAAGCTTGACTTGGGGAACTATGTTGGGTGTTCTGTATTCTGATTTGTTGTGAGTTTATAATTGCAGAGAGCAGTCATGACATCATTCCTTTTAAGGTTTTGCCTTGTGCACCCCTGATGAATGTAAAGGCATCCTTTAAAAAAAAATCCTGTGAATGACCTGAAAAGATGACTCTATGGACAAAGTACTTGCTTTGCAAGCCTCCATGAGCTAATTCAGATCCTCAGAACACACTTAAAAGCCAAATTTTGGCATGTCTTGAGCATTCTGGCCCAACGTGGTGGCAACAGGGAAGCATCGGCAGCTGGGAGATGTCTGACATCTCCTCTGGCCTGGCACACCCTGTTCACTTATAAGGTCTGCACCAAGTACTGAGCTGTAGGGGTCCTTGTGGGCAAGGGAGACAAGCTGGTGACCCATGAGAAAGTGCACACCCATGTTACATCACCCAATGGAAGGGCCAGCTGTCACTGCACACAGGTAACCTGGATGGGAAAGACTGTGCTGCAGTTCAAACAGTGGAGGACTTTTTTCTTCACAAGTTCTTGCTGGGCACCTTTCCAGTTTGCTGGCTGACTAGATTGTCCTGAAGTGCCAGGCCAACCAAGTGGAGGTCTGTGCCCTGTTCCTGTCGCAGCTGTCAGCACACAAATTCTAAATATTTGTGGGCTACAGTGAGATTCTGCTGTCACATTTTATAAGTGCTCTGTGTAACTCTGCCTCCAAACTATGTGTATAAGTCAACATAGGTGGATGTTCTTGCTTACATCAAGTTGTATTCTGCAAAGGACCAAAATGTAGGAGACGTGAAATAGAATGAGAAGAAAGCCTGCCCTCAGAGGATGAGCACAACTCCAGGATGCTGTTGAGTAAAGAGCCTGGTGTTGCCTTTATTTAAAAAAAAAAAAAAAAAAAAAAGATGCAGTAGTGTGTTGGAGGAGGCCACTTAACTCTGAAATAATCACAAAGAAACTGTATTATTTAAATCACTACTTGGCCCATTAGCTCTTACTTCTTATTGGCTAACTCTTACATATTAATTTAACCCATCTCCATTAATCTGTGTATCACCGTGTGACAGTGGCTTACCGGCAAAGTTTCAGCATGTCTGACTCGGCAGCGGCTCCAGGCATCTCTCTTACTCTGCCCTTCTTTTTCCCAGCATACAGCCTAGCTTTCCCTCCCTACTTCTGTTCTTCCCTGCCATAGGCTCAAAGCAGTTCTTTATTCATTAACCAATAAAAACAATACACAGACAGAAGGACCTCCCATACCAGTAGTCCACAGCTATGGGAAGATGGGAGAGAGAGACAGAATTCTTGAGAACTTTGAACAAGTAAGGTGGAGAACAAGGATTGATGACCAAGTTCATCCTCTGACCTCTACTGTCTGCTGGTATACAGTACAGTTTGCACCCCCTCAGCACCACCCACCCACCCATACACTCAGAGTCCCTGTGAGGCCACTTTAGTTTGGTTCTCAGCACCCATGTGAGGCAATTTACAACTGCCACACATGTACCCATACATGTATGATACATGCTTCCTCACACATGTTTTTTAAATAAAAAGATAAATCTTTTTTGAGCTATAAGCATAGTTATCCTTTCCAGAATATTGTAATTCAACAAATTAGTATTCAGTTCTTTGTAGTATGTTTCAAATATCTTACGATCTTATTAAGAAAGAGTTTGGATAGGGTTCAGTGATTAGGAGAATTTACTGCTCTTAGAGAAGACTTGGACTTGGGTCCCAGGACCCATGTAACTTGGGCTTACAACTGCCTCTAACTCCAGTTCCAATGCCCTCTTCTGGCTTCTGTTGGCATCTGCTCACACAGGCTTACATACATACAAATAAAATTTTAAAATAAGTGAATGAATTTTTAAAAATAGTTTGAGTTACTCTCATAAAGATTAATAATGAGTTGTTTCTCCAAATAAAAGAAGTTGTAAACATAATAGTATGCTGTGAGCTTAAATAACAACAAAACAATAGAGGTTTGACTCCTAGGAGGCACCACGAGGACACACGCACACACTCACATTCACACCATGGTTACTCAGCAAGCCAGTAAGGTTGTTATTAGCATTTGAACACCTTCAGTCTGAAGCTGTAGTCAGTGTTCTTAACTCATGTGATATCCTACTTCTCACAATTTATTTCTATAAAAAAAAGCATATATATATATATATATAATGTCTAACTAGGAAAAAGTTGTACCTTGAGTTCTGGTAAGCTATATTTGGCACGGGCCCATGAAAAATATTTGGAAGGAAAGGGCAACCATGTTCATCTCCACAATGCATCCTTTCTAAGGAATATAATTATGTTTTTATTTGGGCTGGGCATTTGTTTTGTTTTGTTGAAACAAGGTTTCCCTGTGGCCTCAGACTCAAAATCCTCCTGCCTCAAATATCTTGAATTACAGATATGTAAACCACTATGCCTGGCTGTTTAGTTTTCAAGTCTGCATTGGTCACTTAAAATATTGACATTAAGCCAGGCATGGTGTTGCATGCTTTAATCACAGCACTGGGGAGGCAGAGGCAGGTGGATCTTTGTCAAGGTCAGTCTGGTCTACAAAGAGTTCTAGGCCAGTCAGAACTACTTATTGACTTTGTCCCAAAAAAAATAATTAAGGAGCTAAAGAGATGGCTCAGTGGTTAAGAGCATCTGGTGGTCCTAGGTTTGATTTCTACAACCCACGGGATAGCTCACAATTGTCTGTAACTCCAGTTCCAGGGGATCTGATGCCCTCTTCTGCCTCCGTGGGCATCAGAAATGTAAGGGGATACAGACATACATTCAGGTAAAACACCACACACATAAATAAAAATAATTTTTAAAAATTATGCTAGAATATGTACACCTTGTAAATATTTAGGCTTACAGTGATAATTTTTAGATACTGACCTAAAATAATGAGGGAATAAGTCCCTTTTGTTTGTGTGTTCATGAAATAATTTCTTTCTGTGTTTGTTTCATCTGTGTAAGTTATGGCCCTTGTGTTTTTTCTTTCAGTTTGAAGGAAGGAAGTACTGTGAGCATGATTTCCAGATGCTCTTTGCTCCCTGCTGCCACCAATGTGGTAAGTCTTACTGCTGAGTATAAGTAAAAAATAAGTCTCACAATCCTAAAAGTCACTAATGCTATGACAAAACACTCTGACTCGAAAAAACTGAATGGAGGAAAGGGCTTATTTCATCGTCTCCTCCCAGGCCACGTTCCATCACTGAGGGAAGTCAGGGCAGGAGCCTGAAGCAGAAGCCATGGAGGAACAGCTTTGGACTTCAGCTCAGCTGCTGTTCTATATTTCACAGTCCAAGCAATGGTGCCAGCCATAGTAAGCTGGGCCTTCCTAGATAATTAACAATCTAGACAGTTCCTACAGACAGGCCCAGAGGCCAATCTGATCTGGGTAGTCCTCAGCTGGGACTCCATTTTCACATTCCCTAGGATGTATCAAGTTGACTGACAGTTAAAGCTAGCTAGGACAGTCATTTAACACTAGAAAGTGCAACATTTTCTTTAAGATGGTGCTTATACATAACTATAAGAGATGCTTTATCTGTCTTCTCTGTATCGATAGTATATATATCAAACTAGAGAAAGTCCAAAATCTGAGACAACTGGTTTCTATGACCTGTAGCGGACCCTTTGCAGTGTTTTCCCTCTGCACACAGCCAACTTGCTTGTGGTCTGCCCAGAGAAGAGACAGGGAATATTTCAGTTGAGTTGATAAAGGTGCTTATGTGTAATGACATTTCATTTGTATTTTAATAAATAAAGCTTACCTGAAGACCAGAGAGTAAAATAGACACACTGATCAGCCTTACTGACCAGGCAGTGGTAACACACACCTTTAATCCCAGTAGCCACACTAGTTGGCCATAGAAACTGGTCTTTAATCCCAGCCCTAGAGAGGATTATAAAACAAGAGGAGACAGCTCTCAGACACAGTCTCATTCTGAGATTCCTGGAGACAGGATTGCCGTTTTGGAGGGTAAAAGCCAGTGGCTGGCTGTTTTGCTTTGGTTGAACCCCAGTTTCTCTCTCTGAGTTTTTATTAATCGTGCTTCACTTATGTACTTGACTCACTTAATGTAGCTACCTCAATGGTGGCTTCTAGGATTCTAGGGATTGAAGACCCTGAATTCAATGTTTAAAATGCTTAGTGAAGGAAGTTGATGTGAATTATGAGGAAAATGTGGCAGGCCAGTCATGATTCCAGCACTTTGAAAACAGATGCAGAAGAATCTCTGAATTTGAGGCCAGCCTGGTCTCCATAATAAGTTTCAGGCCAGTCAGAGATACATAGTGAGACCCTGTCTGAAAAACACAACAGGAACAAAACCCAGAAAATATGTTGTAGAGACTGAAGTTATAACATACAGTAATACAACATGCTGAGCATTCAGTAAGGCCCTTGGTTGGATCCTGGGACACCACTGTGGGATGTGAGAATAAAAGGAAACAGTGAATAGATTTCAATTGTCTGTGTCAACAATGACCATAAACAACCAAGAGGCACTGGAGGGGCTCAGGACGTGTAGAATTCAGAGATATGATAAAAATTTTAAATGTAGCTACAAAATAGGAAATGAGGACTCAGATGAAAGCAAGATCATTTGTCTGCTTTCTTACTCCAACAGACATAGTATAAAAGGCTTTCTCTTAAATTAGGCTGGTGGGCCGGAGAGATGGCTCAGAGATTAAGAGCGATGACTGTTCTTCCAGAGGTCCTGAGTTCAATTCCCAGCAACACACAGTAACAACTGCATCTGTAGTGAGATCTGGTGCCCTTTTCTGTCCTGCAGGAATATATGCAGGCAGAACACTGTATACATAATACATAAATAATTTTTTTTAATGAGGCTGATAACAGAGACCTGTAATACAGATACATGGGAGGCTGAGGCAGGAGAATCTCAAGTTTAAGGGAAGCCTGAACAACTCACTCGAGGCCCTATGTTAGAAGGGAAGATTCAGAGTGCTGGAGATGCGATGTAACTCAGGCAAAGCAGTGGCTTCGCATTTGAGGAATGCTAGTCAGTCCCTAGTCCCTAGTAAGCCCTCCTTAAACATTTGCCCCTCTTACTTATACAAATAATACACCTCATGGCATTTTTTGTTCTTTACTTTCCCATAGGTGAATTCATCATTGGTCGGGTTATTAAAGCCATGAACAACAGCTGGCATCCTGAGTGCTTTCGATGTGACCTCTGCCAGGAAGTGCTGGCAGACATAGGGTTTGTCAAGAATGCTGGCAGGTAGGACTGTTATCAAGGTTTATTTTGGGGTTATGCTCATCAAACCTCTGAGGGTCCAGAAAGATTCGCTATGGCAGGCAAAAACTGACTGGGAAAAGGGATCTGAGGGGTAGAACAAATTGATTGACTCGAGCATGTTCCTCCTGCATGTTTCTTTATTCCATGAGGGAAGGAAGGGGAAAAAGGAGAGAAGGGGAAAAAGAGGGACCTTCTCCACAAGGCTTTCAGTTTATATAGGTGTACAGACAAGTTAGTAATTCCATAGGAGGTAACAATAGTATCAAACATGCATTTTCACAGTCACCAAAAAAAAAAAAAAAAAAAACCAAACCGGGGCTCTGATGTGCTTTACCTCTAGAGGGGCCATGGCTGTGAAGCTCCTCAGTGGCTGGGAACAGCATTGGTAGCCATCCTGACCTGGGTGTGGTTTGCATTAGCATCTAGCTGGTTGAGTTAAAGGGAGTCTCTTTGGGAGACTTTGCTTTTGACTCCAGCAGGGTGTCCAAGTGAGATTTTTTTTTTCACTCTGAAGCTAGTTTTAGCGACTCAGGCCTTTTTCCTGTATAAACAGTTAGTAGTTTCCTGGGCTATGATCTTATGTTAACTGAAACCAAGTTGAAGGGTAAATACAGAATATTAGTAATTTGTTAAGTTAGAGCAAAGGGCCAGTAGATTACACCTGAGTCTGTTGTTAGAGCAGACAGACTACCTCCTGTTTGGGGCTCTGTCAATAAAGTGGGGACTAGTTTTATGAGACTTTGGCTATGAGAACAAGGTTTGACTGAGTGAATGCTTTCACACCAGGGCTTCACAGTGTGGGGGAGGTATCCTGTTGCCCTACAGGAAAAGTCAGGTTTATACACTGCTGGGATACTATAGAAGGAGAAATGTCACGATTTCACAATATTTCTACAGAATTGGCAGTGACTTATCCAAAGGACAGGTATTCCCACAGCTCTACATAACAGGTTGCTCCATGTGGAGTGTCCATACTCCTGTGGATTGGTCCCAAGGATCTGTCAGCTGTACATTTACTAATGCTTGTGAGCTCACCACAGACTTCGCCATCCTTGTTGGATGTGGGTGGACAAAGGGATTTTCCCTACAGAGTCTGAGGTACTTCTAGAGTATGAGAACGCAGAACTAACCATGCACTGATTAGCTTAGTACCCTGGGAAATGAGCCTGAGCTTAGTCATGGGGTCTGTTACTGCATGCCTCCTGTTCTGCCAGTGAGATATGGGCAGTGATGAAGTCCATGCGCATCTGTGGGTTATTAGTGGAACAAACTTTTCCAGCACTTTGAATCTACTAAGACTCAAACTAGAAAACTAAGCACAGGAGATAGTTTTCTTAAAAAAAAAAAAAGATTTCTTTAATATCTATTCAGAGATATGAGAAGTATATTTCTAATGATTAAAAAGAACTTAAGATTTTAAATTCCCATTTTGACCCTGTATAGACACCTGTGTCGTCCATGCCATAATCGTGAAAAGGCCAGAGGCCTTGGAAAATACATCTGCCAGAAATGCCATGCCATCATTGATGAACAACCTCTGATCTTCAAGAATGACCCTTACCATCCAGACCACTTCAACTGTGCCAACTGCGGGTATTACAGTATTTTCTCTGACATTGTGTAGAACAGTAGAATTAAAGTGAAGGAGCAAAGTTACCTATATTTCTGTTACTGCAGCAAACCGCTTGACTTGTTTTCTCCAAGCTTTTGTTTTATTTCTATTTAATTTGGGCTGTGTGTGTGTGTGTGTGTGTGTGTGTGTGTGTGTGTACACACCTGGGATTTTGTGCATACTAGGCAAATGGTCTGCATGGAATTAAACCCTCAATTCTCCAACTTTTAGTATTAGACCCATAGAGGAACCAAAAGCATTATATAATGGCTCTACTCTACAGATAATGAACTGTGATAGCTAGTTATTCAGTGTTGAATGTGTGAGTTTATTAAGTAGGTAGGAAGCAAAGTAAAAGAACAATTAGCAGACAGCACATAAAAAGCACAGGCAGATAGCATATTATCCTCAATCAGGTGCTTAAAGCATCCAACAGAAGCCAGGCAATAGTGGC